>OZ010594.1:41532050-41547050 GCA_963932145.1 Acanthosepion lycidas
GGATGTACCGGCGCTGTACGCGGTATGAGACTCACGGAAACATCACGTTGAAACACCGGTTCCCGTACGATCACCGAAGGTAAGCATATCACGCCTGATCAGTGACTTGATGGGTGACCGCTTATGAATACCAGATGCTGTAAACTTGGATATGCGGAATGTGTAATCGGAATTGGAAATCGGAGAGCAGAGTTCGAATACCTGTTGGGTTCGTTATATTCACTAGCGGGTAAATACACTTGGGAAATTTATGAATCCACCTGTTCTCGCTTTATCTATGGATTAATGAGTAAGAGGATAAATCTCTGGCGAATATCTGGAATAACTAATGTTGCCTCTTTGATTTTTAGAATTTCTTCGTTGGAGATATCAAACGCATTTGCACTTCGGAGTAAATAGTTTCGATTCTTGTAGGAAAAGAAAGGAAAAGAAATTAAAAACTTAGCTATTAAGTATGTTCTTGTTTGTTGCGTGATACACACACGCGCGTATGTGTGTACATGTATATAAGAATTCATTCATCAGTCGACAGAGGAAACGAACGTGTCCCAGCAGGGACGTTCTCATCTACAAATTGATTCATCTTGAAGCAAGAGAAAGAAATAAGAGGAGGGAAATGTTTGACTTTTTATAGACGTAAACAACACCATCTAACGGGTGACTGGCGAAGCCGAGTAGGGTAACCCACATGTACTTTGTCCTTTTTTTTTTTCGTCATATTAAATATAAAGTCTTGTCCAATTTTCTTATATTAATTATTGTTAGTATTTATTTAGTAGCTTTTACTTTTATCTTGGTCTTGTTGCTTTTTATCACAAATGCTAAGTTCGTACATTATACAACAGCCAAGCAAACAATGTGGATTGGAAAATAAACCAAAAACCTCTGATGACATCTGACCTCGTATCTCGTACCATCGAAAGCTTGTTTGTCATGGACAATGCCTTGCTGATTATGCCACAAAAGCCAACAACTAGATGTTATTCAAATTAAATCGTTTTTCTTTATCTGATTAGAAATGAGATTCAGTATATTGTAAGCTGAGATCGTATTTTCTCATAATTTATATTCCTGCGAAAGATAACACAAATTTGTAGGCTACAAAAAAAAAAAAAAAAAATCGGCACTACCGAACTTGACTAGTTCCTCTCGTAAAATATGGTGGGGGATTAGTGAAATATTTTTTGAAGATTAGAATTTATTAGACGTTACTCTACTAACAACATATTTCAAAATGAAAGAATATTAATTCTTTTATCATTTTAGATAGTGTGCCATGTTATCAATACAAATCCAGTGTCAAATCAACTCCAGAATTCTGGAAAAGTTATCTGCTCTTTGTTTTTATTTACAAATGTTAAGTGAGAAATTGTACTTACCTCATAGATAACTACTTCTTCGAACTGGGAAACAGGACAACATCTGTTATACGCAGACATCAATGACGTCAGCACAGTTTCAAAATTTGACATTTTTTTATGTCTTATCAATATTTTGTGGGTTATTTTAAAGCAGAAACATATTTTGGGTCGCAAGAATAATTTTTTACGAATGAATATTGCATTAACAATTATTTGAGAACAATAAAGGCTCTTTCCATATACAAATCATGCTATTTAACCCATAGGTGAAAGAGGAGATAGATTCTTGCGCGTTAGGCAATTATCGAACCTGACTGGAATTCGAAATCGGCCCTCTGATTTTTTTATTCCATCTACATATCTAAAAGTTAAATACAAATTATTCTTTAAGAGGTCAGGGATCGATTTGAAACTGCATTTATATTATGAAGACAACCCCTTCTAAATTGATGATAAATAATATTTTTAGATTCTGCTGAATATCATGGTTAGAAGAAGGTTTAATGAATGATAATTTACAAACATTATACCTACCGATTTTTTTTTAAAGTGCGGATTAATTAAAGTTTCGATGATGCGAATTACGAGGTCAGATGTCATAGGATATTTATGCCTTATTTTCCAATCCATATTGTTTGTTTGGCTGTTGTAGAATGTATAAAATAAGCGTTGTGATAAAAAGCAGCAAAATTAATATAACAGCATAAGCTACTAAAATATTAATGGCAATTTTCTTCTAAGAAAATTGGATAAGACTACTCTGCGCAATAAGCTTGACAAATAATAAGCAAGACGGAGAAAATCATTTCATCCATAGCTAAGCAATAAAACCACTAAGATGCAGGGGGTTACTGAATGTCAGAGAATATGTGAAAAAAGAAAGCATTATTAAAGAGAGAGAATAATAAAAGAACAGGAATTATGAAGACGGATGATAACGATTGACATTGCATTTGAATTTTTGAAGATCAAAGTAGGTCAAAGCAGAAAACCGGAAGAGTGTTCCACAAGCGAAAAGTGCCATAGAAGAAACTATTAGCATAGAACTTACGGTTACATTTCGTCAGTTCAACTGTAAAATGACACATTATTGCCAAATTTTTACTGCGCTTAAATTCTTAAAGTTTAGGTACTAAAGGGGAAGGCTCATCAGAACAATTATCGTGAAAATATTCATAGAATAGTCACAGGGAAGCTGTGTAATGGCCATGGGATAATGACTGAAGCTGGCGGAAATACCAGATTAGGACCAATAACTTTGCAGATTCTTCTTTGAATTTTTTATCAAGAATCTCTAAATACATAGCAGAAGTAACAGAATGCCAGCAATATTCGTAGCATGTACAAATGGTAGACTTATAAATATGTAAGATAGATTCTGACGAGAAAGATTATCTAGCACGACACAATGAATAAACTTACTAACATAAAAAATTGAATCATTCTACTTTACTTTATATTTCGTTATCGTCGTGATTGCAGGAGAGTGGTTAGTTTTGAATATATAAAAAGGGTTAGTGACAGAGGTCAAGAGGCTGATAATTGATTCTCGCTCTATAAACTGATGAAAGTCTCGTATTGCTTAAAATGATGGAAACTATGCAGATAGGCGGGAAGCGAGAGTCTCATCTGAAAGAGTAAATATAAACAAATAGTAATACTTATATTTTTTATACATTTTAAGACTGGCAATTTCCAAACTCTTTACTAACGATCGTAAAATGACAACCTCGTAATTCCGTAAGCAACACAATTAAAAAGAAAGGATTACGAATCAAAAATTAATAATAACGGACAGTAGTTCATCTAACAAACTGAAAAAAGATATTACAAGTTTCCTTACACTTCAAAGGCGACTCGGCGTCCTTGTGGGTGACGAATTATTTTCCACCCTACAATCTCTTCCCCACAAACAAAATGTTGCAAGCCATTTACAGCTCTATCGCTATTTTCAGGGAAATTGTTCAGACAAACTACATTCCTAAGCACCACCAGATCATACATTCACGGCTAAAACAGACCAGGTCACGTACATTGATTGATTGATTCGCTTTTTACGGCTTACGATACTTTGCAGGTTATATCGAAGGGTAGAGTCTCGTCTCGGGAAACAGCTACCCGAACCCGTTTTATACGGGGTCAACGGGGAATTTTTGGCCGAGCTTACGGGCTCGGATATCCCACATTAAATTCGGTCTTGTGCCACATCTGACCGCGTGCGGTTGGTAGATATCCTGCAGTTGAAGTTTCGTCTCAAGCTATTCTGGTCAAACCCTCTGCCTCCGGGCAGAGAGGATCCCCAGACTAGGCCATGTCAGAAGGTAGAGTCTCGTCTTGGGAAAGAGCTAGCCGAACCCGTTTTATACGAGCTCTACGGGGAATTTTTGGCCGAGGCTACGGGCACATTAAATTCGGCCTTGTGCCACATCTGACCGCGTGGGGCGGTTGGTAGATATCACTTGACTCACTTCTTGCAGGTGATTAATTCTTCTATTAGGTTGGTGCAAAACAATGACGTAATAATGTCGTTTTTTGACGTATTTTTAACTTAAAAAAACGACATTATTACGTCATTATTTTTGCACCAACCTAATACTTAATTCTTTATCTTTCCATGGTTGAAATTGCCAAAGAGTCAATTTCTTAAATCTGAAAGAAAAAGAAAAAAAAATCATTAGACACTTAAAGTTAATTCACATTTAAAATCGGTCCAAGATATTGGACTAACCTTTAGTTGAACAATTCAACTACAAAAAATTGAAAATAAATACAATGTATCTAAATACAAAAGTATATTTTGCGTCAATTTTTAACATCAACTTTTAACATCAACTTTTAACATCAACTTGAGATTTTTCCTTATTAAAAGTTGAATAATTTTAACACATTCAACATTATGTATAAAAAATAGAAATGTGCTTTCTGACTGACATGGCAGTCCCTGCCGATTGTAATGTATCTTTGAAGATCTACAAAAAACTATCAATGTACAACGATCTTGAAATTGAAATCTCTAAAATGTGTCACCTGAGGACATCAACGCGTCCAACTGAAACGGACGCCCTCGGTTTGATTAGAAAAGGTTTAGATAGACTCATTGATGGAATGTATACTCTGACGCAACACCAGACATGGCTCTCAGATCTTAATTGACTAGAGATGTAAACATGTTTTTGATGATTTAAGATGGGATTCAGTAAATATCCCGTTCATTACCATAGATTTGTTTATCAGTTGCTTGAACTTAAACAATTGGGCATATCTCCAAGGAGATGACACACTGAGCATATCTGCTCATGAGTGGGAGTGGTGAGGAAACTCTATGTCGAGAGCGTTTTTTGTGTGTGTGTATGTGTGAACGGCGAGGTTGCCATGTATATACTTGGAAACAGTTGACAGGGATTTTTTTTCTAATGAGATCCCACCTGCAAGATCATTCCTTGCTTTCAGGGCCGGTGAAAGGATTTCGTCTTCCCAACCACCAGATCTATGATACGCCCTCCTTCTCTTATATGTCAATTTCCATATTCATTTTCATATAAAATACAAACTTATTGTAACCTAATTATGTACAATAATGGGTCATATGCAATATAGGTGAAAAGGCTCCGTCCTAGGCCCCACTCTATTCCTTATCTACATAAATGACCTTCCTGACGCAATAACTTCCCAAGTTGGCATCTATGCGGATTACACCACAATTTATTCCTGCCTCAAAAACAAATCTAGTCTCGCTGACAAAACTCGCCTGGTCGTGCGTCTCGAAAAGGACCTCCAATCGATTGTGAACTGGGGCACGAATTGGCTGGTCAACTTCAACGCTTCTAAGACAAAACTGCTCTCTATTAATCACCACAGAGATCCTTCCCTTCCCTCCATTAGAATGTCTGACGCTCAACTTCTCGAGAGCAACTCTCTGCGGCTTCTCGGTCTCACGTTGATTGCTAACCTGAGATGGAATAAATACATTGAGTCAATTGCCTCGTCCACTGCAAGTAAAGTTGGCTCCCTGAGCCGCGCCAGGAAGTTTTTCTCCCCGGAGTCGATCCTCCAGATCTACAAATCAACAATTCGCCCTTGCATGGAGTATTGCTGCCATATATGGTCTGGTGCCCCTTCTGTTTGCCTCGGGGTTCTTGATAGGCTCCAGAGGCGGATATGCAATGTAGTTGGCCCTGTCCTGGCGTCTCGTCTACAGTCACTTTCTCACAGACGCGTCGTCGCCTCCCGCTGTCTGTTCTACAAATACTTCCATGGAAATTGCTCCGAGGAGCTGTATTCGCTGGTTCCCAGACGTCATGAGTTCCAGCGCCTTACGAGGCTGGCATCCCGCTCTCACCCCTTCACTGTCGAAACTCCTAAATGTAGCCGTTTCTTCTACTCTAATAGCTTCATGTCTCGCACCTCTCGCCTGTGGAACTCCCTTCCCTATTCCTGTTTCCCTGTGTTTCTCCAGCTATTCAAGTGTAATGTCAATCGACATCTCCAGTTGCCTTGATCTATCCACTACCCTCATCCTTTCTTCTATCATTCCTATCTGATCTTGCTCTAAATTTTCTGTAACCCTTTGCGTCCTAGTGGCTTCCCGCCTTGCTTGGGGTGAAATGCTTAAAAAAAAAAAAAAAAAAAAAAAAATTCATTTAGAAAAAAATGAAAAGAATTATAATGAATGTAAATACAAATTAGAGAGATGTGGCATAAAAATAATTCCATCTTAAATAAATCCACAGTGTTCTATGGAAATTTTTAGCATCTATTTGTATTTTTTTCTTGTTAAGAAGTTGAATAAATTAACACATTCAATTTTATAGATAAAAATTATATTGAATTTTTTATAAACTTTATAGAAAATTCAATATTTTTTTATGCATAACGACATGGGATATTTTTTTTTTTTTTTATCCATATGATATAGCAAAAGAAATTCATGGATATAGACGAAAAAAAAAAAATGACACCATGATGACGTCAAAATCCGCGAAAATTTTTCATCCCTTAATAACAAGTTGTGCTTAGTTTAATTTGTAACGTATATAGAAAAAATATTAAGAGAGCGACGCTCACAAAGCACTGCTCGGTGCCCTCAATCAGGCTTGGTCCGACCGGTCGTTGGGTTCGAGGCTAGTAAGCTCCGGAATTGATTATATAATCTGTAGGCCTTAAAAAGGAAAATTATTTCAAAATCGATTACACATTTATTTATTTTATTTTTTGTCTGGTCACAGATTTTCGCTTTTTCAGTGTGGTTGAAACATGGTAGGTTTTGTGTTACCACGGTTTTTAAATCAGAGTAAACCATCTCTTAGTCTTGCTGCCATCCAAAGTCAGTCTACTCTGATATTTAAAACATAACCGTGTGTGGGGACGAGATGGACTCAAGTTTTTCCCAATGGCTATGAAGGCAAATAAAAATATACGTACCCCTGATTCAAATGGAGTTAGGACTAAAATTAAAAAGAAATCATTATAGTTTCTTTTTAACGCTAGACATTTTTTATGTTTATATATACAAACATTAGAATGTATAAATCTTACGACTGTCACTTAACTTACTTTAATCCATTTCCTATATATATATATATATATATATATATATATATATATATATATATATATATATGTGGGGGGGAAATATATAGAAAATAGGAAAGAACTGGTTAGGTAAATAATCCAAAGTTCTTTGTATTTTTGTTATTATATTTAAAATATAGTGCTCGATACAAAAGTAGAGCATAAATATAATTATTTATTTAAAAATATGATTCCAACACGCTACATAAGAGGTCTCATGTTTCAAAACAAGAACCGAAAACTTCAATATAATTATTTGAATTAAATTGAGTTAAAGTAAGCTCTGTTCCATCTTCAAGCGAACATTTTCAGAGCTTACTTTAACTCAATTTAATTCAAATAATTATATTGAGGTTTTCGGCTCTTGTTTTGAAACATGAGACCTTTTATGTAGCGTGTTGGAATCATATTTTTAAATAAATAATTATATATATATATATATATATATATATATATATATATATATATATATATATATATATATATATAGGAAATGGATTAAATCCGACATATTATTATATTTGATTTATTTTGTTTAGACGTTATTTTTTATGGATACTCATATCAGAGTAGAAGCTCTGTTTGTTTGTTCTTTTTAATTAAACATAATTTTTATCCAGCAACGTCAACTTGCCTGAATATTCGATAAATCTTGCCAGAAAAAGATTTCTCGAATATTCAGACGCAGATGTAATTGTGTTCATCAAAAATAACGTTTAAACAAAATAAATTAAATATAAAACAAAACACACACACACACACACACACACACACACATATATATATATATATATATATATATATATATATATATATATATATATGCATGCGGGGAGAAGTGAGACAAAGAAAGTGAGACAGAGATAAACTGCAATTATAGGTATAATTTTGTTATTGTGTTCATAGAAAAGCAAGCATTTTATATATGAACGAATAAATATATTTTCTTTTTCTTTCTTTGTATATGCATGGGTCTGTGAATATACAAAATGCCCGTCTTTGTGTTTTATATCTGGTCCAAATGTCTCGTTTCTTGTAGGTTTTACTTGCATAAATTACTGATCGTTTGTAATGGAAACAGAACTGGTTTGTGTTTGTCTGCTAATTCACGTGGGGACGCATTAGACATAAACAAAAGAGCTGTAAATAAGAAAAAAAAGAAAAGAAAAGAATTTGAGTAAATAAGAAGTCATAAAAGCGAGTTTGGGTAGAAAGATATGTCGGACAAAAGTGGAACAAAAGGTATTAAATAAGATAAAGTCTATTGAATCAAGTGGGGAAGACGAAAGACAGAAAAATATATATGTAAGTAAATATAAATAGATAAATAAATAAATAAAGAAAGAAAGAAAGAAAGAAAGAACGAACGAAAGAAAGAAAGAAAGAAAGAACGAACGAAAGAACGAACGAAAGAAAGAAAGAAAGAACGAACGAAAGAAAGAAAGAAAGAAAGAAAGAACGAACGAAAGAAAGAAAGAAAGAAAGAAAGAAAGAACGAACGAAAGAAAGAAAGAAAGAAAGAAAGAAAGAAAGAAAGAAAGAAAGAAAGAAAGAAAGAAAGAAAGAAAGAAAGAAAAGTTCAGCTTTATACGATTGAACTTTTCTTAAAGAAAGAAAGAACGATAATACTGGAAGGTAAAAAAAGAAGAAAGAAAACCTTGAATATATGGAAGAAAGAAATAGGATAAAAAGGAAAAGATAATTAGCAAAAGTATAAAAAAAGAACGAAAGTCAAAAGAGAAACAAGAAAACAAGAAAAATGAAAACGAAAAAGAAAGGTACTGGAACTCGAAAACGAAAGAAAAAAAAATGAGAAAAAAATTCCAGTAAAAGAAACAAGAAGAAATGGTTACAAGGTATGAAAAATTTAAAAAAAGGAAAAAAACAGTAACAAAAATAAAGAGAAAGACAGGAGCCCATTGAAAAATAAAAATGTAAAAAAGAAACAAAAACATAGAAATGAAGAAAAGAATTAATACAAAAAACAGTGAAAAAAAAGATGAAAAGAATGAAAAGAAGAAAGCAAGAAAAAGACAATGTAAATATATATATATATATATATATATATATATATATATATATATATATATATATATAGGTATTTAAAAAAAAATGTAACCACAACAACTAAGACAACATGAGTTTCTGAATGTGAAAGAAACTAAGAAGACATTATTGAGTAGAAAGGAATATAAAAAGATACAAAAAGATAGATGACGACTATTGATGTTGCATCGAAATTTCTGAAGATCGTAAGGACGTGTTTCAACAAAGAAATTCGAAAGCGCATTGGAATAGCGGAAAATGGCTTCCAAAAGCTAAGCAAAATAATAAGAAACTGAAAAAGTTCGATAAAAACAAAGAGAAGAATACTGAATTGTTATGTAATATCGGTTCGCCTATATTACAGTGAATGCTCGACAATCTCCTGCTGAGATTTTAGGCAACAAAAATGCCGTTTTACAGAAGGATGCTGAGAATACTATGGATTGAAAATGTGAGCAACATCGAAGTTCTGGAGAAAAAGGAAACAAAAAAAGGCACATACTTAAAATCAGAAAGAGACAGTTGAAATTCTTAGGATACAAAATGATTCAAGAGGGCTTGGAGAATTTGATACTCACGGGACATGCTGAATACAAGAAGGACAGAGGAAAGCAACGTATAACCTATCTAACAAGCTTGTGTTAATACCTGGTAGAACAGGGATTAGGAGAAAAAGAGAAAAACTAAAACGTTACAAAGGATAGGAAGATCAAGTGCCATGATCGTCTGAAGGAATACGGTAAGTAGAAGAATTTGGCAAGAAAGCAAGAAGCTGGAAGAACGTCCCAGATACCAGAGGTGTGAGAGAATAAACTATTAGAATAGAATTAAAATATTTAGGGGATTGAAACAAACAAAAACATTTTGGGATATTCTGGCCATTTAACTATGGTTAAAAAATTAATCCTGCATTATAATATACTAGCCAAATCCCCGTTTTAATAATAATTTTAAAATAAATCAGCAGCATCTGTTTATGGTAACTGGATTTATGGCGATTGTTTTACTCGGCTTTCGTCGTTAGCTACTGTGCGGGTGAAAAATGACGCTTTTATTGCGGTCGCCATATATACTTGGCGTTTTGGTTAAGATAAAAATATAGTATCTGTTCGTATCAGCTTAATCTGATTAAATCTCTCTCTTTCTCCCTCTCTCTCTCCACTTTTATCTTGTTCCTTTCTTCTTCTTTCTTTCATTTTCTCTCTGAAACCAAGTATCGTCTTTTTTCCTCTTTTCACGCGATCAAAACGCGGAGTAGTTCATTATTTATGAGGTATTGACAGGACATAAGGTTCGTGATAATTAACAAATGGAGAGATAAGCACAAATATAATAGGATATTATTTTAGTTTGAGATTAACTATTTTATTATTATTTATTTATTTTTCTTTCTAGCCAAATCCTCGTCTTACGAAAATTTCTCTTAATAATAATTTAAAAATAATTCAGCAGACGATGTTATTTTATTTATTGTAAATGGATTTTAGCGATTTCCTCAATCGGATACCGTCGTTCGATAGTGTGCGTCTGTAAAATGGCGCATTTCTCACGCACCATCGCATTTCGGCTTTTTGACTACGAACAAAGTGTAGTATCTGCCACGGGCGGATACTACATTTCATCTCGCGGTTGGATCTGCGGACAGCGCATCTGAAACTATTACTGAGAGGTGCGCTGTCTCGGGAAACAGCTGCTTGTGGTAGAAAATCCCTCATTGCGATAATTAGGTGGGGATCGGTATTATACTGATGTCGACGCTTGCCGATTATAAGCGACGCTTGCTGGGTCTGGGCTATTTTTGAGCATGAATCGGGTGTACGAGCTCCCCATACTAAACTGACCTTGTGTCATATCCTGCCTGGGAGGGGCGTCAATAAAATAAAATAGCTCCTCAGCCTTTTCGCTAAGTTCAAATTATCTTATCTGCTCTTCTCAGGTTAAACTGATTCTCTCTTTCCACTTCAATCTTCCCTTCTTTCTTTCGTCTTTTCACTGAAACCAAGTAGTGCTTTTTACCTTCTTTCCACGCCATCAAAACGAGATAGTCCATTATTAGTGTGGTTTTGGCAGGTCGTAACGGTCGTGCAAAATAACGAAGTGGATGGACAAGCAGAATTATAATAGGATTATAGTGAGTTCGATTCTCACCAGGATTAATTAAGTGTGGTCGTGTGGCGTACAAAGCTCAATAATTGTAAGAAGAAAGACAAAAGTGTAAAAGATAGAGGAGAGGTAAAGTAACATGAAAGAATACGAAAGCGGATTTGTTAGTTTGTCTCCGGGCCAAATCGGGGGAAAATTAAATGTGTTGGGAGATCCCGTTCCGCCAAAGAAGCCATACTTGAAAGCAGTATCGGAAAACCTAGTATTTTGTGAAAAAATGAAAGGGAAAAAGTATTAGATAGATAGTAAAACTTGATTAGGTAACGTGGTCATGAACAAAAGAGAAAATTAATATTCTAATGGAAACAATAATCTGGGGAATCGGTTGCGCCAGTCACAAAATTGTTAGCGCTATCGAAAAACATCTACCCATATACTTGTTACAGACATTTTAGTACAGAAGGACCTCGGGATAGGTTGACCTGACGTATGGCGTTTCGTGTTTACGGCGCCCTCTTCAATAATATAATACGTCGTCACGCGGTATGAGAAAGAAGGTGTTGTTTCTTCACCAGCTGTACGTCATATTGTATTGTGCTACATTCGCTATCTTTCGTTTGTGTCGTTTTTATGGGAACTTTTTGCTTTTCTTTACGACTCCCAATTGTAAGGTAGACTTGTGGGTGCTTATCTAGGTGTGTTCCGACCTACGTCAAAAATCAGATTACGTCTCGCCGTAGGAACGGATCTCTGACGTAAGTCGAGAACCCATTATACATCTAAATAATTCTACTGATATACTAAATAAAATAAGCGACATGAACATATCATGGCTAGTCTGTTTTTTCTCTATTTAATATCTATATGCTAATATTCTGATTAAAGAATGCCTTAATTTATTAGAAAAAAACATTCCGATAAATTTACTTCTAGGACACTTCAGGGTGGTCTAAAGATTAGCAAGCTGGGATTGATTGATCAGTTACAACTCATATCCATCCTCTCATATGGCAGTGAATGCCGGACAGTTTGCCAAGGAAAAGGAGCAAACTGAAGGCAACAGAAATGTATTTCTACAGAAGGATTCTGATAATTCTGTGGACGAAGAATGTAAGGAACGATAAAGTTTTAGAGAAAATAGCACCAAAAGAATCAGAGACAACTTGGATATATAATATGTTGGGAAAATATATTGAGAACAAGAGAGATAGGGGGATGCAGCTAGCTACAGACCTGAGGATCTTGGTGCGAATGGGTGGCGGGACAAGGTGCAGGAGGCTTAGAAAAAAGGAGACAAATTGCTAAGGGCTACAAGAGATGGGGAGTATTGGAGAGCCATCAAGAAGAAGAAGAAAAAGAAGAAGATGTGAGCACAAACCTCACTAGGTGTCCCATATTTGCGATTTCGTGCCACATCTAAGCTACGCTACAAATTTGCATCTACAAATTGATACTTTTATCAGAATATGTAGATTATATACCATTTTTTTTACAGTGAAAGTTAACCTTTACAAGGCCCAAGGGCCACACGAGGTAGAGTGTTACGTTTGGAAGCCATTTGTGTGTATAGGTGTGGAAGATAACGACTAACCCTAGACGTAAATAGGTTATGGTTGTAGCGATCGGGGAATCATCCTGTTGGGAGTCGATTCCACGGGTCAGCGGTCCGAGAGGTGAAGTGCTCGAGTGGAACTTACTTCTCAACTATGGAATATGGAAGGAATGTGGGCGATTTGCTACTATGAAAGTGGCATGGCTTGTTCTTGCCAAGAAGGATTGCCTTATTTCAAACTCAACAACAATTACTATAAAGAAAAATTTGGCCTCCTTCTGTGTAATGTTCTTGGTGACTATTAAACCTATTTATTTTTTCCAATCAGACAATTTCGATAAGTGCCTGTGTGCTTGTGTGCGTTTGTGTGGGTGCGTAACACGGAAGTATACGGCACTTGAAGAGTCTACTTTCTTTTCTTTTTATGTGCCATGTCTTTTCAGGACGTAGGCGATCATGGCTCTCCACCTCTCTCTTTTTTTCTTTGCAGCTCTTAACAAGTCCCTGCCACCTGCCACTTCCCACAGACCATGTTATGCCATCCACTTAAGACCGCCATGTATGTCACGCGTTTTTTTCCCTTGTCTCTCTTTCCCTCTATTCGACCCGTGAGTATCAGTATCTCCAAACATTCCTTCCTCATTATGTGTCCTAGAAACTTCAGCTGCTTCTCCTTGATGTTAAGTATAAGTCTTCCCCTTGTTTGCAACCTCCCTAAGACCTCATCTTTGTTCACAGGCTCTGGATATGTTATCCTTGGCATCTTTCTGTAGAACCACATCTCTGTGGCCTCGACTCTCTTCTATATCATTGAGGAAATCGTCCAACATTCGCTGCTGTAAAGAAGGGCAGATGTCACGTAACAGGTCAGTATTTTTTTTCTTTGTTACCTCCTGTCTCCAAATACTCTGCCCAGCTTTTGGAATGTGTCCTTGGCCATCCCCAATACGTCTACAGATCTTAAACATAAACATAAGTGGATCTCCCATCCCTATGTAACGAGTTTGGGGGGTTTTTGGTGACACCACCATGCGAAATTGTGCTTAAAATTAAATAAAATTATATTTTAATAAAAGTAAAGATTTAAAATTAATATCATTTTTATAGACATAGAACAAAGCTGATGCACTGTTTTCATTATTTAACTTTTCTAAGTATTTGTATCTTTTTTTGTTTCTATTTTCATACTCACTTCGTCCTTAGTCCCTTGCTCCGTCCGAGGTATTGCTTTCTTTCTGCAGTACCATATCTGTGTTGCCACATGTCTTCTCTTCATGAGAAAATTTGTCTAGCAATCGCTAACATAGAAGAGAATTCATAATACATAGCAGCTCAGGACTCTTTTTGGTTGTTGTTGTTATTATTGTTTGTTGGTTTGGAACGACATTTTCCTGTTAAAGGCTTTAAAACATTTAAAGGCGAAAATACTTACTTGTTTACCTGTTTTGTTTACTTTCTTTGTTTAATCCTTGATTATCTGCTGATATTTTTAAAGAACGCTAATTTACTCATTTGCCTCTTGGCTCAGTTTCTTTACACAGGATAGTGCGTATATGCGCGCGTGCGCGCGCACGCACACACACACACACGTACCCCCCATATATATATATATATATATATATATATATATATATATATATATATTAGTGGTGAATCTCGAGTTCATTACAGTTTTAACAAAATATACTATTGGTATAACTTAGACGCTAAAATGATTCCTTCATTACTCAAAATGAAATATATAATTTTAAAAACAATCTCTGTGCATGAAATTAGACGAAAACATATTTTGCTGTTTTAATATTAATTTTAATAACTCGATAAAAATAAACATTTACTTAAAAAAAAATTCCTGACATATAGGAAAAAAGAGTGACGACAAAGCCAGATACGTTTGTTTTTTTTAAAAAATAACGTGTCTATCTCGAGTATGTTTTTGCATAAATGTCTATGCGATATTGTGTCTATGTATCTCTCTATCAGTGAATTTTTAGTTTAATTTTTTCTACAAGTTTATGATCAGTACTGTTGACTGATATCATAGTTTCTGAACAATACCCTAGTTACAGTTATCACCCCAACCATCCATTAGACGAGTGAATGATGCCATTTTGATTTTCGCCAGATGTAAGTTTGGAATAAATTTAATTTGACCTCTCTCAAAAGATACATTCCGCTAAAAAAAACTTATAATGTAACGAATAAATTATTTAAAATCAATATTTGAAAAGAATAAAGTGAAATAAAAATGTGTTCCTTGAAAAGCAGGGCATACAAATCATTAAATACTTTTGAAAGATTATTTAAAAAAATTAAAGCAAGAAATACTTTGCTTATTAAATATGTCTTAAGCTTCGATCAGGTTCA
>OZ010594.1:41549550-41602050 GCA_963932145.1 Acanthosepion lycidas
TTCATTCCAAACCAGACTGACAGTCATACTAACACCTTCCACATCTTGTATTATTATTTCGTGTAATATAACTTCGTTATTTCTACTCTTGTGTTCGTGTTGTTCTTCCTTGGTCATAACCTGGACCATAACAGTGGGAATCGAGTCGAGCCGATAGTAGTTCATTCCAAACCAGGCTGACAGTCATACTAACACCTTCCACATCTTGTATTATTATTTCGTGTAATATAACTTCGTTATTTCTACTCTTGTGTTCGTGTTGTTCTTCCTTGGTCATAACCTGGACCATAACAGTGGGAATCGAGTCGAGCCGATAGTAGTTCATTCCAAACCAGGCTGACAGTCATACTAACACCTTCCACATCTTGTATTATTATTTCGTGTAATATAACTTCGTTATTTCTACTCTTGTGTTCGTGTTGTTCTTCCTTGGTCATAACCTGGACCATAACAGTGGGAATCGAGTCGAGCCGATAGTAGTTCATTCCAAACCAGGCTGACAGTCATACTAACACCTTCCACATCTTGTATTATTATTTCGTGTAATATAACTTCGTTATTTCTACTCTTGTGTTCGTGTTGTTCTTCCTTGGTCCTAACCTGGACCATAACAGTGGGAATCGAGTCGAGCCGATAGTAGTTCACTCCAAACCAGGCTGAAAGTCATACTAACACCTTCCACATCTTGTATTATTATTTCGTGTAATATAACTTCGTTATTTCTACTCCTGTGTTCGTGTTGTTCTTCCTTGGTCATAACCTGGACCATAACAGTGGGAATCGAGTCGAGCCGATAGTAGTTCATTCCAAACCAGGCTGACAGTCATACTAACACCTTCCACATCTTGTATTATTATTTCGTGTAATATAACTTCGTTATTTCTACTCTTGTGCTCGTGTTGTTCTTCCTTGGTCCTAAGATAGCCCATAACAATATATATATATATGTAAATATCTGAGTCTGTTTCTATCTCTCTCTGTCTCTCTCTCTCTCGATATATATATGTTTATATCTGTCTATCTGTCAGTCTCTTTATCTATATCAGTCTGTTCATATCTATCTATCTATCCATATAATGTGATGGCAAAGATATTCTTTACATATATCTTATGTTTTCATATAGCTGGCATCTGGGGATACATTAATATTTTGTGGGAAATTACAGCCTTATTTAGTGTTTGTTATTGAATAATATTTTTTGAACAGGGCTGACTTTCAAATCCACCAGAGAGTAATAACCTTAGTGTGAGAATCACCAATCCTTTTGTCGCGACCCCCGATAAATATTCTTATTGACGCTTCCTCATCATTTCCCTCATACGCATCTGTTTCTCACTCCGGACAAATGACACCAACTCTAAGTGAGGAGGCATGTGGCTGAAGAATCTTATTTCCGATTTTTCAGAAAATACACACACACACACACACACAAATATTAGGTTGGTGCAAAAATAATGGCGTAATAATGTCGTTTTTTGACGTATTTTTAACGTCAAAAAACGACATTATTGCGTCATTATTTTTTGCACCAACCTAATATATATATATATATATATATATATATATATATATATATATATATATATATATATATATATATATATAAGGTGAGACATGACCACTACAGGGTCGCGTGCAGTGCTAGGCCTGAGTCTGGTACCGGTATCGAGTCCAACAGGTTTGCTTGGTGGTTTGGCAACGCCAGCGCCCACAATACGTTCTATGCTAGCGTACCAACAGCAGGATCCACGTGGTCGATTTTTTTTTTCATTTTCTTACATCTATGTACAGACCCCCATCGACCTTACACCTGCTTACCTACCTGACAACCGGCGTATCTATCTCTTGACTTCGCTATCTACCGAGATGATCTAAGCTTAAAATTCTCTTATCAACAGCTTATTGGAGAAAGGAGAGACAGAAAGACGGAGAGAATTAAAAAAAAAAAAAAAACACTTCCAGTAAACAAAGACATTCACACGCCCGCGTACACACACTTTATAAAGCAGACTGATTAACAAGTCTGTTTCAGCGATCAATTCGTTAAGATTGTGAATTGGATCATCACTGAATGCTACAGCCTTCTGGTCTTATGCCAAACTATTATAGTCATACCAAATATTTTAAGTGTATTCACGCTATGCTTTAATTGCCATTTTATTTTATACTATTATCCCATTTTACTACTCAAGAGCCTCTCAAGGTAGTGAGGTCGTTTTAAGAATGTAAAGGAGGAAGGAAAGTGCATATTATGAGAACGGTTGACACTTGGCTTGAAGATTATAGTAACAGGAAAAGCATCCTCTCAGGAGTCTTTGAAGATAATGACGATTATTTAAAGCCATGTAGTTGTCTAGGCAGGTCCTAGTTGTGAAGGTCTGAACTGGTGGTTGTAAGGAATGTAGCCCATCTGAACATTTGCCATAGAAACAACGACAAACTAGCGAGAGGCAAGCAATGTTTCGCCTGTGAAAAAGGGGTTTGAGGGTGAAAAATAACTAATCGCCTACATGGCCGCGCAATTGTTTTTGATCTGTCAAGGTTAGACAGTGAGAACTAGTCAGCACCAACCCAGATATTACTTAAATCCGACACAAGTTTAATTCGAAATCTGTAGTGAGCTTCCGTCCCAATCTCATCACGACTAGAGTAAATTTGTGGTCTGCTCCGTGGTGATGAAGCATTGCTAACTTTTGGGACGCTAATTAATTATACAAACCAGGCTTTTCTCCCCATTGCACCGTGAACTGAAGCACATTAGATCCTTGCGGTTTGATTCATATTTTGGTACTTGTGCTAAGTTGGATAATTTAGGGGAGAGTCCTTTTTTTTTTGTCAACCTGTATTCTATTATTTATTGTCAAATTGTATATGTGTAAATTATATATGTGTAATTTGTATATATATAAATATAGTCAAATTGTATATGTGTAAATTATATATGTGTAATTTGTATATATATAAATATAGTCAAATTGTATATGTGTAAATTATATATGTGTAATTTGTATATATATAAATATAGTCAAATTGTATATGTGTAAATTATATATGTGTAATTTGTATATATATAAATATAGTCAAATTGTATATGTGTAAATTATATATGTGTAATTTGTATATATATAAATATAGTCAAATTGTATATGTGTAAATTATATATGTGTAATTTGTATATATATAAATATAGTCAAATTGTATATGTGTAAATTATATATGTGTAATTTGTATATATATAAATATAGTCAAATTGTATATGTGTAAATTATATATGTGTAATTTGTATATATATAAATATAGTCAAATTGTATATGTGTAAATTATATATGTGTAATTTGTATATATATAAATATAGTCAAATTGTATATGTGTAAATTATATATGTGTAATTTGTATATATATAAATATAGTCAAATTGTATATGTGTAAATTATATATGTGTAATTTGTATATATATAAATATAGTCAAATTGTATATGTGTAAATTATATATGTGTAATTTGTATATATATAAATATAGTCAAATTGTATATGTGTAAATTATATATGTGTAATTTGTATATATATAAATATAGTCAAATTGTATATGTGTAAATTATATATGTGTAATTTGTATATATATAAATATAGTCAAATTGTATATGTGTAAATTATATATGTGTAATTTGTATATATATAAATATAGTCAAATTGTATATGTGTAAATTATATATGTGTAATTTGTATATATATAAATATAGTCAAATTGTATATGTGTAAATTATATATGTGTAATTTGTATATATATAAATATAGTCAAATTGTATATGTGTAAATTATATATGTGTAATTTGTATATATATAAATATAGTCAAATTGTATATGTGTAAATTATATATGTGTAATTTGTATATATATAAATATAGTCAAATTGTATATGTGTAAATTATATATGTGTAATTTGTAATTTCTCCTCCTCCCCTTCTCCTCTCCTCCTCCTCCTCTTCTTCTTCTATGTGCCCTGTCCCTTCAGGACGTTGGCAATCATCGCTCTCCATAATTTCATGTCCCTTGAAATTTTTAATAAATTTTATCTTTTAACTAGCAGCATGGCCTGGCGTTGCACCAAACTTTACATGCACATGCTCCAAGTGAGTGGCTGGCTGCCACGAATAGGCAGGAAGATTCTATTGGCCAGCGTGTGAGCCAACAGCTGACTGGCACGAATGTTAAATAGCATGCAAAAAAAAAATCGATAGCTGCATTCGTCACAGGTGGGAAAAATTTAAATCTGCCTGGCACTTTCCTCCAATTAGCTCATTCGCTTGCTTAAACTCAACGTTGATTCTGATTCCGCAGAACTGGGTTGGGTGTGAAAAAGTATTTGTTGTTAACATACTTTTTTCATTCGGTTTTTCCAGTTACGGGTCCTTTTTTAAAGCTGATCGTTTTGTGCTCGTTTTGTTTAGTTCTTTTTTCGTAACAGATTTAATGTTTAGTATAGAGCTTAGAAAAAATTCGCAGTGTGAGATAGGCAAGAAGTAAGGCATGTAGCAACATCAGCACGGCAAATAGCAAGTAAGGGCAAAAATATTTTAAGTCAAGTGATAGCAATTGCTGTATGAGTCGTACGATTTTTGAATCAAGCACGGACAACGCCGGGCCATGCTGCTAGTATTATAATATAAGATATACAGGTGACATCGTTTTAATATGAGACTCAGAAAAAAAAATTTGATGAAATCACAGATAAAGGGGTAAAGGAAAGTGAACAAAACCGATTAAGCACCAATTGTAAAAAAAAAAAAAAAAAGATTGTGTGGGTGACAGCAAATGAAACAGCCTAAAATATAACCTTCAAAATGGACATCTCAAGATCAAACAAGTACAAAAATTTAAATAGATGGGAAGCGCTTTAATAATTGAAGGAAAATGTAACACCGAAATCTGAATAGGCTGTGCAATGGCGAAAGATGCTTTCTAAAAAGTAAACAAAATATTAAGAAACAGGAAAATTTAATTAAAGAAAAAACAACATTTGAACTGCTATGTAATATCAAGCTTCTTATACGGCAGTGAATGCTGTACTATTTCGTTTCAGATGAAGAGAAAAATGCAGGCAATACAGATGCGATTCTACAGAAGGATGTTGAGAAGACGGCGGACTGTGCATGTAAGCATCAAAGAAGTTTTAAGGAAAATGGGAACAAAAAGATCACTTGTAATAAGAATTAGAAAGAAAAAGATTAAATATCTTTTACACAAAAAAGGCTTGGAAAATCTGATACTCACAAGGCATAATGAAGGCAGGAGAGAAAGGGAAACAATAGGAAACCAACATAAAGAGCTTGTATAAATAGACGACAGAACAGAGAATGAGGTAAATATTGCTAAGGGTTTTTTTTATTTTTTTTTAATCATTTTACCCCATGCAAGGCAGTAAAACCACTAAGCGTGAAATAATAAGAAAAAAGGGAAAATACTAAGGGGCGAGGATAATAGAAAAGTAATCAAGAAGACAATAGATAGCGATTGACATTGCATTTAAATTTTTGAAGATCAAAGTTAACTGGAAAGGAGCTAGTAGTGAGTTCCACAAGCGAGAAGTGCAATAGAAGAAACTGTTAACATAGAACTTACGTTTACATCTAGTCAGTTCAACTGTAAATTGATGAGACCTTGCTGTCAATTTTGTACTGCGCTTACATTCATAAAGTCTAGGTACCACAGCGGAAAGTTCAACATTAAACATTAACATTAAAATATTTCTTGAAAAGGAAGCTAGATTACGACAGTGGGAAAGGGACCGAAGCCGAGATGCCAGATCAGGACTAATAAAATTGCGGATTATTTTTTGAATTTTGACAAGGAACTACGAAAGATAGTATGTTGTGGAGAACTATGAAGTGCCCGCTGTGAAGGGACATGGTACATTGCAAAGAATGCATAGATAGCAAGCTCCTCTCACAGAACCGAGTACAATTCAATCTTTAAGCCTAACACACTAGAGATAAGCTATGTTTAAATAACGAGTAAATAATAATTACTTGAATATTAGGTAAATAATAATGCAGGGTGTGGTTGAGTGTTGGTGTGTAAATGACGTTTAAAATATGTTATATTTATAATGCAAGAGAAAGTAATCACGTAGACGTTCTCAGTGTGTACACAGAAATCAAAACTGCATAGTGATGCAGTTTCCCTCCGAAAGAACGCTTGAAATATGATACTGATAGTCACCAAGCAGTGTTGATTTCTATGTCCACATTATCTATCTATCTATCTATCTATCTATCTATCTATCTATCTATCTATATATATATATATATATATATATATATATATATATATATATGGAAAAAAGATCTTAGATTTTGCCGACGCGTTTCGTCTTCCGACTTTTTCAAGGCAAAAATGAAATCGAAATGTTCTTGTTGTTATAGTTACATTAAAAAATCCAAATTTAAAAAGATAGATCTGGGAATTTAACTATATATATATATATATATATATATATATATATATATATATATATATATATATATATATATATACAGAAATGCGCGCACACACACATAGATATGTGTGTGTAGAGATAAGACAAAATAGAAAGGGTTTTTACAGACAAAGCCTGTGTTTGTCAATCTGTATGTACGTGCAAGTGTGTGTGTATATGTCAATTTTGAAAATATCTATTTTGACGTTCGATAAGCGAGATATAACGTGATCCACGTTATCCATATGAACGCCGATTTTTTATTTTTTACACTCAAGATGAGACAATTCCTAGTTATAATTTTGCATATTTTCATGACTTTATCATCTTATATTCTTCATTGGCTCAAATTTTTCCATGGTGGTGTGTCTTCTGCCACAAGACAACTAAGAAAATGCAACAAATTTTTTCTCCAATTCTTAATGTCCACAGACACTACTGATAAAAGATGGCTGCTAAATAATCTTAATTTCTTCATAAATTAAATATGTATAATCATTTTATGTAGTTATTCCAAAACTTTTACATGCCTGTGTACGAATATATACCAGTGTATTTGTGTGCGGGTGTATTTCTGTTTGCATGTGTGTGATTTTTGTAAAGACAAAAGATATTTTCTTTTCTTTATATTCTACCTTTTTTTCTGTTCTTTTAATACAATATTCACGCATTTCCCTTTTTTCCTTCTCTCTTTCTTTTTATCGACTCTTTGTTTCTTTTCTTTATTCTTTTATACTTGACTTCCTTGTTTTTTTTTCCATTCTCTTTTTCCTGGCAAATTTCTTGTCACAAACTTTATCTGTGTCTAGGTAGAAATTTTAACCAGAGTTTTGGGTAAAAAAGCAAGCTAATATTCAACTACAATGACTTCCCAAGCGACCTTACACCCATGTTAATAAGATGGATCAATTCTTACATAGAAATTTAAATATTATTATGACTTTATTATCTCATTTCTTTCATTGTCCCACTAGTTTTGTATGGTCCTTTTTCAGCATCAAGACGCTTAAGGCGGTGTATCTTCTTTTCCAAGGTAACTAAGAAGTGGTAACAATTTATTTTTCAATTCTCAAGGTCCACAGGCACTAATAATAAAACCATACTGCTAAACAATCTTAAGTTCTTCATTAAATAAATGTGTGTAATCATTTAATGTAGCTGGCACAAAATTTTTGCATACCAGTGTATATATTTAGAATGGTTTTAATTCTAGGATATATTGTCTTGTGACTTATGATGATTGCATTTACCATTTATTTTAGCTCATGAAATTGCCGAGGTGGTTTGGATGGTCCAGATCACTATTAATACACTTTATTGAGCCTACCCATCTATCTATCTATCTATCTATCTATCTATCTATCTATCTATCTATCTATCTATCTATCTCTCTCTCTCTCTCTCTCTCTCTCTCTATATATATATATATATATATATATATATATATATATATATATATATATTTCTTATAATCATGATATTCTCATTTCATATCACTCATTGGCCTTTACATGACCTTTATTCAGCAACAAGAGTTGTATTTTCTGCTACACAGTAGCTAAAAAAAAACAATTTATTTTCGAATCTTCAATGTCCAAATATACTACTGATAAAACCATACGGCTAAACAATCTTAACTTCTTAATAAAATAAATGTGCATAATCATTTTATATAGTTAACACCAATTTTTTGTTTGCCAGTTTAGATAGATAGATAGATAGATAGATAGATAGATAGATAGATAGATAGAAAAGTATTCTAACCACGCTGTTCAAGAGGTTGACATTTGAATAATTGAATACTTTGGCTCGTGCTCATCTTCGTATTAATCACCAGGGTATTCTAGCGTTAAGGCGTCAGAGACCACAGATGACATGGTTTTACTCAATCTCAGATTACCTCCCTTGAATAGATGGGTTACAGGACTCATTAAGATATGCGATAACCAAAGATGAAATTACCTCAGTAAAAACGTAAGAAAAGTAAAATGAATACATGATAATAAACGATAGGATAAAAAAAAACAGATTTTCATCTTTATTCTGTTTCGTATTTTGTAATTCTATAATGCCCAGAACGATATATATATATATATTGATTCATTACAAAGTTCATTTTTTTCATTCGTTCTCTATTTTGTGAAGCTCGTCTTTTTTAATATATATATATATATATATATATATGTAATTTTTTTACATACGGACAAAAACAATTACTCACAACAAAGGAGGATCTTTGTTCCTCACCCGTCGAAATGCTCCTCTGCATCGAAACAAAGATGCAGCTATGTCGTGAGTAATTGTTTTTAGTCCGTAAGTAAAAAATAAAAAAATTATAATAAATAACTACTGCTTTATTCCTGGCATTGAACCCAGTTTTGAATTCATGCTGTGAACGTTAGAATTTATATTCTTTTCGTTCTTATTACATCTGTATACATACATACATACATATATATATATATATATATATATATATATATATATATATATATATATATATATATATATATATAGTTGGATTGATGTAACATCAATCCAACTAAATATGTTAGCTCTCTTACTGATATTGATCGCTTTCCAATAAGTACCGCGCATATATAAGTAATATATATATATATATATATATATATATATATATATATATATATATATATATATATATATATATATTAATCAAATTATCAAATTAATTGATTAAATTTAATATTTCCAATAAGTAAAATGCATTGTTCTATTTCCAAACTAATTTAAATTCACTGAAAGAATTTTTTTAGAAAATTTTATATATATACATACATGCACATTTCACACACACACACAAACACACACACACATATATATATATATATATATATATATATATATATATATATATATATATATATATATGTATATATTAAGAAAATTAGTATTGAAAACGACAGGCATTTTGTGCCGATTAATTTTAATGATCCGATTTTCAAAATTCTGAACAATCCTTCTGCGATGAGAAAATTCTTTTCGAAAGAAAAGTCCAAGAAATATGGTCCAAGCATTTCCGTTTCTTATGGCCTCATCTCGCTAGTTGTAAGTTTGATATAAGTTTGATAACTCGCCAATTTGGATAATAGTGCACAGAAATATTAGGTTGGTGCCAAAATAATGACGTAATAATGTCGTTTTTTGACGTATTTTTTAACGTCAAAAAACGACAATATTAAGTCATTATTTTTGCACCAACCTAATATTTGCACAGATAATAAGTAGGTACCTCCACAGATTAGCGATGCCTACGAATGAAATGTCTTTCTTGAAGCTTTTTTTAGTTTTAAATTCAAATTAATTGATTAAATTTAATATTTCCAATAAGTAAAATGCATTGTTTTATTTCCAAACTAATTTAAATTCACTGAAGGAATTTTTTATTAGAAAATTTTATTTTATTGCAATTTTTAGCCTGGAGATAATTGCATCGTAATCCTCTTTAATGAAAAATCCTCCAAAAATAAAATATAATTTTCTGAAACTTCATTTGATGAATATTAGTTGATTTAATGTTTAATTAATGTTATTTAAAACAAATATTACTTACATTAAATTGAAAATATCGTCGAAATGCATTTTTATATAATTTTAAGTACTCAGTAATCTTAAAAAATTAGGAAAATAGTTTATGCTTTATTGGATTTCATAAATTTTGGTTTTAAATTTAGTTTATTTATCTCTCTTATTTTCTGATAATGTCATGTAGGGGCGCCCGTAACTAGAAAAATCTTCACGTTTATACGCATACAAAATTATTCAAATATTAGTGTTTGATAATTTGTAATATACTTTTTACATTTATAATTAATATCTATAGTTTTTACTTAATAATAATAATATCTAAAAGCGTGACTTTAATAGAGAATTTTAAAAGATATTTAAACTTTATACATCAATTAAAATTTTAAAAATGAAAACAATTCCTTATTTATCGAAAGTATTTTTCTAAAGTTAATAGTGCCCTTAATATATCTTATTTTTAAAAATTATTTCCTATACTAATCTTTGGTTGACGTAAGAAAAACAAGATTTTTGACCAAAATTTCGAACGTGCTAGAAAGTATTAAGAATGTAATTAAATAAACAAAAATACTTTGCTCTTTCCTCTTAATAATAACATAAACATTTTGACGATAAAACTGTGTTTTCATTAAGTTTAGGTCGTTTTTCATCATGATATACTTTTTTGTCAGCGAATAGGTGGAGGAAGCTACAAGACGCGTCCAATACCAAATAAGGACATTGCCGGAGGTAGGTGGAAACTATAGGAAATAAATTAATCTTACCACCACTTAGACATGATGCTCAAGTGTAGAAGAGCGATATATATATATATATATATATATATATATATATATATATATATATATATATATATATATATATATGTGTGTGTGTGTGTGTGTGTGTATAACTGTACATCGCCGTCTTTTATATATTATTCATAAATGAAGTCCGAGAAGAATTGTATTTCAATCGAGGTTGCGAGGACATCAATGAATCCTTGTTAACATTGACCACATGCAGAGCATCGGCGTCGCTATGGATTTAATATTTTGCCCGAATATGATATGAGACAAACACGCTATTTATTTATTTTTTGCTTTGTTCTCAATACGTGTACACTCCTTTAGTATCTGGTGGTCCTTGCTGGAGATTAAGTGACCCCAAGTCTTTCATGGGTTCCACCCTAGTCCTCGGTATCATTTTGAATCAATAGGACTTTGGATTCTTTGTGTGGTTTTTAAAGTTTCTAGTCTTTCGACATAAATATTTCGTTCCAAAGGATAATGTGTGATATCTTTACTATTATTATATGCTTTCCAATTCGGGCCAGTATACTTATATCATTTGTTATATACACAACAGTTCCGCCATATTTTCGACATGAAATTTGTAGAAAAGACAGAGAGAAGCCACTCCAGATCGGCGAGACTGAAATCGAGATTCCAAGTCAAAATTGATTATATTACAGATCCTTCTTTGGATTAACAATTTTATATTTTATGATTAATCTTTAATCTACTTTGCTTTGTGCAATTCGTTAATCCTTTGTAGTGGCGTTTCTAGCAATCAGGTATTGGTGAGGCCATTGAAGGGACAAGATTAGCGTGCGTACGATTATCGTCCGACTCACACTTCTTCACAGAAAATTGTAGAGGTTTATCCTTTGTTTCCTGTTTAAGATTGGGTTTCCTATTCCTTCCAAAGACTTTTTCCTTCTCGGTTACTTCCAGTAGCCCCTTGCGTCTTAGTGGCAGTATCGCCTTACTCGTGGTGAACTGATTAAAGACATTGTAGCTCTTCGTCTTGTTCAATTCTTCAGTATTTTGTAGTCATGTTTCTTGCAATCAGAAATTGATGGGGCTATTTGGAGGCCAAGATGAATGTGTATTTGTGTGAAAGGGGAAGCAAAACAAGAAGAATTTTAATAACTGCTTTATTTATACAATACGCCTTGCTGATTTATACAGCTTTCATAAATTAGAATTTTTTTAAGCGTTTCACCCCAAGCAAGGCGGAAAGCCACTAAGACGCAAGGGGTTACAGAAGATTTGGAGCAAGAACAGATAGGAGTGATAGAAGAAAGGATGAGGAGAAGGGTAGTGAATAGATCAAGGCAACTGGAGATGTCGATTGACATTACATTTGAATAATTGGAGATTATATCTCTCAGGGAAACTGGAATAAGGAAGGGAGTTCCACAGGCGAGAGGTACGAGACATGAAGCTACTGGAGTAGAAGAGACGGCTACATTTAGTAGTTTCGACAGTGAAAGGGTGAGAGCGGGATGCCAGCCTCGTAGGGCGCTTGAATTCATGAAGTCTGGAAACTAGCGAATGCAGCTCCTCGGAGCAATTACTAGTGCAATAATTAATTACATAAAAAAAATACTATTAAATCAAATAGTTATCCAAAAAAGTAATGACAATGTAGTCGAAAGAGTAGTATTAGTTGTAGCAAAGGAAAGGTAGTTCATAAACAATCTCCATAAATTTAATGCAGTTTAATTTGTGAATATCATGGAATAATATATAGCCTTCAACAAATATATAACTCTCAGCTCGCGAACTTTCAAAAAATTTACATGAATTACCTCTACCTGAGGTAATTATTGTAGTTTTATGACAAATTATATTATTCAAATATAAATCAACCGCTCTTCTATATTATAATGTATAAAAATTGAAGTCTCTTACAATCCACACAAAAGTCTGGGGCATTATTGTACCCTCTTACGCTCCAAGTAGAATCATCTTATATCTCCTTGTAATAGAATCGATTCTGTGATTTTTTACGATTGTTTTCCCATTAAAAAGCCTGAGTGCTACTCAAGTAGGGGGCAATATTATGAGGACATGTGCAATAGATAACGTTTGATCCTAGACTTGAAATGGTTATGATTATAATGATCGGGGAAATACCTGTTTAAAGTGTGTTCCGTAATGGATAAACCTCTACCCCTGTTAAAAAAAAACAGGGGAAAAGTGTGGACTGGAGTACAAGTTTATCCCTTGTTTTCTGTTTAGGAATGGGCTTTTGGTTCCTTCTTTTTTTACTCCCAGTAGCTCCCTTGCGTCTTAGAGGCATTATCGCCTTGTTTGGGGTGAATCGAAATGAAAAAAAAAAAAACAGTTCTGGAGAAAAAGCTTTCTGTGGTGCAACTTCCTTCTTAACAATGGAATATGAAGGGGAATACAGATGGATCGGCAATAACGATAGATTAGCAAGGGCTAGCAACGTTTCTTCTTGTTCGTAAGGTGGAAAACAGTTGATCACCAGCAAGGCTGCACAGTACGCATTTGAATTTCTGTCAATGTTGGCAAGTAAGGATTGGGGAAATCTGCGACAGTAATAAGGATGACAAGCTGTTGTCATCCTTATTATATTTCATATTCAATCAACCGTTTGTTTTGCGATCCAAAGACTTCGATTTTTCTATGGTCCGTTTCAAGAAACGCCTGAATACCGAACACTGGGTGCTGACTATCATCATCATCATCATCATTATTATTATTATTAGTAGTAGTAGTAGTAGTAGTAGTAGTAGTAGTAGTAGTAGTAGTAGTAGTAGTGGCGGTGGTCGCACTACGACAGCTATACGAACCACTTCAGCTAACAATATTGATCTCAACACATTTCTCTTTCCCTATAATATACTCTTATTACTTGAAATTAATATCGGTGATGAGGTGTCAACTTGCACGGCTATTGATAATCACGAGGTCATCCTTGTCGAATTTCAGCCAAGAACAAAATAATCTCAATAACAAATACAATTATATTGTAGTAGGCGAATCCCTGAAATATTCATACATACATACATACATACATACATACATACATACATATATGTCTATCTATGGGGGAGTTTCCTGTAAGATCCTTTTCTTCTCTAAAGGAAATATTTCACCCACCCCTTTTGGTATTAGCCTGTTGAGAGTTCAACCCCCCCTCCACTATTCAATCATACTTTCATTTTACTTAGCGGCTTTGGTCTGTTTATATCACAGCTTTCTACTTATCTTTCATACAACGCACCAACTAAAGTAGACAAGTACCTACCCCAATTGTTCTATCTTTCATGTGTGCAATTCGAATTGTATCTTCGGCTTCCAGTGGGCCGTATTCGGCCTTGGGTGTCGCGTGTGACACCACCCGCCCTTGTTTTGTCTAACCGCATCCCCGACCCAGCACACTTTGTCCGTACGACAGGAGCACGGCACCTGTCCCCCGAACGTCTGGAATTACTATACAGATGAGGTCAGTGATCAGTTTGTTTGGTGATGCTTGCTCTCAACTGAATAGCCCTAAGAGCTATAAGATGGGCCCATTTCACCGATGTCCTCTTTTCAGGCCAAATGAAAATAGCGTAAAGGCAAGAAAACCACTCAGACTGTTCGTGCGTGTATAATAGAAAATTTAAAATATTATGTTCTGATGGACAAACAGCTTCATCGATGTTGATGTAAAATCTTCATTATATATATATATATATATATATATATATATATATATATATTCAAGCAGGTTTGGTTAAATAATTTAGATATATCATGTCGATTAGTTTTCGTTGTGATGCTTTCAAGTTCACGCATTAATATATTGGTTACCTTGGAAAATTGATTGAGAAAAATACCAAAATTTTACTACGATGATGCTAACAAGAAGGCTTACATTTCTTTTGGCTGAACATAATTCAATAACTCAACATTTAAAGGAACGCTCATGCCGACACTCACACATTAGACGGATATTAGTTGAAAATAGATCTATATTACATAAAAACTATAATATGCAAAAACTAAAAATCCTTGAAGCCCTTTATATAAGAGAATTAAATCCCCAAACAAATAAAATCAACTATAAGTATAGCAACAAAGTCCTTAAATGCTTATAAAAAAAATTATATATGTATGAGTAAAAATGAAGAAGTTACTTTCATTATACTGGAAAAAAGAAAAACAAACAAAAAGAAACATGGGAACTTTGAAATCTAGGACGCCGTATAAGCAGTAAAAGAACAGTTGAAATGTTTTGAATTTACAAAAACACATATACGTTCTCACAGAGAACTTAGCCCCCTTGAATAAACCCCTGTCTCAGATAATAATGAAAGTACTTGGGAAAATAAAAACGATTTGAAAGAAAATTTTGGTATTTTTCTTCATCAATTTTCTATGGCTACCAAAAAATTAAGAATCACAACGAAAGCTAGTCGACATGATATATCTAAATTATTTAACCAAAGCTGTTTGTTTCTGTATATATATATATATATATATATATATATATATATATATATAAAGAAAGAACAGTAAGATATATAATCCGGTGTTCTTATAGATATTTTTGTTTTTACAAAATAGTGCTCAATGAAAATTTACAGAGCATTAATATTATAAATTAATTGATTTAAAATATGGTTTTTCAAATTGTAGTTAAATAAAACGTATTCTAACCTGAACACTCCCCGCCACAAAAAAAAAAAAATCTTTAAATATACAAATAGAAAAAATGCCGTAAGAATTTTTGCCGTTAACAATAAAAAAAAATCCAGACGACATGCATTTAACGGATGTCAGATTTCATTGAAGAATACATCCCTACCCCCTACCAAAACGTAGCTAATAACGGATACATCAAAATACAGGCATAAAGAACACGCAAACACCCCTCTAGTGGAAGTGAATTCATCTGTAACCTTGGAAACGTGAATTATGATTTTTGCTGTGTCTTTAAAACCCAGTAATTTTAAAAGTTACTCCAAAATTTGCTTGAGGATGAAATGGAACTAATGTCTTTAAATTCGGACCTTCCATTTTTGAAACATGGTTAGAACCGTGTAGCGGAAAAACCATATTTTAAATCAATTAATTTATAACATATATATATATATGTATGTATATACCTGAATCAGGAATCTACTCCTATTCCACCACTTGTGTCCGGACATTCATACAATCCTACCACCAGAGTAATGACACCTATTCAATCGTATTAGCCGAGTCAGGACACTCAAAATATATCTTCAATACTCAGGACACTGGTACTCGTACACCACCCGATTAAGGACATTCATGTTTTCTAACCACCTGAGTCAGGACACTCATATTTTCTTAGCACTTGAGTCAGGACTAATCAGCCAATTTTGGTCAGGATATTCATACGTAATGTTAGGTTGTGGCCAATACAGTATTCAGGGTTTGGCCTGTTGTATCCAGTCGTTGGAATTCGCTCACCTTTTTTTCTTCTTTTTTTCTAATAGAAAAATATGAAAATTTGGTAAACGAATAACAAATTAAAGTTAATTTCAAAAGTTCTGAATAAAAAATACACCTTAGGAAGGCGGAATTATATATGCCTAATTTTAGATTTAAATATAATAAATTAGATGGAAAATAAGCCCTGAAGTGTATATGAAAGAATGGATACTTTTAGTCTCATAACTTCAAAAAAACTTAATATTTATTATTTCTAAGCGTTTCACCCCAAACAAAGCGGGAAGCCACAAGCACGCAAGGGCTTACAGAGACTTGGAGCGAGAGCAAATACGAGTGATAGAGGAAAGGATGAAGAGAAGGATACGGGATAGAACAAGAGACGTCGATTGACATTACATTTCAATAGTTGGTTATAGTTATCAGGGAAACAGTAAAAGGGGAGGGATTTCCACAGGCGAGAAGTGCGAGACATAAAGCTATCGGAGTTTACAGTGAAGCCTAAAGTGAACACATCTTAATTATTAATATTTGATTGGATGTTTTACTTGTTGGTTTTAAATGCAACATTCAGGTCGTCATTACATTTTAATACCATTAAGCAAATATCAAAATTCAAAAATCAAGAGAAACAACTTCGATGATAGTTAAACTCGCATCCATTATCCTTAAAAATATATCCGACCACTAGAGTGTCTTGACTATTAATCAATGTGTGAAAACCAGTTTTCTTTATTCGAATTTAATTTCCATCGTAGCGCAAAACTTTAGCTTTTCTTTTTTACATTCTATGACAGTTATGCAAGTATAGTGGGTTTGATTCTTCCGAAGGGTTTTGCAGGGGAGAGTGTTATGGTCCGGTTCCTTGTACCACGTTGATAGTTCAAGGTAGAACCAATAAAGAAGAACTCGAACACGTATATGGAACAACCCAGATATATTACAAATAGGAATATATAGAGAGAAGTAGAAAGTGTTAGTACGAATAATCAGGTTTAGTAGTAATTGTCTGAACGCGACTCTGTTTCGGTCTGCCTCTGACTCGACTGACTGACTCGATCGATCTGACTGACTGACGGACTCCTGACGGACTTCACTTCAGACTTCAGACTGAACAGTATTTAGTCACCGCCCCCCACGAGGGCATCATGTGGCACAATGCCGGTTTAACGTGGGATCTCCGAGACCGTGGGCTCGGCAAAAAATATGCCCTTTGAACCCGTATAAACATGTTCAGGGTCGGTTTACCTCCCCGAAAGAGACTCCACCTTTCGGCGTAGCCTCGTTCGAGTCCCTACCCACCCGATCAGCGGGTCAGCCGGTCGCCCGACTTCGGGCTGAATGGTATTTAGTCACCGCCCCCACGAGTGTATCATGTGGCACAAGGCCGGTTTAACGTGGGATCTCTGAGCCCGTTGGATTTCCGAGCCGGTGGGCTCGGCCAAAAATATGCCCTTTATACCCGTATAAACGGGTTCAGGGTCGGTTTACCTCCCCGAAAGAGACTCCGCCCTTCGGCGTAGCCTCGTTCGGGTTCCTCCCCACCCGAAGGCAGAGAGTTCAACCGATCAGCCGGTCAGCCGGACGTCCGACATCAGATTGAACGGTATTTAGTCACCCCCCCACGAGGGCATCATGTGGCACAAGGCCGGTTTAACGTGGGATCTCCGAACCCATGGGCTCGGCCAAAAATATGCCCTTTGAACCCGTATAAACAGGTCCAGGGTCGGTTTACCTCCCCAAAAGAGACTCCACCCTTCGGCGCAGCCTCGTTCGGGTTCCTCCCCGCCCGAAGTCAGAGAGTTCAACCGATCAGCCGGTCAGCCGACTTCGGGATGAACGGTATTTAGTCACCCCCCCCCACACACACACACACGAGGGCATTATGTAGCACAAGGCCGGTTTAACGTGGGGGTTCCGAGCCCGTGGGCTGTGGCAAAAATATGCCCTTTGAACCCGTATAAACGGGTTCAGGGTCGGTCTAACTCCCCGAAAGAGACTCCGCCTTCGGCGTAGCCTCATTCGGGTTCCTCCCCGCGCGTAGGCAGAGAGTTCAACCGATCAGCCGATCAGCCGGTCGCCCGACTTCGTGCTGAAGTCTCTGCTTCATCTTGAGGCGCAGTATTTATTACGTATGGAATAGTAGCCCATTATGTTATTATGGGGAAGGTTCCATAACAGAGAAAATGTTTTTTCACCCCCGTCGGGATGGATTCTGCTGATGTAGTATTTGTTCCGTGCAGGAAGCTTTCACTCCTCCCTTGCGTTCTCCCACCACTACCGTTGCGTCATATCTGTTCCGTAACGGTGGTATGCCCAGCTAAGACCAGCGGCCCGAGCTCAAACACTCGGGTCCCTACGTTAAAAACCGACGTTGTTTCACAAGCTGACTCAGTTGGGGGTTAAGGAAAAATCTCAGGTTGGAAACAAAGAAATAAGAACTCCCAAGGATAGGGTGCAGTAAAACGCAAGAAAATAATATGAAGGGAAAACTAATTAACAAGGAATCACAAAAATGCTTTATCTAAATCATTCCGAAAACATAAGTCTATTAAGACTATTTTATGTAAATATGGCGAGAAAAAGACTTAATAAATAATAGTGTATTGCAGAGAAAAAATTGGTAAGGCATCGTGCATGTCATCTGGGCTTCTAAGGTTACGGATTTCTAGTTCAGATCTCGTCAAAGGTTTCTTTTTTTTTTATTTCTCCGATCTCATTACGTAAAAGTTATAGAATAAAAAACAACTTGACCGCTGCAATATAACACACTGAAATAAATCTTATCTTAATTCATTACATTGAAACGCTCAACTTCTTTAAAATGCCGTGTCCTTTCAGGACGTACGCGATGATGTCCCACCACAGATTCCATTCTTTTTAAAAAAAAACTTTCTCTGAATTGCCATCACTTTTTGTGGAAGATTTTTTATTGGTATCATATTGCTTTTACGACGGTTTCAAATCCGGAACAATCCTTACACTTGACTAACGCAACGCAAACACGAAAGACTAGTCTATTTTGCTATTTAACCCATAGCTATGAAGGGAGAGGAGAAATGCATCGATCTTTTTCCCAGGGGTATTTGAACACGTGGCTGCATTTGTGCAATAAACTGCAATTTGAATTCGGATCGCCGATTCCACTTTCTGCGTCGATAGCTAAAGGAATATAAATTTCCTTTGTTTCTTACTGCCAGCACATAGAAGCTGAATATTAGAATAATTACTAAATTATTGATATCATGATAGAAAGTGACAAGAGCAAGATGAAAATAAATAATTTATGTTTCATCATATCACAGCTTTCTCTAAGAAATTTGAACAATTTAAGAATAAGGGGTGTTATAAAACAGAACAATGTATCATATTTTCGAAATCATATAAATTTCTGCTAATCGAAATATCGAAGTCAATATCGATCGGCAGACGGCTTAGCTGGTGAAATTGTTAAGAGTTATAAGCCAAAGGTTCGAAAATTGACTGGCAAAATAGAAAAGCTTTTAAGCTAGAAAATTGAGACGGTATATTCCACATTGAAATCTCACAAGCCTCTCGCTGTTTTATCAATATTTCCATGGCGAAAGTTCAAACGTGCTACATTCCTTATTTCCAACAGTTCTGACTCTCACAGCTGGGCTCGCCATGCTACGTTCACTAAGACGAATCATCTTCATTAGCTTCGTATTCCTTCCAAAAACCGCCACTTTATAGAACTTCACGAATCACGACAATCTTAAGATCTTCAAGTCTAGTGTTGGCTGTTATCTTTCCAACATAAACTACACTTCTTACCTTTACGCTAAGTCAACAACTGATAAACTACACTTCTTACCTCATCATCCTATTAAACTTATTCAACAACCTCAATCACTAATAATCTACCTTTAATGTCGCCTGAGCCTTGTATTGGTGAACATCTTTCCGACTCACTACAATCTTAAGATCTTCAAGTCTAGGGTTGGCCGTTATCTTTCCTACATATCCTGATTCTTACAGCCTCTTACCTTTACGCTCAGTCAACAACGTCATTAACTCTCTACCTTGAATGGCTCTTGGGCCTTTATTGGATGAACAATTGAGCATTTATTTTCTTTTTCTAGTCTCAAATGTGTGGTGTCAGTGGTTAAGCTTTCCTAAATTAACTAACACGATTAATAGATTTCCGTGCTTATGAATTTTAAAAGTATGTGTATGTGGAGTCGCTTGTAGATTAGTGGAGCGTCATTAAATTTGAAACACATAAGTCCTACAACGACAGTTTTGGGCACCGTTATTTTTCTATAGATTGTCGTAGAACAAGTTTTTTTATTTTTTATTGTTGGACTTCTTTCTCGAACTCTTGATTATAACTTTAAAATGCAAACAGACGCTACTTACTGATTCAAATACAATATGACAGTTAATATCTGGCTTTGCATCACAGCCCAAAATTTAATTTTTACTGAGTTTTGACGTGCATATGAGGCACGTGGCAAACATCTCCGGTGAATTGAGAAATGTCGCAAGCTACCACCACATACCACGAAAATAAACCAACTTGAAATGGTTATTCTCTGTCATTAACTGCAAAAGCCAGGGTCAGTGCAAGTCTCATCTCGCGTTAAGCGAGATCCAAATTTCATCACACCCAATAATTATTAAAAACAAAACAAAAAACAGATAAGCGATACAGATTAATGTTGAATGTTAGTTCTTTGATAATTATGCTGCTTTGAAACTAGGTAATTGTTTTTGTTTAAACAAAATCATGGGGTTGCTATTTGCTTCTGTCGACAAAAATACAAAATCATGTCATTATATCAGTTTTAACATTATAGATATTTATCTCAAATGGCCGATGAACAGAGTCTCTTTTAGCATCTTTTTTAATAATTTCACCCCAATAATGCGACTCGCAAATAGGTTACTGCGAATGAAGGAGAAGTGAGAGGAAAAGACAATAAAAGACCAGGTTCAAAAAAGACAGAAGATGATGATTGGTGTTGCATTTAAATTTTTTAATATTATAGGTGCCATGGAAGAAATAAATCGGAAGGGAGTTTAACAGACGAGAAGTACGAGAAAAGGAACTACTAGAATATAACATACTCTTGCGAGACATAGTTGTGAGACCTAGTTGCAAGCTTAAATTCATTCAATCGAGATACCAAAGAGGAAACCCATCAGAACAATTGCCATGAAAATATCTGTAGAAAAGACAGAGGGAGGCCACGCAAATACACATACACACACACGCGCGCATATATATATATATATATATATATATATATATATATATATATATATAGTTTTAAGGTGTGCTATATTTATGGGATAAAGTGCTCAATATCGGAGATAGAGCGTATGTAAATATAAATATAAAAGTGAACATTGAAGTCAACACTGAGAGGCGACAGGCTGTTTCATGCTTGCAACAGGCTGTTTCATGCTTGCGCCTAGCATGAAACAGCCTGTCGCCTATGAGTGTTGACTACAATGTTGACTTATATATATATATATATATATATATATATATATATATATATATATATATATATATATATATATATATGTAGGTATGTATATGATGGAAGCAATTTTGGATTTTTACATGAATTATTGAATACGACCTACAAGCAATACGTATTTTGTTACTTTTTTTTATGTAGTTTTGAATTGTTGCTTCAAATCTATGCAGAAATCGTTCATAGTTCTCTTTTGTTCTAGAGTTTTCGAACATTTTCTAGTCGTCTTCAAGAACATGGAACAGGTGTTATTTATCAGAAGTTTCCTGATGAACTCAAACTGACGTTGAACTGATGCTGCTGTTTGAGAATATCATGATTTCTGCTTAGTCTGGAACCAAGCATTCCTTCCCTTGAAGAAAACGAGAGAAACTACATAAAAATAACAATTTTAGACGGATTTGCACCAAAAGTTACATGTACATGCTCCAAGTTAGTGGGAAGGCCAAGACCGACTTTGCATTTCCCAACTCCCATCGATAGAGGAAATAATCGATTTTTTCATGCTTCTACGGCAGCTCGCATGTAGTTTGCGGTCATTTTGTACTGGCCAGAGTGAGAGCCTATAGCTGGCTGCCACGAATAGGCAGGAAGATTCTATTGGCCAGCCTGAGAGCCAACAGCAGACTGAGACAAATGTTAACTAGCATGCTAGCATGCAACAAAAAAATCGATAGCTGCATTCATCACAAGTGGGGAAAATTTAAATCTGTATGGCACTTTACTCCAATTGGCTCATTCGCTTGCTTAAACTCAACGTTGATTCTGATTCCGCAGAACTGGGTTGGATGTGAAAAAGTATTTGTTGTTAACATTCTTTTTTTCATTCGGTTTTTCCGGTTACGAGTCGTTTTTTTAAAGCTGGTCGTTTTGTGTTCATTTTGTTTAGTTCTTTTTTCGTAACAGATTTAATGTTTAGTATAGAGCTTAGAAAAATTCGCAGTGTGAGATAGGTAAGAAGTAAGGCATGTAGCAACATCAGCACGGCCAAGGGCACTCCTTTAAAGGCAAGGAAGGTCAAAAATACTTTAAGTCAAGTGATAGCGATTGCTTTATGAGTCGTACGATTTTTGAATCAAGCACGGGCAACGCCGGGCCATGCTACTAGTATATATATATATATATATATATATATATATATATATATATATATATAATCCGTATGGATATTTCCAAGGTGTATGTAATCCAGAGAGATCAATGTAAAACAGGGCAAATATTAATTATATTAAAAAACAGACAACTTTAAGGGTTCATAGGATTATAATTTATTTCCTTAGGACCGGGAATTGGTCCTAATTCATCAGATTTCCATTTTCATACAAAAATATTGGTGATTAATTTTTTCTAGGCTTACATGTTATTTTTAATTTATGCACACATGTAGATAATATATAAGCGAGCCAATCAATTCAATTTTTTTTTTTTAAATAGGAATTTAAGACGCCGATCTATTTTCTCAAGGTGGAAAATGTTAAATCGGTGGACATTTCAAGTTTGGAATAGTGGAGGGGCAATGGTTTTTAAGAAGATTGTGTTGCGCCAATCGACTCCCTCACATGGAAGGACTCTTTCATTTTAAGAATCATCATACGAAATCCAGTCATCTCATCATCTACCACTCACCTCTTTTCAAAACATCATCTACTCTTCTACCCTTTAAATCACACGTGTGCGCGTGTGTCGCTTTGTGTGTGTGTGTGTATGTGTGTGTGTGTATGTGTGTGTGTGTGTATGTGTGTGTGTGTGTGCGCGCGCGCGGTTTTCCATTTCCCTCCAGCGCGACTGATTGTTGAAACCAACGCTAGGTCAACTGTCTATTTATTTTGCCTTCAACCTGACCTTTCGGTCGTCTATTCAGTAAACCATTCAACCGGACAATGTGAAATTGTGACCGGAAAAAAAATTACCAGCCCGATCAGGTGTGAGACTAAAGAATAGTCGAGACAGGCCACGAGAGGAGGGAAGGTCGTTCAGGCCAAGACAAATAAAACGTGTGAATAACAAAGCAGGTGAGAGACGGGAAGTGGGAGAATGTCAAAATGAATAAATAAAAACAAACAAAACAAAACAAAAAAAAACTCTTCTTTCATTCTTTTTTTTCCCTTTCTTTATTTTACCCTTCTCTTTTTTCTTCACTCTTTCTTTCTTTCTTTCTTTCTTTTCGTTTTTTCACGATTTTTTTATTTATCAAATACCCATGCATTTCAATCAGATCGTAACAACTGATTTCAATCCTATACAATACGTTCATTCCAATATATTCACATACTCTGTCTCTGTCTCTATCTACTTATCTATCTCAGATTGTTCTTTCTATATCTCAGCCTGTTTCTTACACTTTTTATCTATCTATCTATCTATCTATCTATCTATCTATCTATCTATCTATCTATCTATCTCAATTTCTTCGCATTTATTTCATTATTTTCCTCCTTCTGCCTCCTTTCTTTGTTTCCTATTTTATTTCCAGAGTTTTCTTTCTTTTTATTAGATTTTCTTTTTTCTCTTTTTCTTTTTTAATTTTTCTTTCTTTCTTTCTTTTTTTCTTTCTTTTTTTCTTTCTTTTTTTCTTTCTTTCTTTCTCTCTTTCTTTCTGTCTAACCTGTCTATCAGGTTTCTTTTCTTGTTTTTCAGATTTTTTTTATTTCTTTTTCTAATAATTTCATTCTCAAATTCTTCTTTTTTATTTTGTCTCTTATCAAATTTCGATTTATTTTTTTTAGATTTTCTTTCTTTTTCTAAGGTGTTTTTTTTTTTTTTTTCATTTTTCTTTCTTTTTCTAATAAATTCTCTTACCTTTTTTCTTTCTTTCTAGGTCAGTCGAACTATTTCATTCCGCATAAGTGAATCCATCTGTTTGCACACGTGTATTAATAACCCATTTGTTTTATACCCTTTTTAATTTTCTCTTCATTTTCTTTTATTTCTTTTACTCCAGTCCTCTTCCTACCTCTCCTCTCCGTCTTAATGTCGACCGACCCAATAATGCTTATTAATCAGGCAGAAAACTTGCTTCAGCCTATAATGTCTCATTACAAGGCTGTCGGAAATTCGGGTGGCTAATGGACAAAATAACGATGTCCATGGTGGACAATGGGTTTCATGGTCGGCATAAAGAGCACCAGGCGAATTTGTTACGGGTAGCAGAGAAGGAGTTGTGCAAAGAAGTTGGTTGACAAAAAGATAAATGAATACTCTTTAAATACCCACAGGACAATTTACAAGGACGCAACTACACATTTATTTTAAGGCTGGAAAAGCTTTTGTTTGTTTGCATTTAAATTTGAGCTTTCATATGCTTATAAAATTACTTGGAAACTAAAATCATTTTTTTACAATATTTGATTCATAAACTTATGCATACCTTAAGGAAAGTTGTGCATATGTATATCTATTTATTTATCTATGTAGACGCAACTTAGTTAAGGATGCAAAGGTGGTATAATTGTTAGCGTTCCAGAACATGAGCTCGGCGAACTGAGTTCCAATTCCAGCCGAGTCTGTTACATTGTTTGATTGATTCGTCTGTTTAACGGCACATCAATAAATTATGCGCCATTTAATGCCGAAATTTGAATTCCTAAACACAATTTTATTGGTTCAACTCAATATATTTTTACGCAATTGTATACCTTCAGTTACAGATGATATGCTCTGTTGGCCATTTTGCTATAAAATGTATTGTTGGTAATTCTAATATAAAATATATTGCTGGTTATTTTGCTTTTAAAATGTATTGTTGATCATTTTATTAGAAATATATATTGTTCTTAATTTTTTCATATAAAATACTAATAATTTTACTATAAAAATATTTTTATATACTTTGTTATAATGCTTTGTTTTCATTTGGGGATTCACTATTTTCCCATATCTGGGACCCTAACAGGTGCTACCACTCCTGATCATAATGAACTCGAGAACAACAGCAATTAAGAGATGGTGCCATACTCTGTCTTTTACTATGTACTGTGTTTTTTTAGGACGTTTTCGATAGCTCTCCACGACTTTCTTTCCTTCTTAACTCTTAATAATGTTTATCTTTTTATTATCTTCCTCTCCTCACTGTTCTAAACAAGCTCGTTAGTTAGATTACTCGATACATTGTCTGGTCCCTTTTGTCTTCGACATATCCTTTGTGTGTCAAATTTTCCAGGGCGACTGATTTTATTATATGCCCTGGAAATTTCAACGCTAACTTTAGGGTTCGTTTACTTCTTTTTGCTTCTATTTCATTACAACTTCCTCTTTGCTTGCATGATCCATCCATGATATTCTCAGCATCCTTCTGTAGAACTACTTCTCTGTTGCCTCAAGTCTTCTCTTCATCACTAGCATATCTACTTAATATACATATTTAAAAGAATTTAAATATATATATATATGTATATATATATATATATATATATATATATATATATACAGTACATATATATATATATATATATACGGTACATATATATATATATACAGTACATATATATATATATATATATATATATATATATATACAGTACATATACATATAGTACATATATATATATACAGTACATATATATATATATATATAGTACAGATACACACACACACACATATATATATACATATATATATATATATATATATATATATGTATATATACAGTACATAGTATATTAAGGAAGAAGAAGAAAAGGAAAATGTAGATCATTGCCAGTTTGCTGTTAAATTATGCTATGTTTAGTAAATAACAGTGTATATATATATATATATATATATATATATATATATATATATATATATATATATATATATATATATATATATATATATATATATACAGTGTTATTTACTACGCATAATATAATTTAACACCAAACTTTGGTAATGATGTACATCTTCTTTTCTTCTTAATATACTATGTACTTTCAGGACCTGGGTGATCATCAATCTCCACAATTTCATTTTTTTTTGCTATATGTGACATTTGACACATTATTATACCTCTTTTTGCTGCTATCCATTCACTCATGTTTTATAAGTTTACACACTGTAATCTTATCATGCATTATGTCCTATGAGTGTTGAATTCACGTAGCCTTCTTTTTTCATTGTTTCCCAGAAATTTCGATTTGCTATATGTGAATATAAGTTTCCTTAAACTACATTTTTGTCCATTATATTCTCAGTATTCATCACTAGAAGCATAATTCTGTCATTTCAAGTCTCCTCTTCATCAGTGATTTGACTGGCAACATTCACGGTTATATAGAAAATTATATATGACGGAACAATTAAAGACACTTTTTCTTCTTCCTTCGTAGTAGTTGAGATATGTAGTGAATATCAAATATCTAAAACTTGAGAATTGTCTGACCATTATGCACACACGCACACAAGTTTCTGTCCCTCTGTCTCTATCCCTCTCTCTCAGTTTCTCTCTCCCTACACACACACACACACACATATATATATATATGTGTGTGTGTGTGTTTGTGTATGTAATCATATATATATATATATATATATATATATACATATATATATAATCATTGCTGAATATTATTCAATACCATTAATATTTAAATATTGATCCATAAGAAGCAGTTTTCTTGCGATTAAATTGACCCTGCAAATATTCAAAGTATATTCAGGGTGTCTCAAAAAAATATACATATTTTTACAGTCTATAATATCCTTTCCCTTCACCCCTTTAGACTTTTTCTTGTGGGGATAATTAACTGCTAAAATCTACGATAAAATCAAGCTACAAAAGCATAAGTGAATGTTTCCATAGAGCAAGAATGCAGTCAAATACCTATCGAAATCTTGATTGCTACTTGTGATTCCACTGTTTCGTGTAGTCAGTATTGTTATCATAACGTATATAAATTTGAAAACATGCAACCAAAAATTAAAGAGCATGCATTTATAATAAACAATGTGTTCATTTGCATTATTTAAATTAGATATAGTTGGTTTGAGTTGATTGAATTATCTTTTGAGAAAGCTTCCAAATCTGTATACATTTCTGGTGACACTCTTTACTTAAAAATATTAAGGTGTTTGAAATGTCATTACATATTTCCCTGCTCTGAATTATGAACTAAGTTTTAATGACAGGAAATTGCATCTAGAAGTTTACAGTTTATTTTGCCTTTCAATAGTATAATTGGAAACATTTGGAAAGAATTAAGTTCGGTTCCTCCGGAGATTTCGCTTGAGAAGCGAGCGCAATATCCCAGTATCTGCAGCAATCCTTTAACCAGTAATGCTGATCTTTCATGTTTTTATATCACATTGTTACAAGCGATGAAAAATGGGTTTTGCATGTCAACGAAAACGGAAAAGAAAGCGGTTATCATAAAGTGAGAAATCAATGTCTACACTAAAAGCAAGACTTCATCCACGGAAGAATTTGTTTTTTGTGTAGAGTAATATGAAAGCTGTTGTCCAGCAATGAAAATGGTTATTGTCTCAACTTGGTCAGGTTATCGAAGCATTATGTCGAAAATTCCCTGGTTTGGTAAACAGAAAATGTCTTATTATTCAACAAGACAGTGCAAGGTTAAATTCTGCAAACCAAACTCAATGAAATAAAGAGCGTTAAGAAGAGATATCTTTCCAAACCCTCCATGTAACCAGATGTAACGCCGATGTATTTTTATTTGTTTCTATCAACGGAACATTTCATAAGTGCTAGAATATTCAGAAACAAATAATAAATAGAAAACAGTCTTTGAAATAATTTTGGTGGGTAAAACATCCGATTTTATTAAACAGGAAATCGAACATTTGCCTTCTCTTGGAGCTGCTGTTAAATTTTTTTTAATAGATACTATTTAAGTATATTTAACATACCTTTGGGCTTAGGGGCATATCACATTGGAATACTAATTCTGGTATGATCACTGAAGTTAAGGAACGTCGAGAGTGGTCATTACCTTGATAGATGATTGCTTGGTAATACCAGGTGATGTAAGATGTGCGGGTGGTGTAATCGATAATGTCTCGTAATTGTTAATATTGGAGTCGAGTTCCAATTCCAACTGGGTTTGTTATATTCACTTAGGCGCAAATACCCTTGGTAAAGATTGTGAATCCACCTTTTCTCCCGTTGTTATGGGTTAATTAGTAAAACGTTTATCACTAAACCAGTATTATCTAAAAAATTCTTACAATCTAAAAAAATACTTTCTGACTTTAAATGAACTGCAAAGGGTTGGTAAGTCGTGAAAAAACGAATCAATCAATCAATTTGTTTTTGTACCCTTTCTGACAAGACATAATTATGTTCCGGAAAAACTAATATGCAGGGTGCGGCAGAAATAACTCCCAAGTATATCTCCCGGAAATATCTCTTACTGTGTTACCCTTACGTGGGCGGTATTTCTGGGAGGTATATGCGGCAGGTACATTTGCCGCACCCTGAATATCACATGACCCAGCAGCTTGTGGTATCCTATACAAAAAGTCCTCAGGTTATGCTGGACACGACGTACGACGTTTTGTTGTTACGGCACTATCTCCCATAATATAATACGGCGCTATATGATTAAGATGTCATTGTTACTTTACCGGCTGTACGTCATATCGGATTGTGTTATATTCACTATTTCTCGTTTTTGTCGTTTTTTTGAGGGGGAACTTTTTGCTCTTTATTATGACTCCCAAGCGTAAAGCAGACTCGTGGGTGCTTATGTAGGTGAGTTCCGACCTCCATCAAAAATCGGGTTACGCCACGGCATAGGAATGGGTCTCCGACGTAAATCAAGGACCCCCTGTATGACATTTGTTACGATAATCGGGTCACTAGGAGATGTTTAAGTCTTCTGCGAGTAAAATGCTGCAGTTTTTATGGATTTAATTAGTACCAGTAGCAGACTATACATAATCTGTTTTGCTTCACCCATTGCTACGGGAGGATTACGTAGGCTACATAGTGCAAAGTGAACACAAACTGCTTCAACCAGAATTTAAACTTGGTTCGTCGATTTCATATATTGTACCCTTTGCCGTTAAATCAAATTATCACCTCGAAATACAGACCCCGCCGATTTTCCGCAATAATTGTTTTCCAGAACCCTGTCAAAATCTGCGTTATGTCGGACAAGTAAAAGTTAGATAATAGTTCAATAATACATAATTGACTCACTGATTATTCATGTCTCGCATCCCGCGAGCATCCTTGGTTGTTACAAATTTATAGAAAACTACTATGGACACGTCGCCGAGTGGTTAGAACGTTCGAATTCTGACCATGAGACCCGGGTTCGAATCTCAATATGGTCGATTTGTCCTCATGTTATCGGACTGGAAGGTGCCTGAAAACCATACCACGAATTGACCCAAGCCTTTTGAGTGAAATTGTCAAAGTCACAATCATTGTCGCCTTGTTCAAATTATTGATCACGCTAGATGACACGCTTTTTCCCAGAAACAGTAACTAAGGTATTAACCACAGATGGCATCTGTGGGTGTTGAATAAATACAAATGCGCCTGAGCATTAGGATTGGCTAGCCGTACTAGTAGACGGGTATCCTCGAATACGAGTGGCCAGCTATGCATATACATACATAGAGTAAGTTTCTAAATATATAGGAGAATCAACAATATTCAAGCAAGGACGAATGGCAGACATGTAAGATAGATTCTGTCGAGAAAAATTGTCTTGTACAGCATAGAGAACCAACTTTCTTTACTACATACTTAGCATAACATGTTCTCTCAGGGGATTAAAACAGATCATTTTCATTTTGGGGGCGGTAAAATTAACCATCTACTACTTGCCCCATTTAACAACAGATTCTAATTTTTTTTAGATCAGCTGCCAATTTCATCTTATCGAACCGATAAGACTTACTATTAAGTGAACAGCTGTGTCATCTACATAGATAACGAGTTGAGAACCGATGAAAATTATTTATGAAAATTAAAAACAACGTAGGTCCAAGGATCAAGCCCTGAGGAACACACGCATTTATGCAAGAAGATCAAGAAGAGTCACCATTTAAGACAACTTTCATTTCGTGATTTGATAAGAAAGACTGAATCTGTTAAAAAAATTCGTCGAGAAATGCCATAAAATTCGAGAAATGCCATAAAATTCGTCGAGAAATGCCATAAAATTTCAACTTGTGAAGAATATCAGTATGTCAAACTCTGTCAAATATCTTCTAGATAACAATGCAACAGTACGAATTTCACCATTCTTAACTAAAGTTTGATAGACTATTTCAGAAATAATCGTCAATGGTTGACCTAGAGTACCCAAAGCCATATTGCTTATTTGAAACATGAATCTGCGATTTGAGATGCTTAATCAATTCAGAATTAAACAGACCCTCTAGTAATTTGCCAAATAGAGACAGAAGGCTAATAGGCCGGTAGTTAGAAGGTTTGCCTGGCTTCTTAAAGACCGAAACTGCAAAAGGGGGTACGAAATAGTCAGGGATTTATTAAAGAGTTTAGAGAGAACATAAGAGAGAGAGAGAAAGAAAGAGAGAGAGAGAGAGTTTAGGAGCATATTTCATAAGGTCTATTGCAGGATGCCATCAAGTCAACATTTGTGATGACCCAGTTTAAAAATGATAGCAGAAACTATTAACAGATTTATATGCATATCACTCAGTAGATACTCAGTTCTAAGTGGTGAATCGCTACAACAATTACGACTTCCTTTCGTTCTTAACTCTTAATAATGTCTACCTTTTTATTGTCTTCCTCTCCTCACTGTTCTAAACAAGCTCGTTAGTTAGGTTACTCGATACGTTCTCTGGTCCCTCTTGTCTTCGACATATCCTTTGTGTGTCAAATTTCCCAGGGCGACTGATTTTATTATATGCCCTGGAAATTTCAACACTAACTTTCGGATTCGTTTACTTCATTTTGATTCTATTTCATTACAACTTCCTCTTTGCTTACATGATACATCCATGATATTCTCAGCATCCTTCTGTAGAACTACTTCTCTGTTGCCTCAAATCTCCTCTTCCTGCGTGAAGAAATTTTCCAGCACTAGCATATCTACTTAATATATGTCTTTAAAAGAATTTATATATATATATATATATATATATATCATGCTTTATTTTAAATAAAGCATAAGATATATTTTTTTTAAATCCACATTACAACCAAAAACGTTTGCGGTTTCTGTCTTCTTTTTAATATATTTCGGCCTTGTGCCACATCTAAGCTATGCTTGGAAAATCACTACTCAGTTCTAAGTGGAAAATCAGGCAAAGCAGATGAGTCAAGAGTAGAATTTGGAGATAATTTACGAGCAAAACATTCTGCTTCATAAGCAGATGTTAACACCTCAAACCGAGTGAAGAGAGGAGAGATAGAACATTTACACTTAATACACTGTTACAGAGCCGCCGGTAGTCACGTGAAGCAAACTTGTTAGAGACTATTAGGTGCCTCATCCTATCGGAAAACGGACTTTACTTCTTTGAGAACACGTTTATAATTATTTCGAAAAGTCACAAAAAGTCGTCCATTGTGATCGGAATTATTACGCTGTTACGCTCGAAAAAAGTAATTCCTATAGCTATAGCGGTTGAACAGGCTGGTGTTAACCAAGGAGAAAATAACGTTTTCACCTGTTATTTGCGAGAAGGTGCATAAGCTTTTATCCTAAGAAAAAAAACCCTCCGTGGTACAATTGTCAATCGAAAGGTTAAGAATATCAGTCCAAGGGGCATCTCGAATATAGTCACGAAATAAATCCCAATCACTATGCTTCGAAAGAAGACTTGTAAATAGGAAGTTCCTTTTTAAAAGACGACTCAAAATAAATATCAATAGATACTACAGCTCTACAAGATCTAGATGATGAAGTAAAGAACAAATCAAGTGAAAAAGAAAGTTTAACAGATTTATCAGGGCAACGTGTATGGAAATCCACTATTTGACTGAGAGCTTAAGCCACGTTGCGTGACGAGCATTAAAAACATCAAACACAAAAAATATTCACAGATGGATGTAGAGAAAGAGCCATTTCTATATTATCAGACATTTTATTTAATATATTACAATCCTGAGAAGAAGGAGAGCGATAAAGGAAAAAGTGATAGCTAACAGAATGCAACAACGAAAGTCGAAAACACATGAAAGAACATCTCGGGACTCTTGCAATTGGGAGATTTTCTGGAATGTAAACATCTAGCCCGTGCATATATATGCTAGAATCTTTTCGGCAAAGAGGAAAATAACCTGGATCAGAGAATTCATTAGTAGAAATAGAAGAATTAAATTAGTTTCACAAAGTGTGAAATCATTTGGAGACCGTTTCAAGAGAAAAGATTCAACAGTAAAGAAATTAGAATAAATGCCACGATTATAGGAGAAAGGAGAAAGGAAGGTTGACGATGCTAAGTGAATTTTTTTGTTTACACGTATTTATTTGCGTTGTATATGTCATAGGCAGTTTTATTTTAAGAAGAAAAATCACGAAATAGTTATCACTATCGTCTATGGCAATACAAAGAAAATATATATCCCTCAAAATATAAGTTTTACGGTTCCACTCTTAATCTATATTTCCAAAACATTTAATCGATCTGCTCTTAATTCTATCAAAGTGGGTAATATTATCTGTTATGGGATCTTACCCATAATAATAATAATGGACTATTCTATACTTAATAAATACTGCGCCTCAAGTCAGTAGTTCAAGTCGAGTCAAGAGTCGAGTCAGAGGCAGTCCGAAACAGAGTCGCGTTCAGACAATTACTGCAAGACATTGGAATAGTGATACTGGTCGAGATTACATTATTCTCTCTACTAAACCTGATTGTTCACACTAACACTTCTACTTCTCTGTATAAATTCCTGTTTGTAATATATCTGTGTTATAGCATACCTGTGTTTGAGTTATTCTTTATTGGTTCTACCTTGGACTATCACCGTGGTACAAGGAACTGGACCATAAAAGTATCAGTGATTGATTCATTCATTTTCTACAAGTTTTTCCATTATTTATATTTAAAACCAGATTTTTTTTTAGATTGCAAGATTTCTTGTGAGATATTAATGATTTAATGGCATAAATTTAACTAATTAACCCATAACAGGGGGAGAAAATGTGAATCCATACAATTACCAAGGGTATTTGCGCTTAAGTGAAGGTAAGGAACTCAATCGGTACAGGAACTCGGCTCGCCGATTAACAAAATCAAACCATTATTCATTACACCAACGGCATACCAAAGCTTATAAAATCTGGCATTCCTATGTAGGTACTGACCAGGCTCTACGATGCTTAACTTCGTTGATCGTATGGGAACGATATTTCAACGCGGTATGGTCATAAGCCAAGATTGTCATACTTTGCAGTGTTGGTTATTTCGTTCTTGTTCGCATTACTAACGCTTGTCCCTATTTGCAAATATAATTCTTGTTCCCTGTTGTAAGATTGGTCCGGTGCTGTCAGTACGTTCCTCTGGTTACATGGGAATGATTCAAATGTTGCTTTGTCTGGTCGATACGTTCCCGAAAAATCTCAGCTCTTGTGAGTTTTATTTCTATTTTTTTTATTTCTATTTGTGTTATTTTTGGGAGGTAGTAAAACATCTGAAATGGTATAGCTGCTTTGTAATAGTTTTTTTTTTTTTTTTTTTTTTTAATGGTCATCAGTAAGTTGGTTCACTATGAATTTTTCTCTCCAGAATCTAACTTACAAATTTCTACCATTTGTCCACGCATTGAATACTGCTACACATTTGGAGACTCTTGATAAAATCCAAAGAAGAATCTGCAATGTTATTGGCCCTGGCCTGACATCTCGCCTTCAGTTACTTTTCTACCGCTGTCATGTAACTTTCCTTTGCTTTTTCTATAAATATTTTCAATTTAATCCTTGTAAAATATTCCTCTTTTGTACCTAGACTTTACGAATTTAATCGCAGAATTAGATTGGCGTCAAGGTCTCATCAATTTACTATAGAAATGGCTAGATGTAACCGTAAGTTCTATGCTAACAATTTCTTCTTTCACAATTCTCACTCGTGGAACTCTCTTCCAGCTACAAGTTTCCTAGTCAACTTTGATCTTCAAAAATTTAAATGCAATGCCAATCATTATCGTTTGTCTTCTTAATTCATGTTCTTTTATTGTTCTTTCTCCGTAATAGTATTTTGATTTTTCTCATACTCTTTAAATTAGTAACTTCTTACGTCTTAGTAGCTTTATTGCTTTGCTTGGGGTGAAATGATTTTTAAAAAGAGAAAACACCCAATTTAGAAATTGGAGATATAAACATCAAGCAGGTGCGGATGATTTAATATGAAGCGTTTTAATAGAGGATAGAAAATGCGACCCCGAGATCTGAATATGGATCGGACTAGCGAAAGATGCCTTCCAAAAGGTAAGCAAGGTGCTGAGAAATGGAAAAATGTAATTAGATACAAAGAGAAGAGGCCTGGATTGCTGTGTGTTATCCATCCTTTTATATGGCAGGGAATGTTGGACAATTTCCGCATGTATGAGGAAAAAAAAAATGAGACAACAGAAATGTGGTTCTACAGAAGGATACTGAATATTCCATGGACGGAGCGATAAAGCCACAAGGAAGTATTAAAGAACATGGGAACAGAAAGAACACGTCTATTCAGAATCAGGAAATGATAGCTAAAATTCCTTGGATACATAATGGGAAAAAGGGCTTGAAAAATTCAATCATTACGGTGCGCTTTGAGGGCAAGAGAGATAGGGGTACGCAGCGGGCCACTTACTTGACGAACCTGTGTGACCAGATGGTGAAACTGGGGGAAGGTTAGCAAAAGTAGAAAACGGCTTAGAGCCACACACGAAAGGAAGCTGTGGAGAGTCATGAATCATCTCTGTCCTAGAAGAAGAAGAAGAAGAAGAAGAAGAAGAAGAAGAAGAAGAAGAATCATATCTCTAGATAGATTGCCAAGCAAGGCTTAAGATATTCTATCTTCCCATTGTGTATAATTTGTTGGACTACACACATATCATATATATCTCCTTCGTGAAATTTTTATGTACAGTGTAACCCGGATATAAGAGAGTTGTCGGGGCCGGAGAACAATTCTCTTATATCCGGGTTTCTCTTATATTCTGGTTTGGTCTATTTTGTTTAGGTAAGTATGGCTCTAATTTGGAACCAGAAAATCTCTCTTATATCCGGGGTTTCTCTTATATCCGGGTTACACTGTATATCCATTAAAAACTGATAGTTCCTTACTGCTGACAGAAGACTACAGGACGAGGAAAAAAGATTCGTTAAAAAAGAAAACAAAAATGGAAGAAAAAGAAATAGGCATACAATTGATTTGTTTTTAACGTGTTATCAACCTTTTACAATTTATTTAAAGCCACCAAATTTTTTTAAAGATTACAATAATTTTCTGATTCAAGTTCTTCTATTTAACACACAGCTGTGGGGAAGAAGAAGAATGGATGAATTCATACACTTCCCATAGGCAAATATAACAAACCCGACTGCAATTCGAACACGGCTCTCCGATTTCTTATTCTGAAGCTGAAATCAATTACACCCTCTGTACATCTAATCTGACAGCGACCTCTATTCTCAAGTGGTTCCCCTTCTAAGTACCATACTCGACGTTGCTTAACTTCGGTGATTGAACAAGAAGCGTTGTTTCGGCGTCATATGATCGTAAGCCAACAGGCGTATGTATAAACAAATAAATAAATAAAACAAATGATGAAGAAGAAAGGCTGAAGAAGAAAAAGCATGAAAATTAAGAGAGAAATTAAGACGCAAAAGAAGAAAAAACAAAAAGAAAATAGATGTAGAAGAAGCCAGAAAAATAAAAGAAGGAAAAGAAACAACGAAAATGAAAAAGAAAAAAAGAAAAAAGAAAAAAAAAGAGACGTAGCAACATAGAACTGGATAAATAGAAGAAAAAGAAAGAAGTCGTACTTTTAAAAGTAGAGAAAGAAGTGGAAAAGAAAAGAAAAGAAAAGAAAAGAAAAGAAAAGAAAAGGAAAGAAAAGAAAAGAAAAGAAAAGGAAAGAAAAGAAAAGAAAAGAAAAGAAAAGAAGTGGAAAAGAAAAGAAAAGAAAAGAAAAGAAGTGGAAAAGAAAAGAAAAGAAAAGAAAAGAAGTGGAAAAGAAAAGAAAAGAAAAGAAAAGAAAAGAAAAGAAAAGAAGTGGAAAAGAAAAGAAAAGAAAAGAAAAGAAAAGAAAAGAAGTGGAAAAGAAAAGAAAAGAAAAGAAAAGAAAAGAAGTGGAAAAGAAAAGAAAAGAAAAGAAGTGGAAAAGAAAAGAAAAGAAAAGAAAAGAAAAGAAAAGAAGTGGAAAAGAAAAGAAAAGAAAAGAAAAGAAAAGAAAAGAAAAGAAAAGGGTAAAACTTGTAGAAGAGAGTTTAGGTGTAAACTAGAACAAAGAAGAGGAAAAAAAGGAAGATATCTACGCGTAGATAAAAAGAAACGAAGAAAACTGAGGTAGGAGGAATGGAAGAAAAGAAAATTGAATGCTGGGGAGGTTATTGAAATGGGAACTCGTTAAAAAGACAGAAATGAGTATCCTTCAAAATCCACACACACACAAAGCCATATATATATATATATATATATATATATATATATATATATATATATATATATATATATATATATGCATGCGTGTGTATGTGTATCTTTGCATACATACAGACACGCATGTAAATAAATAAATAATTAGATAAAATATAAGTGTCAACATATCTTTCCCTTACTTATCCTTCTTCTCAATTTCTATTCAACTTGCCTTTGCTTTGTTAAGAGATTCTGATATTGTAAATGGCGGACAAAGGGATGCAGAATAGACAAAAGATTCCGACGACACTACATACCTATTGTTTGGGATGGCAAGAGAGACGGGTAGAAGGGGTATAGTGTGAAATATTTAATATGCATGTCACTATTGTTAACGGTATTGTCGAATTTGCCGGGACGAGGGTAGATCTTGGTAAGGGGCCCTACGATGAATAGATGGAAAACCTTTCAAAGTCCGTAGGCAGCAAACAGAAATGGTCCCTGAGTTGAATAGATGAATTATAGAGGTTTTATGGCGTAGGTTGAGGATGGGGCGGATACCTCAGTTGCGATGCGAGGAAGAGAGTAATAATAATGCTGAAACATAGAGTAGAACAAATAATAAAAAAAAAAATGCACAATTCTGTGGGACTTTGGGATGATTCAAACGGGTCATCCAATCCAGGCCAGGAGACCAACTCTTATCCGAAAAAAAAGATCGTCATATGATGTATGTTGCCTTTCCAACAAACTATTAGGTTGGTGCAAAAATAATGTCGTTTTCTCACATAGTAACATATGTGAGAAAACGACATTATTTTTGCAACAACCTAATAGAAACTGAAATAATAAAAATAAAGATTCAAAGTTAGAAAAATATGCGTACCCTGATCGTAATGGAAATGAAAATATTAGCTGTATCCTTACAAGGAAACATCCGATATTCATTGTCAGAACAGTTAGCGATACTGGCTTTTGGAATTTATTTCCGGAAAATAGATTTCTCAAGTCCAGCGTCGTCTCTCTTTCCATTATTGATTGGGTTCATATATTAAGCTTTTGTTTTAGGTAATGTGGAAAGTTAACATCTTTATTATGTCATTATTTTCCCCTCTAGTTCCATGTGCAATCCATTTTAGTTGATGTTGCTATTGTAACTCTTCAAGTGCTATATTTTCTCTTATTTGGTAGAGGTCTTTGTGATTTTGATGCTATCAAAAAACTGTTTTTCTCTTTGTGATTTTTCTTGTAAGACGCACTTGTGTATCTGTCTATATTTCTGAGTTGAGGTATTATGTACACTATTTATATTATTCGGACTATTGTCCTCATCTTTGTCGCCATGTTTATCACAACGTTTCGGCCGTTGTACGCTCCGGCCTTCTTCAGGTGGTTGGAATGTCGAACGGAACCCTTTATTTCTCTCACTGTTGTAGACTGTTCTAGTTCCACGTGCCATGTCTAAATAAAGTGTTCAGTTTGACATTCCAACCACCTGAAGCAGCCCGAAACGTTGTGATAAACATGGCGACAATGATGAGGACAATAGTCCAAATAATGTAAACAGAAGACACACTTGGTTCAGGATTCTTCTTCTTTAAATGCTGTATCCACTCAGAACGTAGACGATTATGGCTCGCCACAATTTCCTCTCAATTCTGTTTTATTTATTTATTTCTTCTGTTACGCCATTCATTTTCTGAAGCTTGTCAAGTGTGTTATGCGTTGCTTTCCTCTGTTCCTCTTGCCTTCAATCTGTCCTGCGAGTAACAGATTTTCCAAACCCTCCTTCCTCATTATGTGGCCTAGAAATTTCAACTCCCTTTTCGTGATGTTAAGTATGTTTCATTTTGTTTCCAATATTCTCTAAAACTTCGACGTTGCTCACATGCTCGGTCCATGTTACCTGCAGCATCTTTCTGTAGAACAACATATCTGTTGCGTCAAGTCTCTTCTTCATCTTTGAGGAAATTGTCCAGCATTCAGTAGGAAATGTTAGACATTTTGTTCATCATAACGGCCGTCTTTGCAAATATAGAATCCAGAGGTTAGCAGTAAATATTTCGAAGACAGTAGGAAAGCGTTGTTCACGTTAGCAGTGATAAAAGTAGCAGAGCATAGTTCGGCCTTCTTGTTCTCTTCGCCTGGACTGGACATTCGGGTAGAATGAACGAAAATGGCCGCCTTTATACACGACAGATTGTATGTTGTACGTCTTCTGATTGGTTAACCTACTATTGGTGGACTATAAAGTGAGTTGAGTCATTTCAGCTAACTCACTAGTTATATACCCAAAAAAACTGCAACAGGAAAGATATCACGTAACAGTTAAGTACTATTTTTTTTGTTTCTAACGAAGTTTTTCTGTTTCTTAATACTCTGCTTTGCTTTTTGAATGCATCTTTGTCTATCCCAATGTGTCTTTTGACTTCAGTGTCACATTCTTTGTCCTCTGTTAGAACACTTCTTAGATATTTAAATTTTTGTGCTTGGTTAATTCTGATACCTTCAATTTTTAATCTGCATTTTTGGTTCATCCTTTTGCAAATAACCATGCATTTAGTCCTTTCTTTTCGCTTTCCATCAGTAACTTCTGTAGTTTTCTTTCCGTGTCTGCTATCAGCACTGTGTTATCAGCATATCTTCTGTTGTTAAGATGTGGCCGCCGATACTGAATCCTTACAGGACATCTAATTCTCTCAGAATTGAATAAATCCGGTGAGAAAAACATTCAAGTCTTACACCCCTTTGTATTTTTGTATATCTTCTGAACTTTTATATCTGTATACACGTGGTTTGCTGCAGTATAGGTTCTTGATTATTCTAATGCCATTCCCTAAAATGCCAAGGTTGCCGTGTAGTTCCAACAGACCTTTCTCTGTGGCGTCCTTTCTCAAACGCCTTTGCGTTATCTATAAAACACAGGTACACGTCCTTCTGCATTTTCATTGCCTTTTCTTGTAACATTCTGAGCATAAATATCGCATTCCCTGTTTCCCTGTCTTTGACGAACACGCGCTGTTCTTGTTCTATCACTGGTCTGATTCTGCAGAATTTGGATGATTAGTTTTGTTGTGTGGCTCAGAATTAAAAGGATTTTAAAATAAAATATACTTAAAAAAAGAAGAAAGACGAACTGACTACGACATTGACTGATCCAACAAAATTTGAAATGTTAAATCCATTAACCTAACCTAACTAAAAGACGTGAACACTTGTAGTTACATGTGCTGTCCATTTTAGTTTTTGCTGTTATTGTAAGTCTTCAAGTGATGTGATTTTTGTTATCTGGTAAATTTATTCATAATTGTGTAGCATCTGTTTGGTGGGATCTGATGAAACGGAGACTTCTTTAAGACATCCAGGGTTCTTTCGGTTGAGGGCATTTTTAATCATTGACCTGAAAAATAGGTTTTAAATATTTGATAGTTTATACATTTCTGAATGAGATGAGGGTTTGGATCTGATGAAATTATATAAAAACATGACTTAATTTCATAGATTAATGCTTTCCTTTCGTAGAATCTAGTTGTTTTGGACAAAAATACGCCTAGCACAGTTTTATACGATCAGTTATATCCTATACTAAATTTGTTTCTCGTTATTCATTTCGATGTTCTTGACAAAATCCAAAGAAGGATCTATAATGTAATTGATTCTGGCGTGGCTTCCCTCTGTCTTTTCTACAACAAATTTCATGGCAACTGCTCTGTCGAGATTTTTTCCATGGTCTCCCGACTATATGAATTTAAGCGTGCTACTAGAGTAACATCTAGTTCTCACTCGTTTACATTTGAAATAGCTAAATGCAACCACTACTTCTACTCCAAGAGTTTTTCTTGTATTTCCCGCCTGTGGAAATCCGTCCCGTTTAATTTATGGATAACTACAATCTTCAAACGTTGCAACGTCAATCGCCATATTCTATCTTCTTGAATCCAGTTCATTCTTTGTCCTTCCCTCATTCCTCCATATAGTGAGTCTTTTCTCTCACTTGCTGTAAATCCCTGAATACTAGTGGCATTTTTGCCTTGTTTAGGATGAAATGATAATAAAAATAAAAAAATAAAAAAAAAAAAAAAATTATCCATACATTAAGTATATTAACCATATTTAGTAATTCGACGTTCTAGACTTTATGATGGTTTCAAGGTATGCGCCTTTACTGCTTTCAGTGAATCGAAAGAGTTCTTAATATAAAATTAATGAGTGTGCCCATCATTATCGGCGGTATTGGAACAGCGCTGAATAATCTAGCGAGGTTTGGGGAGCTGACAAAAGAGTAAAACAATATTGAGACAAAAATTGGTTAAATAAGCAAGAATAACGCAGTACTGTTTTCTTTGTTTCTAACGGCATTTTCCTGTTTCCCTGCTTTGGAAGGCATCTTCTGCTATGTCCCCTCACATTTTGGTGTCACATTTTCCGTCCTCTGTTAAAACACTTCCTAAATATTTAAAGTTTTGTACTTGCTAGATTTTCTTTTTGTTGACAACCAATATTCTGTTTAGTTACAATCGATATTTAGCCCTCTCTTCTCGCTTTCTTTTAATAACTTCTGTCAGAAATTTTTGTAGTTCCCTCAATACTGTCACATTTGCATATCTTGGCTGTAAATAATGAATAATTCTATCTGATTTTTTTTTAATCAGTGTCACCCTAAAGACATTAAAACACAAGGTGTTACAGGGTGTGGAAGAATTAATAATGAGCGGGAAGAAAATAGAGTGTGTTCAATAGATAGAGATTTTGGCTGCATTTAACTTTTCACGGATTAAAGTTAACTGAAAATCGGGGAACCGGAAGGGAGTTCCAAAAGCGAGAAGTGCGATTAAGTAAACTGTTAATATAGAAGTTACGGCTCCATCTAGCCAGCTCAACTGTGAAATGATAAGAACTTGACATCAGTCTAGTACAGCGCTTAAATAAAATTTAAAAAAAAAACTCTAGGTACCATAGCAAAGAGTTCCTCAAAGAGTTACTATAAAATCATGGGAAAGTGACTGAAGCTGAGCCTCCAGATCAGGACCAATAATATTGGTGTTTCATCTTTAGATTTTCGAATTGCTTTACTATATAGATTGAAGAAGTGAGAAGATACATCCTTGGCTTACCCCACTTTCTATTTTTGTATTTTTACTGAATTTATTTTTCATATTCATTTTTAACCTAAAATTCATTAAAATGATAAAAAGATAAGTTTTTATTCAAATGCTCCGAAGAAAAAAAGGCTATAAAATTTATATCATAATGAATTATAAAATTTACGTTGCAAAAGTTGTACGGTTTATTTATATTATTGGAATTTTTGATTGATGAAAATTTTGTACTGCAACAGATGCGATCAAAATGGGCAACGTATGGATGAAACTTGGTTGCGTTAAGAACAAGAATTTAAAAAAATAATAAATAACTACTGCTACAAACCCGAAAATGTCAGTTAAATTTTCAGGATTATGAAGCATATAACCAAGAAAGAAGGCTATAAGAACTTAAGACTCACCGAGCACATTTGAATGCAAGAGAAGTAAGGTGAAACAGCGAGTACCTAATTGATGACAGAACAAGTGCTACAAAATCAAAGAAGAATCGTAACAGTATAAGAATTACTTAGAGCAACAAAAGACAGGAAATTGTGGAGAACCATGACGCCCACATCCTGAAGAGACATGACAGAAAAAAAGGAAGAGATTGAAAGAGAGAAGAGAGTGAGAGACTGATCGGTCAGTCGGAGCTAGGATATTGGGGACAATGGAGCAGAGGTGTCGAATCACGCGTAGTGAGAATGGTGTTTATCTAGCCTCGAGACAGGCATTGTCGCGTCCATGTTTTATGGAAGGAGGAGCACAAATAAAAGTCTCAAATTACAAAAGAGAAGAGACTTATTTTAACAAATATTATAGCTCAATGAGAGAGATTTTTATAACTATACTGTTATTATCATCGCGCACAGAAAGAGAGAGAGAGACACACACACACACACACACGCATATATATATATATATATATATATATATTAACAAATATCGTGTTTCGCAAAAAAATAAGGAAACGGTTGACTAGAGTAATTCTGGAAGATAACGTATTTTTAGGCAAGCAGTTTTTGTAATAATAGTGATTCATATTAGGAGAGAGAGAGAGAGAGTGCATTGCTAATAAATAAAATGTGTTCATTCATCTGATGAAGATTTCTACACCTAGTTTACCAAAATCTAAGCCTTTATGTGATATGGTTTCTGATCTTTGGCACAGTTCTTTGTGATCTTGAGGCTGACATTAAAACTATTTATTACATTGTGTTTTTTTTCTTCCTTTAGGACATATTTGGAGCAGGTTTAAGAGGAATTTAAAAAATACTTAAAAAAGAAGACAGACAGACTACCTTCAACAGTGAATAACCCAGCAAGTTTGAAATGTTAAGTCTAGCCTAACATAGACGTGAACTTAGGACGAAATTCTTTTCGGGCCGTAGTCTCAAAACTAGCCTGTGTTGACATCCTATTTCTGATTGCAGTGTTAAACATTTATTTATTATGCCTCTTCAAAAGACTATATTTATTTTCGGAAATCCTGTTTTTTTAATCTTTATTTGATAATGTAACATTTAAATTTGTACTTACTTAAAAAACGATATTTTATTAAATAAATTTATTTGAATTTCTTCGGTTCTGGCCAGGCTTTTACAAAAATCGACCAATGTGTTGCGCTTCATCAAAGAATTCCAGTAAATTGTCAGGCGTCGAAAAATCGCCACGTTTCCAAGTTTATTGAAATCCTTACAAAGCTAATACGAGGCATGTAGAGTACCTTTGCAATGTTCCCTGTCGAGTAATCTGGAATATTTTTTTTATCAGCGTTACGATGTGGTGAACAAAGACTTTAAACCTGGCTGAACTTTCCGGATCCAGATAAAAATTTCCACTTCTGAACGTAATTATACGCATAAAAACAGTACTTTCACTTATGACACCATCTCCATAAAGAGCACATATATTTTTGCTATTTTTCTCCCTTTCTGAAAAGAAAAGAGCGTTAAGTGGCGAAAAGGCATCTAATTTTCCTCCATTTTCATATTGAATGTAAACGTATTTAAAACTGACAATCCACACACGAATCGTATAGAAAAAAACAATTTGAAATGTCACATTCACAATAACTGTATATATCATAAATTTCAATCGCGTGTGAAATGAAATTACGTGTTGAAATTTGACCCATGAACTTTACACATGCACACACACCTACACACACGCACGCACGCTCACATGCACACTCACCTACACACACGCACGCTCACACACACATACATATATATATATATATATATATATATATATATATATATATATAGAGAGAGAGAGAGAGAGAGATAACTAGACTCGTTTCGAAATACCCTCGAATTTTTGATTTGCAAATAATCAAATCAATCTCGAGGGAAAAAAAAGGTTTTAAAAAAAGAAAGAGCTACAAACATGAACTACTGTCGAACAAATCGCACAGATGCAGGTCTGAATCCCAAAGAAAAAAACCCGATACGAGTAGACAACTAACTAACAAAAGAGCTCAATACAATCGTAGAGCAGACCTAGATACACCTAGTAAGCCAGGTAAACCTATCCAGGTTTCACCTAAACGGATTGTCAGGGAAAGTATGGCTCTACTTTCCCTGACGATCTGTCTGGCTCACTAGGTGTATCTATCTATATATATATATATATATATATATATATATATATATATATATGATACATAAAGGTCAATAGCCAGAGTTGAATCGTACCAGAGAACAGTAGTATTAAAAAGTGTTCAATACACGTAAGAAAAAATAAATACAATTAAAAATAACATGTTGAGCTTTTAAGTTTAAAAATCAGGCGGTCAATTAAAATACGCCACCATGGTTTCTACCTAACGGTCTCGTCGGGCGATACTATTAAAATGACCACTTTAACCTTTATTTAAAAAAAGCACAAAGAACTCTACATAATTATCTTTCAAAAAAGAACAAGAATTTAAACCTCAACATATTAAACACTATGCAAAAGCCATTTCGAAGAAGAGAAAATATTGGTTGGTTTAAACCCCTTTTAACTTAGAGGTGAAATGTAATATAGGTAAATTATTTTCAAGTTGCTTTCTAAACACTTCCAAAAAATTTCACAACTGCATAAGATATTCAATAAAAATACAGTGAAATTAAGCTACAGCTGCACAAGTAATTTAGATACAATAATAAAAGGACAAAATAATAGAAATCTCAAAACCAGCGTGCAGAAAAATAATACTAGTAATGCAACTGTAGAAATAAAATTAGATGCCCATTAAATGGAGCTTGCAAAACGGAATCTATTATAAAGCAGAAGTAACAAATATAAATGGTCAAATTAAAACTTATATAGGCTGCACGAAAGGCCCTTTCAAAAAGATGCTAGAATCACACATTGAGTTTTAAGCTACCAAACTTAATATACTCCACCAAACTTGCCAGCCACATGTGGAATTTTAAAGAAAAAAAAAATAACTGGTCATAATGTGGACAGTTTTAAAAAAGGTAAAAACATATAACAGTTATACCCGCATTTGAAAACTATTCCAATATGAGAAATTAGCAATTATGACATTCCCGGATTCAAAAACCTTTTAAACCAAAAGTCGGAATTTTTTAGAGCTTGCCATCATAAAAAGCAACATTTATTAAGCGAATATGAAGCCGGTTAAAAATAAAAAATAAAAACTAAAAACAGTTATACTTTAAATAATTCACGCCATCATCCATAACATTTTATTTTTATTTTTTTCTATATACATTTACAATAGACTTGCGTTCCTATCCTTTTCCATTGTTTCCTTCATCTCTTTTTCCACTTCTCTTCTCATTACACCCAATCTCCTATCTTTCAATCATCATACGCCTGTTATTTTTGGGGGAAAATAATTATGTAGCGTTATTTGTGGGTTTTTTTATTTGTTTTTTTTAATTGGTCATTTTAAAAGTATCACCCGACGAGCCTACCAGGTCGAAACAGTGGTCACATATTTTAGATTACTTCCTGATTTTTAATATATATATATATATATATATACATATATATATGTATATATATATATATATATATATATATATATATATATATATATATATTTAATATACATACACACACACACACACACACACATATATATATATATATATATATATATATATATTTGACGCATATTTTTCTAACAGGATTTCTCTTATAGATGTAGAGGGATAGAAAATATTGTTCAATTAAAAAACAAAAAATCTACTCTAATATGAGTATCCACCAAAAATAACGTTTAAACAACATAAATTAAATATATATATATATATAAAGTTGGAATCTTCCGTCATATTCGACGTATGGGGGTCAAGCAGCTCAGTCCCTAGGAACCGACAGCCAGACACCAGCACATATGATTTGATTATAGTGGTGAAGGCTTTGTGCAGAACCAAACACTTCTTGAAGAGCCGAATACAGAGACCTTGTGCACTATGTGCCACAAGGTCCCCAAACGATTCTCCGCAGGTTTTGAATTCAGTTTTGTCCTAGACCAGTTTTCACCCAAGGATATAGAACCCAGTCTGCAAGAAATCTAGTTAATTTTCAGAGTAAATGTATAGCAGGACTAGAACGATTAGGGCAAAGCGGGGTGTTCAAAGAGAAAGTGTAAAGACATTTAAACTGACATGAAAATGTTTCAACATCGATGGACAATATACTTGTCGAAAACAGATATGTGATTTTTGCTCCGACTGCAAACAGCGTCTAAAAATAATGAAAGCTCTTATAGAAAACAAGAAAACCAACAACAATTATGAACATTGCCACAAGGTACTGGCTGTATTCAGGAATTAAAGATATGTCTAGCTTTCAAGCTATTTATAACAGCATTTTTATACTATTTACAACAGTATACCATTACAAAATGGCTGATATATTAGCTGAAAGCACCAGGAATGAATAAAACATTAATATTAATCTGTTCTCTATTATACACACACACACACACACGCATGAATACATGCACACATACATATACACAGACACACATGCAAACACTTGCTCACTTCCGTTTATTAGACATTGAATTGTGTCACGTCTTGTCCTCCGTAGCTTGCCTGACTTTTCAGTTAACCTGATGAATATTTATGAACGTTGATAATCTTCAACATTTTAAAAAGCATTAACATTTTCGGTTTTGTATATAAATACTTGTTACAAAATAAAATATTTGAATTTATTATAATAAAGTCCTTCAAATGAACAAAAATGACGGCTAAGATAAGTTTTCATTTTGTCCTTATTCGTATACATATACGCAAAAGTTCAAAACGACGCTTCAAGGATCAGTTGAAAACTCCCTGACACAGGTCAATGTCGACACTGCGAGCTGGGAAAACGTAGTTGCAATTCGGCCTTCCTGGTGTAGGACCATCGGAGGTGGGCACTAAAACATTCAAGTCCAAGTGTCAACATGAAGATGATCTGCAACGTGCTTTCAGGAGGGCCCGAGTCGCCAATTCTCGTCCATCCCCAATATTCCTCTGTAGCACCTGCTCACGACTCTTCATGTGTAGCCGTGGTCTTCACAGTCATTTCCGTCGCTGCCACCACAAGGCAGAAAGAGAAGAAAGAGAGAGGATGACGATCTTGATGCTCAGATCCGAGAGGGTGCCGACGACGACAACACGATATATATATATATATATATATATATATATATGAGTAGACATTGGGTGTTGACATCAATGTCCACTTATATATATAGGGATGGAACTTACTATTATTATATCACTAACCAAATAAGACAGACACTCATATTTAAGGACAAATATACACAAAATTACCCACATAAACACACACACACACATATATATACATTGACATATATATATATATATATATATATATATATATATATATATATATAATGTCATTCTCAGGCAGTACTGTTTCGCTGTATCACAGCTCCTCAGTGCGACTAGACAAGCCCGGATCGAAACCCAACCGATTTGGTGTCAGTCAAAGCTTCTGAGCCATCTTCACACGACAGAGCGAATCAGCCAAATCTAGTGCATTGTTTTTACAAACCTAAACAAACACCAACGAGCCAAAGTGCTCCATTCATTTCACCGAAGAGCTTCTCATTTACGCATTTGACCATTGTTTTTAGAATTAACTTGTTGTTCAACAGTGCTCAATTGAAAATACATTTTATATGTCAGTGTATATACATATACACTGACATATATATATATATATATATATATATATATATATATATATATATATATATATATACAGTAAATTGCTGATACCCCTGAATAGTTGATGGACAGATCCGCCTTCAGAACTCTGGTGTCGGGAGGTAACTTGAATCGGCTAAGTGACAATCTTTTACTCATATTAATTCTATCCTATATATATGTGTATGTGTGTTTTCCTGTGTTTCTGTGTATATGTATGTGTGCATATATTCATGCGTGTGTGTGTGTGTATAATAGAGAACAGATTAATATTAACTCCAAGAATAGCTGTATTTTTAAAAATAATTGTAAGCTTTTTTTGCTAGATTTCACCCAAAACAAACCTCAAGAATCACCCAGAGAAAGGGTTACTGCTAAAATGCTAATATTTAATGAGGTGCGTGAAGTGAATGAAATAGTAGATGCACACGTTTAATTTAGAAAAATCAGAAAAGGGTTAATAATATAAAACTCTTATCAGCTTCGAAAATGGACTAATCGTTGGGTCCTTTTTCTCCATTAATGTTCGCCTCCTCCAATGTGTGTCATGTTACAATAGGGCCACTGTTTGGTTTCTCCCACGACGACTACCTAATTGTTCGCAGAAAGAAAATCTGGGTTTAAAATGTCCGTGAAAATTTTTCTGCCAGTAACTCCAGGGTCGGGTGTAACATTTTGGAAAGAGCTGACCCTTACTAGAATATGTACAACCGTTCTATTGATCCAGGGCTTGACCAACGTATGAGATATATTTGTCTCCTGCCTCATTGACTAACTGACTTAATTCAAAAACCGTTTGTAGCGCTGACAATGCCCGTACTATAAGAAGCTAACGAAAGGAGTTCACAATGACAATGAGCAGATTGCAATCAACTTGACTGAAAAAGTTGTATTCTCAAATACCTGTCCGACGTAACGTCGAAACACTCTAATGCATATACGCGACTGTACTGAAAACATCACGACTCGGGTCACTTCCCAAGATCGACCGAAAGATCTAACACCAAAATTCATTTCTTATACGAGCCGATATCTACCAACATTCGTCTCATACTTAGCGATATATATCACTAAACCCATAGGCTATAGATGAAAAAAAGAATACACAGCAAATATTGATTTATATAATCTTCACTTTTTGAGTGAACATCATATACGAAGTTCTACTGAAAAGTGCATAAGCAGACCAAGATACTCTCATGGAATGTTATCAAATAAGGTGCGTATTTGCTGTCTCGTGCCTCATTGACTAACTGACTTAATTCAAAAACCGTTTGTAGCGCTGACAATGTACGTACTATAAACGTACGTTTTAAACAGACTCTTGCAGTCCACGTACTTCCTCCATCAGTTTAGCAGTGCTTGGATCCCTTTGGTGACGAAGCTTTCATTCTGTTTGTCATCAACAATAGATATGACGTAATAATCACTGCAATACTGGCTCGAGTGTTTTTCATGTTGGGGAACAGATGATAATCAGATGGTGCCAACTCAGAAGAACAGCAAGTTGATAACCACACACACATCAGTCATTGATACCAAGTACTTGTGTACTGGAACACTGTCCTGATGATACACAACTCCATGCCTTCGTTTTCCTTAGCATCTGATCTTGATAGCCTTTCGTAAGTGCCTCAGCAAGTTGCTATAGTACTCTCCATTGATGGTGTGGCTCCTTTGAAAATAGTCAGTAAACCTGGTGCTTTTTGCATCCCAGAAAACTGAGGCCATCACCTTCCCTGCAAATGAAATGACCTTGGTCATCCTTGGAGAAGTAAAGAGAGGTATTTCCACTGCATGGATTTTCACTTTGTCTCTGGCTTAAAAGACGTGGCAACCACCGAGCAGAAACCTTTGTTATGCCAAGTTCATTGTGCAGAATATTCTCATCTCACTCACGGGATATGCTAATAGCATTGGCTATTTGATTTATAGCCAATCGCCTGTCATCCATCACCGTGTGGTGAATACGATCAAGGATGGCTGTTGCAAGATGTCCAAACCTTGGGTCATCCTAAAGACTCTCTCTCGCTCTCCTCAAACCAGTTGCCCACGTTTGCACTGCTGATAAAGCTGGAGCGGCATTCCATAATGTAGCAACTTTGTCAGCATGAATGTCCTTGGGGGCTAAAAACTTTTTCCTGCAGGTACTTGATAACACCAAATAACATCAATCTTAGATTTTGTCCGTTTTCATGAGAGTTCGCTATTAGTTACATTTAAAGGCTTCTATGAACAATCAGATGTCAGTTTATCTGGATGGAAATAATGCACTTATTAAGAACTGGAATTAAGGCATGATAGCATCACACCTTTATAGCTGATAATGAATTTTTCGAACCTCTCTCTCTCTATCTCTCTCACACACACTCACGCGCGTGCGAGCACACACACACACATATATATATATATATATTCATGAAACATTCATACAAAAAACAAATATAGAGGTTAATGATTTAAATGTATGAATTTTCGTAGGAATGATTCATGAATTTATAAATCATAATTGCACCTTTTAATTGATATATATATATATATATATATATATATATATATATATATATATATATATATATATATATATATATATATTCAGTAGAATCCCTCATACTTGGATTGCGTCATATCTGGAATCTGGCATATCCGGACATGAATTCGATGTGTATATTTGAACTATAATTTGAACTATGATATGTAACTGGTTTGAAATTTCTGTTTTTCGTGAACTTTACTTTGGATAATTGCTTATGCTTATTTCGCCCTATTGGCTTGTATTAGTGCAAAAGATGATGGGAATAAGAAAAAAAAAAACAATTTTCGAGTTATCGAAATTTTAAACAGACTAGACGCTGGTCAAAGTTCATTGTAACTAAGAGATGAGTTCAACATAGGAAAGTCAATATTGTATGATATAAAATCTTTAAAAGAAACTATTCTCCAACTTTCACATGTGTGTGTGTGTGTGTGTGTGTGTGTGCGCGCGCGCATGTGTATCCGTGTCTGTGTCTCTGTTTGTGTGCGCGCAATTATAATAACTTAATGTGTTTGTATTAATCTGACATCTTTATTACTTAAATGTTTTTAGTGAACACCAATGTGTGAAATATATGCCCTTTTTTTTTTTTTTTTTTTTTTTTTTTTTTGAAACATTGGGTTCTACGTCTTTTGGCCTGCGTTCTACTTAAAAAGAAAATGTGCTCTCCAGCAGTGTTCAAACATGCACCTAACGGTGGGTTCTCTCACAACGGGAAACTGTTGGTATCCACTAAAATAAGGTTTGAAGTAATATCTTGCAGAGCTGGATCCAAACTATGGTCCTTAGGCCCTATAGGAAAATTGCTATTTAACTGATAGCATTTTTTCTTAGCATATAGGATGTTCTTATTAGGCCGATCTTCTGGGCAACCAGTATGTTGATGTTTCTACCTTTTCTCGCTAGGCCCAGAGCTCCGATAACTATTGGTAAAGTCTCAGTCTTCATTCCTTACATCCTGTTAATCTCGATCTCCAGGTCCTTGTATTTAGAAAATTTCTCGATAATTTTTATAGAGGGATTTCTCTCAGATCGTAATGATAATGTCAATAAGCATACACTTCCTGAATTTCTTGTCTTTTATGATAATATCAGCTCTTTTATTTCGCTGTCAGTTTGAATTGGCATGTCCCAGAGGATACATACATCGTTATTTTGAGTAACTGTGTCAGAGTGGTGCTCATACCATCTCTCAGTGGTTTCGATTTTGTGCTTCTTGCATATCTTCATGTATGTCACTACCTTGTTATGTCTGTGGATTATTATCATTATTATTATTTTTAAACATATTTATCCTCAAAATGTGCAGGAGGCGGTATCCATGATTTTAATTAAGTCAACTGGGCTACAGATCGAGAAATATTGTTTGTGTGCCTCTGTTTGTGTCTGGCTGTGTGTGTGCTTGTGTCTTAGTGTGGGTATGCATGTGTGCGATTGTAAGTCGGTGGTAAAGTATTTCTTTATA
>OZ010594.1:41604550-41624550 GCA_963932145.1 Acanthosepion lycidas
AACGATCGTATAGAAAGATGCGAAGATAGGTAGAGTACGACCTGAGAAAAAGTGAAAGCGAAAAAGGGACATAGTAGGCGGCCATGCGCCAGGAAAGACCTCAACATCTAAGCAAATAGAGTACCAACAAGCCTGGAGTGTCTCTTTTGATTTGAAACTCTATTACTTACGTTTTAGAAGTATTTTACAGAATATTTTATTGTATTCGGTCTTACGTTATAAATTTTAATTATATATTAAAGTTATTTTTGTTGCACATGCTTTTAATTTATTTAGCTTTTGTACTATATATGATTATTAAGTATATTTTATTAGGCTTTTATAACTTCGCAAAAATAGATCCTACCTGCCAGACGTTAAATGGTTTCCAAGTTTTTAAAGATACTCATTATATTCGATTTGTATGCTAAATAAAAAAAAATCGTGTCATGGAATTATGAAACAAAACCTATACTGCAAATGGCACTTAAATTTTTTTTTAGATATTAAAATATCAAACTTCATAAAGCATATTACTTGTGAGAATTTACAAATCAGCGCCATTGGAACATATGAGTTGACTCGGGTTTGGATCTTTTCGGGTTTGGATTTTTACTCAATTTTTAGACATAGAATATTTGGGGTCGACTTATATTCAGACTACCTATACACAAGTATATACAATAATCATCACACCTTCAAGTATTTGGTCTTGCACTCAAATAATCCAAAATTTAATCAATAACTATATAAATAACTATATAACTATATAAAATTAAATCAATAACTATATAAATATTCGTACTATAGACAATCATTAGCTAAGCTCAGTTTAGACTAAAACAAGACAAAAGTAATTGGACTACGCGACCAGTTATATATTAGGTTGGTGCAAAACTAATGTCGTTTTCTTACATAGTAACATATGTGAGAAAACGACATTATGTTTGCACCAACCTAATAATAATAATAGTACTAAACTGCAAAACTAGGCTATACGTTAGGGATTGAACTAATAAAAATTAGCAAAGATTTACTCTCGGAATATTACTGTTTGATCTATTTATCTATCTATCTATCTATCTATCAGGTCATCCCATAAGTTCTGTCCGAATTTTGAACAAAGAAAACAAGTGACCAAATGTTACATTTAATTACAGATTCAATCAACAATGTATTTTCCCTGATTATCTATAACTTCCTTCCATCTTATTAACAAGCTTACTAATTCCATTACTGTAAAATTCTTTTGGCTTTGATCCGAAGAACTCACAAATGTCAGTTTTAACCTGTTCCTGTGTTACAAAAGCTGTTTCTTCCAAATGATTCTGTAAGCTACGAAATAAATGGTAGTCTGAAGGAGCAAGATCAGGAAAATAAGGTGGATGAGGAATTTTCTCCCAACCAAGTTCTTCGATCTTTTGTGACGTGATTCTTTCTGTGTGGGGTCGCGCATTGTCCTGATGAAACATCACCTCTTTTCGATTCACTGGAGCAGGTCTTTTTTTCCTCAAAGCTTGATTCAAACGCTCTAATTGCTGACAGTATATTTGAGCATTAATTGTTGCATTAGGTGGTAAGAATTCAAAGTGGAATATTCCTTAGCGATCCCACCAGATCGAAAGAAGAACTTTTGCCCATGAAGTTCCCTTCTCGGCTGTGGCTGGGGTCCTTCCCCTTAACCAAGCCACTGTCTACGATGCTTAACATTTCGATAAAAGATCCATTTTTCGTCGCCAGTCACAAGTCTATCCAAAAATGTGAAACAAGTTGGCGAGAATGGAGAGAAGAGCAGATGTCAACTCGAGATTTGAGGTTGTTTTCAGACAATTCATGAGGCACCCATTTTCCAAGTTTAGGAACATTTCCACGTTGTTGAAGATGACGATGAACAGTTGTATGGTTTGAACTGAGAACCACTGCCAATTCCTCAACTGATAAAGCAGGATTTTCTTCAAGGGCTGCTTCAAGAAGCTTTTCATCAAACTCAACTGGACGTCCGGTTCGATCTTCAACTTCAAGGATGAAATCTCCACCTCTGAATTTTGCAAACCATCTTCTGCAAGTTCTTTCATTCACACATTCCTCTCCATAAACTGAGTGAAAGTTTCTAGCCGCTTCGGCTGCTGAGTTTCCTTTCTTGAACTCATAAAGCATTATGTGCCTCAAATGATTCTTGGGTACTTCCATGTTAGCAAGGTTTTAATCAAACAAAATTTAATTTTATTGTTCTCTAAAATAAGATTCGATCAGTTTAAATGCATCTAAACATAAAAATAATGTTCAGCTCCATTAGACATTATAAAATACTCTTTAAATTTCGTTCATTTTAACAAAAAGTTAAAATTCGAACAGAACTTATGGGATGACCTGATATCTATCTATCTATCTATCTATTTTTTATCGGTATCACCCCACGTAAGGCAGTATAGCCACTAACAAGCAAGAGGTTAAAGGGTATGGAAGAATTAAGAACAGAAATATTAGTAATGAGTAGAAAGATAAAAGAGTAAACAGGAGGTTTAGGTATCGATTGACATTGCATTTAAACGTTTGCAGATTAAAGTTGGCTGGAAATCATGGATCCGTAACGGAGTTTCCCAAACGAGAGGTGTGAGAAAAGAAACTGTCAGCATAGAAGTTACGGCTACATCTAACCAGCTGAACTGTAAATTCATGGGATCTTACTGCCAGTCTAGTATTGCGCTTGAATTCAAACAGTCTACGTACCATACCGAAGAGTTCATACGATCAATTACCATAACAGATCTATCTATCTATCTATCTATCTATCTATCTATCTGGTACCTCTATTAAATCGCTGAAAAGGGGCATACCATAATGAGAAAATGCTCCAAACTTAATAAAAACAAGTTTTTATTGACAAAATTTTTATGTTATTATTAAAGGAAAGATCAAGTTAGTTTTATTTTTTTTTTTTTACTCCTTTCTAACACGTTCAAAATTTGTGTTAAATATTCTAACACGTTCAAAATTTGTGTTAAATATCCTGTTTTTGTGTTGATGGTGAAACAGAGCTGGTAATGGACATGTTGGCGCCGCCGTTTCCGGTAAAATAACACATTAATTTTGAAATTTTTGCAAAAATCAAATAATTGTCAGATTTTAATGAAACTTCTAGAATTCGTTCCCAAATCAATTAATTTATTTTTTAAATGATTACTTTTAGAAAACCTTGGCAAAAAATATTTTTCTTTACATCTGTTATATTGCCCCTTGCTTAATTTCATAAAATTCTGCTACAAATTGTAAAATAAGAAAACTGCAATAAAACTTATTTAATTAGATAAGCTTTTAATCCATTTTTTATAAATAACATATATATTAGGGACGTTACAGTCTGAAGAAAAAATTTTTTCGATGAATAATGAATTTTTACAAGAATGTTTGCATTTTGATTTTTTTAATTAAAAAGTTCAAAAAATGTTTTAAAATTCTTCCAAACATCGTCAAAGTTAGGTTATTCTTCTATTAGGTGAAGACTATATTTACTCAGCGAAAATTGAAAAGCATAATACAAATCATCCCACCAAATGTTCTTTTTTTAAGTATGGTGTTTCATATGCAACATGATCGTTAAAAGGTCACGTTTTTCAAGGGTTGTCACCAACTTACGCTCATAAACCTTTTATAATTTGTTTTTCTTTAGTCTTTTAATTTTTTTAAAAGTGTCTTTATTCTTTTTGTGAATTATATTTTGATTTAAAAAAAGGTTTGAAAGGTAACCTTTATTTTATATTAAACCTAACTGTTACTTTAATTCTTTTCATACTTTATTTCATTTACAGTTGAAATTTTTTTTTCTCATTTTATTATATATATATATATATATATATATATATATATATATATATATATATATATATATGTATCCTTGTGCAGGTATGCAGAAAATAGAAAAGAACACGTTGGGTGCATAATCCGGGGTTCCTTAGTATTTTTGTTTTTATTTTTAAGAAGACAGTGCTCCATACAGAAGTAGTGCTTATATCTCATCCATTGAGAGCCCCAACACTGATAGGATATACATAGGATCAACAAAAAATAATTTTAAAATTAGATGGAGACAACACAAGAGCTCCTTCAACAATATTCAAAATAGAAATCAGACATCTCTATCCCAATATTTCTGGCATCTAAAGGAAACGAATAAAACACCAAAAGTAAAATGGAAAATAGTAAATAGAACAAGAACCTGTAGAACCTGGGATGACCCATGCCTCTTATGCTTACAGGAAAAACTACACATCATTAAATTCCTAAATAATGAAAAATTATTAAACCATAGGAAGGAGTTAACGGTTTTTTGCCGACATCAACAGACTTTCGCATTAGATAATTAGCATAAAAAAAAAAAACAAAAAAACATAGCTAAGTAAAATTCCAAAAAGCTTAGCCAAACCTTTAAATAGGAAAAACCCTTTTTGTCGTCGTCAAAAAAACTAAAAAAACAAATTGAAATTCAATGCAAAGCGATCTGTATATAAAACACCCACTTAAATAAACAAATAAATAAATAGATAATCAGATAGACAATAATAAAAGACAATTCTCCAGACACATAACGACTGTAGGCGCGCCATAAAAATATCCTTCACTGGGAACCAACTAAAGGATGACCGTAAACATTAGCCTTGAAATAGATACCCTACCCAACCTTAGCAAAACCTCTCAGAGGATGATGAATCTACTGATAAGAATTAACTCCCTGGCCACTTAAAGAAGGAAAATAGTCTAGCCACTCCCACAATAACAAATTCTGTAACGGACCGTGACTAAAAATACACGTAAACCGAGAGATAGCTTATTCCTAAAATTTCGCTTGAAGATGAAACGGGACTAAACACCACAATCCAACTTAATTTTATTAATTATTTGGATTATTTCGGCTCTCGTTTTTGAAACATGAGAACTCTTATGTAGCGAAGGAATCATATTTTTAAACAAAAAATATTATTATAATTATATATATATATATATGTGTGTGTGTGTGTATAAATATTAGGTTGGTGCAAAAATAATGTCGGTTTTTGATGTTAAAAATTACGTCAAGAACCGATATTATTTTTTCACCAACCTAATATATATATTATTTTAATTATCGTAGGTAGATCGACTAATTCTTGATACCTAAGTTTTAAACGTGAATTTAAAAAACAAAGACGCAAACGTTTTCTTGGAGCTTTCGTTTTAGCTTTAATTGAAAGCTAAATGATTAAATTTTTATTTTACTATTTCCAGTGAGCAATATACTTTGGTGTATTTCAAACAGGAATTATATAGTGATTAAAATGATTTTGTTTTGCTTTATGTCAATAAAAAATGCGATAAAATATCCTGCCATTTTTTGTAAACAAAAGTTAATTCTCCTTTTTAATATTTTGTAAAATACAATATACAAAAAAAAATTAACCAAAATTTCCAACGTGCTAGAAAGAATTAAAAAGTCAGCGGTAACTCAATAATTTATGAAATGTTATTAATTTAAGAAAATTTATATTATTCTAAATTTTATTATATTTTCAGAAAGCATCTTCAATCGTAAGTAGCTAAAAAATTCAATACAATATTAGATAATGGCTTAACATATTTTTTTAATTTTTAAAAATTACTTGGTAGTTAAATAACAAAAACAAATTGTTTTTACTTAAAAGTCATAAATTTATGTCAATTCTGGTCCACCATACTTAACTTGTCAAAACCTTCGGCCGTCAAAATATCGATGGAGACGTGAGAACATCAAGACCCCGTGGTTAAGAAATGTTTGTATAGAAAATGTTATGCTATAAGTAATATTTGTTTCAGAACAGATTAATTTAACTTTAAATTTGCTATTTTTTTTGCAAATAACGTTTCAGAAATATATATTTTATTTATGCAAATTTTTAAAAACCGAGAATTAAGTTTCGTTTAGAATCTGTGAAATAATAAAAAATGTCCGTTTTGATTAGATTTTCTGAAAAAGAAATGAATCGACTAAAAATCATTCTAATTTCTATTTGAAATACACCATAGTATTTTGCTTTCTGAAATTAGAAAATTTAATTCTTTATCTTTATCTTTCAACTGAGGCTAAAAGGAAAGCTTCAAGAAAGACTATTGTTTCATGAAAATACATTTAAACCTTAGGTATAACAAATGTTTGAAGGCACCAACTCTATATCTATCTATCGGTGGAGTAATGGATAGCGGCTTGAATTGAGGAATCGCAGAGCCGAGTTCGAATTCCAGTCGAATCCATTACATTCACTTACGTGCTAATCCCCTTGGAAAAGGTGTGAATTCCTTCCTCCAGCTATGGGTAAATAGCAGGAGAGACTGGGTTCTATAGCCTTGGATGGCAACTGGTCTAGGAGAGGGACAACTCTGAATTCAAAACCTGCGGAGGATCGTTTGGAGACCTTGTGGCATTCGGTGCACCAGGTCTCTGAATTCGGCCCTTCAAAAAGTGTGGATGATCCTGCACGAAACCTTCACCACTATAATCAAATCTCATGTGCTGTTGTCGGGCTGAGGTTTCCTGGGAATATATATTTAAAAAAAAAAATCTTAGAGCATGAAATTAAAAAAAACACATTTTGGTATTTCAAGTGTAAAGTGATGAGAGCTTGACAATCTAGTACTACGCTTAAATTCATGAAGTCTAGGTACTATAGAGGAAAGTTCAGGAGAACAATTGCCATGAAAGTATTTATAGAAAAGTTCCAGAGAAACTATGTTACGGCGGTGGGGAACGGACCGAAGCCGAGATGCCAGGTCAGGATCAATAACATTGCAAATTCTTGAATTGAAGATCTTTGGATTTCATCAAGAATCTCTAAATATATGGCAGGGGCACCAGACTAGATGTGGCAGTAATATTCAAAATAATGACGAACAGTAGACTTATAAAATATGTAAGATAGATTCTAGTAATAAAAAATGTCTAGCAAGACATAGTGAATCAGCTTTCTTAACTGCAGACTTAGCAATTAATTCAATAAACCCTTTTGTTTTGTCTTGAAAATCTGAAGCAATTCTCCGATACAGACTGCAGTCTCTTCCAGTTTTATATTATTTACTATACTATTGACTACCCAACCTCAAGTATATTATTTATATTTTTTACTATATTATTTATTTTAATGTTAAAACGTGTGACAGACAAAATCCTTCTTTCTGGATCACCCATTTTTTATCTTATGACTAAGATCCCTTTAAATATCGGTAATCAATAAATTTAGCTTAATCTGGCACAAAGCCAATATAGTGAAATTCGAACTTAGTAGTATTGACCACTCAGTAGTAATGACCAATAACGCCAGATTGCTATTACCCCGTCACTCTGAAGAACACACACAAACATACACACACACACATGTTATATATATATATATATATATATATATATATATATATATATATATATATATATATTGCTTTGAAGAGGTAGTGTTGCCCTGGGTCAAGAGGGTTGTTGATAGAAGTTCCTATGTCTGACAACAGGACTCTGCACCATGCCACACAAGTCGTAGAAATCCAGTCTAAGCTTTTGTCTGTCAGACAATTTCTGTGACCACATTACTTCTTATATCTGTCCACCTAACTCAGACTGCACCCCCCCCCCTTGATTACTATGTGTGGGATCCAGTTGAGCTCCTTGTAACACCAAAGATGAATTGAAGGCAAGGGTTATGACATCATTCAGCAACTTAAACAAGGATATCACCCAGAAAAGTTGCAGGAAATTCCGAAGTCGTCAGGAGACAGTGTTTGAAGACAATGGCGATTTTATTTAATAAATCTTCTCTTTAGTATTTCAAGATAATTTTATGTCATTTTGGTAAATATATCTATATGAGATGTCAGTTTTATTTACATTATTGCGTAATTTAGACGAAAATTTATCCATCGCACCATATATATATATATATATATATATATATATTGTGTATATTTAGGCAGAAATTTTTCATTAATGCATGTTTCATTAAATAATATAGACAAGTTTGGCTTTTTAAATAAGTTCCTTTCATATTGTCTGATAAGCTTAATAACATTATCATTGAAAGACGAAAGGAAATCACCGTCCTGGTACATGTTTAAATCCAGTCTAAGCTTTCGGCTTACATAAGCCATTATCAAAGATGACAATTACTTTTCAATATATCAACCAATACACGGACGAAACAATAATGATAGTCTGTTTTTGCTGCATGAAAAATTTCAAAGCAACGTAACTTGTGTATACGAGACCAGGAAGCGAAAAACGCGTAGCAGCTCGTGACATCACACATGACCACGCGAAAGTGAAAACGAGAAGTTTTAAGTATGGGAAGCCGTTGGTATAAACCAATGGCTTCTGTTATCAATTATAGGCATTTAAGAATATTTGTGGAGATTTCGTTGGTTATTTTGTTCAGGTTAGGTTTCAACTGTTTTATGTATATAGTGCCAAGAATTATATATATATATATATATATATATATATATATATATATATATCGAACGTAATCGGGATCATCGACACAATTCGATCGATCGTTTCCTTAGATGCATAGGATTACATAGAGTGTTGAATTCGGAGTTTGCCCTTTCCTAGAACGGTTGCCACCTAAGGCTATAGAACACAGTCTGTCCTATTATTTACCCACAGCTGGAAGAGAAGAGTTGGTTCCTTTCCCAAAAATATTAGCACGTAAATGTATGTAATAATCTCAGTTGGAATTCAAAAGAAAATCGATAATCATAAGCAATCAATTGCTCTGAGGAGTAGACGGAGCAATTACTGCAGTGTCCGTCTACGAAACTCTAGATTCTGAAAATATCTTCAGTCAGCGACAATTATTTTACTTGTATTAATTCTCTCTCTCTCTCTTTCAATCTCCTCTTCCTCTCTCTCTCTCTCTCTCTCTATATATATATATATATATATATATATATATATATACACACACACATACACCCAAGTATAGGATTGGTGTATACGGAATAAATTACAATAACCAAAATATACTATTCTTAAAAGAGTGCTCAATACAAAGTAGAGCATATATAATTTATTCGAAAATTATAACATAAATATATTATAAAATCACTTCAAAAATAGACATTTTGTTTCTACACTTCTGGTGTCTTATCAAGTGATGGTGTTGAAACACCAGAAATGTTGAAAGAAAATGGCTATTTTTGTAGTGATTTTATAACATATTTATGTTATAATTTTTGAATAAATTTTATATATATATATATATATATATATATATATATATATATATATATATATATTCCGATTTTGAAGTGTGATTCCAGTTTCATCGTAATCTTGAATATCTTTTGAAACACTTTCAGAGCATATCCAAAAATGCCCCTCTCCTCTAGATCAGTCGTGTTCTTAACTAATTTGACGTGAACTATATTGTATTAATATTCAACATTCAAACAGGTCTAAATACGTCCGCACAAAACTGTGAAAAGTTCAGAATTTCGACACTCATGAAGACAGGGTGAATACATCACCTATCTAGAAATTGTGAGTTCACACGCACTACTGCGCACTCCCACACACTCAACTACCAGCAGTCATAATTATATCACTGCTAAAACACTTTCTCTCACACATATATACACCCTCAAATGCATGCACGTGTCAGACCGCTCAAACAAAACGAGCGCTTGCCACAAATATAAAATTTGTAAAATACATCATCGCGTGTCTGCAGTGTGATGTGTAGACCTTAAAGCTGAGAAGTTCTCGTGGGAACCAGAGGTCTGGATAGGGAAAAATCTTAGGCCAATATTCAAATGCAAATTAAAGGTAGAATTAGAAATAATAATAATAATAAAGAATAAAACATAATGTGGGAATTTTTTTTCTTTCTTAATTGTTCTCTGTATATGTTTTTATCGTTCACCGTTTGTGAAATGGTTTTATGATGAAGTTAATGAAGCATAAATCATTTTAATCGTGTCGAAAGTTAAGCGGTGTCATAACTTGCTTATCAATACAGACACGTGTCATTCATTCTTCACGTTTCTCTTTCATTTTCTCGTGAACACATCAGAAAGTTAACGGTTGCTTCAAGGAGTTATGCTTAAATAATCCAATCAGTAAGCCGAGCAGAGATATGGGAGCGTCTAATTAGAAATAAAAAGCAACAGATAATAGGTGTGTGTATTTAAATCAATAATTTCGTAGCCTGATGATGTAAAAAAAAAATATTTATTTTTAAAGCATAATTTATTTTTCAATATACTCTATTTGAACTGCCAGGAAATAACTAACTCGTAAACAAGCTTATCATCCGAATTCTGATAAATAAAGCCATAGAAGAACAGTCTGGTTTCGTTAAAGACACTGGAACAAGAAAAGTAATATTTCTGATCACAATGATATCAGAGTGGGCAAAAACAATCTAGAAAGACGTATATCTAAATTTCATAAACTACACAAAAGTATTTGATAATTTACGATACAAAGATCTGTTTAAACTGCTAGGAAAACTTTATTTGTTTCGGAAAGATATTGCAATAATGTACATTTACTGACTGCGTACAGACAGAAAATGAATGAAGCAAGTGCAAAAATATAGAATTCGTCGGAATTGTTTAAACTATAAAGCGAGGCGAATTTATGAGAAATAAAAGTTTACCAGGTTTTATTATTAATGGACATAATCTTAACATAAATTATGCAGATGCCATTATGCTGATGGCAGACACAGAAAGAAAACTCCCGGTAGATTTAGACGAAGCAGTAAAAGCAAACAAGAAAAAAGGATTAAACACCACATGTAGGAAGGCAGAATGTATGGTCATTACACATGTAGGAAGACAGAATGCATGGTCATTATACATATAGGAAAACAGAATACATAGTCGATATACATGGTCATTACATATGTAGGAAGAGAGAATCATATAAATTCAGGGAGAGAGAATGCATGATCATTATACATGGTTATTACACATGTAGGAAGACAGAATGCATTGTCATTAGACATAGTCATTGCACATGTAGAAAAACAGAATGCATCGTCATTATACATGTTCATTACATATGTAGGAAGACAGAATGCATTGTTATTAGCAAGATAGTCCAAAATTCGAGCTACAACTTAGATTCGTCAAAATCAAAAAAGTATCAATTTTTTTACATTATTTACATTGCTCGCAATGTTGTCCTGATTTTCATTGCCATATTCACGACGTTCCGGCCTTCTTCAGTGATTTGACTTTCGAACTGAAAGCTTTATTTCATCTACCGGGATAGATTATTCTAGTTCCACGTACCATGCCTCTACCGGATGTCTCAGTTATCTCCCTTTTAACTCAACTCTCCAAATTGTAGTTCAGCACTGCAGTAAGTCTGGTAAAAAATGGTTACCGAGACATTAAGTTTATTAGTCCCAGAAATTCATACACTGATATCCTCAAAGACAAATGGCCCAGTGAATAAAAGCGTTGGTTGAATCCAGTGACTTGACCCAAATAGTTGTGAGTTCAATACCTGGCTACTCCAGACAAGTCAAGTGTTGTGTATGTGTGTGTGTGTGTGTGTGTGTGTATGTGTCTATAAAACAATATCAGCTTACTTGACAGTAAGATATAAATGGCAGCTAGGGGTTCCGAAATTCCTTTGAGAATTTATCATATACGTCTTCTGCAGGAATGTAAATGACATAATAGAAGAAAGCTTGCCATTTGACATTATTATTTGAAATCTACTGAAAGGGGTAGACATTGCCAAGGTGGAGGTGAGTTGAATCTGTTAGAATAGAACTTCTTTATTACAAATGGAATACGGAAGAAAATGAGAAATGGCGTGTTCTAATATAAACATCTGAACTGAGGGAACTAAAGAGTAAAATTCACCTGAACGTTTTCCATTCAAACAACTATAGAGTAAGAATAAATTTGCAAACTTTCACTTGTGAGTAAACGAATTTGAAAATAAGTCATCCGCTACAAGACCATATAAACGGTTTTGAACTCTATCGGAGCCGGAAAGTGAGGATTTGGCAGCTCCAGCCCAGGCATGGCAGCAATACTCCACTTCTGGTTTACACTGATTCTTAATTATAGCAGAAGACTGGTGTACTCAGCCAACCATTTTCCTAGTCTAACGACGAATTGTATATGAGTTTCACTTGAGGTCTGAAGCCCTAAGAGACTTTCAAAGTATGGTACTTCGTTGAAAATGGAACTGTTGATTTCGAAACGTGGTACGATCGGAGACGATGAAATGATATTTGATTTTTAACATAAGCTTTTAGTTTTACGGACTGGTACCACAAAACCACAAACAAAGAATTGTATGAAATAACAGAAATCCCATCAGATGGGAACTTTCAACAGCAGTAACAGCTAAAATGGTTAGCACATGTAACTCGACGGACATATTCAAGAGGTTGGCGATCCAAATTAATACAAATAAAAAGTTAAGGAAACCCTTCCCAATACGGGAAAAAGCGATAACAGATAATTTCAATCGATAGCAGGACTGGTTGCCCGGTCAATAAATGCTGAATGTTTCCTTATAAGGAAACGGTGAATATTACCATTACTCGGCATCAAAAAGCAGACCATGTGTAAGAAAAGACAGTCTCATTCAAAATTAGAGGAATTAGGTTGAGTGTGCATTGATTTCTATTATTTTTTTTACCTTAGCTTTTGTTGAATATAGTAATTTAACAACACAATTATTATTATAACCAACAATATAGGCACTGGTAAAGACGAAATCCTTTATTCTTACATAAAATCTAACCAATATAGTAGCAAAATTAATATTATGGTAGGCGAAAATAGATAAACATAATATTTAATAAATAACCGAATCGTCTACACAAATATGAGTATTCACAAAAAATAACGTTCAAAGTGAGCACACAAACACACACATACATTAGGTTGATGCAAAAATAATGACGTAATAATGTCGTTTTTTGACGTTAAAAAATACGTCAAAAAACGACATTATTACGTCATTATTTTTGCACAAACCTAATATATATATATATATATATATATATATATATAGAGAGAGAGAGAGAGAGAGTTACATAGGAAACAATGCTGAATGCTGAGAGTTTCGCGCCATAAGTGATCATATTTAGCAAGAAACAAATTTTAAATTCCCCCCGACAAATTGAAGAGACGGAGCTTGTCGGATGGACTGAAGAAAACCTGTTTACACAGACACAGACACATCTCTCTCCTTCTCTCTCTCTCTCTCTCTCTCTATATATATATATATATATATATATATATATATATATATATATATAGAGAGAGAGAGAGAGGGAGAGAAAGAGAGAGAGAGAGAGATAGATGATTGGCTTTCCAGAGAACAGTTTCCACGAATATATTCGTAGAAAAGACAGCGGGAAGCCATGTCACGTCGATGAGAAAGAGACTGATATCGAGATGCCTGATCGAGATCGATAATATTATAGAACGTTCTTTGAATTTTCTCAAGAATTTCAGGATATACACTACAGTTCAAATGTTTGAAACCACCCCTGGTAATTTTTAATTTGTCCACAAAATTTGTTATTTTGTATTTTAAATAAGAGAAAATTATTATAGATTGTTAAAAAAGTGAGACCTGATTTTTATTAGAAATTTTATTATGACAAAAAGAAAAAAAAAGCATTTTATGTTTAAATTTTGCTCTCCTCAAAATATCCTCCTTTAGCCTTGATTACAGCAGCACCAAAGTTTGATAACTGATCCCATTCTTTTTTCAATAACTGTAAAAGCTCTTTAATATTTTGTTTTCAATCTTCTATCAAGTTTATCCCATGTTCATTCTGGAGATGGCTTCAAATTTTTGAACTGTATTGTAGAGCAGGAGCACCAAGCCAGATATCACAACAATACAAAAGAATGGTAAATTTATAAATATGCGAGATGGATTTTGACGAGAAAAATTGTCTGGCACGACACAGTGAACCAACTTTTCTGGCAGTAGACCTAGTAAATGATTCATTATAGTCACCTAAAATGTTGATCTAGAGTCTAGCATCAGATATGCTGATGGCAGGCATAAAAGATATATATATATATATATATATATATATATATATATATATATATATATATATTAAAAATATGGCTCCATGGTTACATAGTAATTACCATGTTTCAACACAGAAATTGAAATTTTAAATTTTATTATAAAGTTAAATTTAAAATCCATAGCTCCGTTTCATTCTCAAGCGACGTTTGGGTTCCATGGTAACTAAAACATGGTAATTCCTGTGTAGCGATGGAACCATATATTTCAAATAGAAAATAATTATAATATATATATATATATATATATATATATATATATATATATATATATATATATATATATATATATATAAGGTCTTAAGATGTGCTATATTTATGGGATAAAGTGCTCAATATCAGGGATAGAGCGTGTGTAAATATAAAAGTGAACATAGAAGTCAACACTTAGAGGCGACAGTCTGTTTCATGCTAGATGCAATCGTCAGGCCACCTAACGATTGCATCTAGCATGAAACAGATTGTCCTGTCATATATATATATATATATATATATATATATATATATATATGACAGGACGTGTGTGGGGGGGGTGTAACGAATGCACGGCCGCAATTTGCACCAAAATTTACATGCACATGCACGGGAAGGCCAAGAACGAATTTGCATTTCTCAACTCCCATCGATAGTGGAAATAATCGATTTTTTTCATGCTTCTACGGCAGTTTTCATGTAGATTGTGGCCATTTTTTACTGACCAGAGTGAGAGACAACAGCTGACTGACACGAATGTTAATTAGCATGCAAAAACAATCGATAGCTGCATTCGACACAAGTGGGAAAAATTTAAATCTGTATGGCACTTTACTTCAGTTGGCTCATTCGCTTGCTTAAACTCAACGTTGATTCTGATTCCGCAGAACTGGGTTGGATGTGAAGAAGTATTGTTGTTAACATTCTTTTTTTATTCGGTTTTTCCAGTTACGGGTGCTTTTTTAAAGCTGCTCGTTTTGTGTTCATTTTGTTTAGTTCTTTTTTGGTAACAGAATTAATGTTTAGAAATTCGCAGTGTGAGATAAGCAAGAAATAAGGCATGTAGCAACATCAGCACGGCAAAGGGCACTCCTTTAAAGGCAAGGAAGGGCAAAAAACGTCAAGTGATAGCGATTGCTGTATGAGTCGTACGATTTTTGAATCAAGCACTGGCAACGCCGGGCCATGCTGCTAGTATATATATATATATATATATATATATATATATATATATATATATATATATATATATATATATATATGTGGGTGGTATACCTTTGAATCTCGCAATAGTCGATTTATCACGAAGATAATCTATCATGTGATCGGTTTGGCTATCAAACTGTAGTAGTAACACACCGTACTACATGCGGTTTGTGAGTGTTTGCTTACATTTGGAGCAGAACCTCTTAAACATTGATGAACGCTTTTCAAATTTTCGATTTGCTTCGCAAAGTTTTTATAGTATATTTAATAGTTTCCATCTCTCGTAAGAATTTACACACCTAGGCAATTCTCTATGTTATCTGATATGTTGAATTCGCCTTGGTGACTGATAATAATCATTCATCGGCATAATGTTTCCTTTAAAATAAGCGCCCCAATTATTCACCATCTTTGTTGTGGCGTTTTTTTGGCAAGATAAATTTGTAGATTTTGCAGGTAAGTAGTGTCCCTGAAAAGTATTGCATTAAAGAGGACATATTTCAGGGGGAAAAAAAAGACTATCATGAAACCATGTATAAGGAAACTTCAAAACCCTATATATAGGTTATAAAGATCTGAAGTAGCTGTTTAACGAGAGTTTACTGAACAGATCTCGGCCCGACAAAGAAATCCTTCCAGATCCTTTCAATACACTCTCGTAGATATTTTCGAAAGCTTATTTTCTAGGCACATAATTATTTCTCATTTAATCGTTTTTTTGTTTTTACAATCTCTCTCTCTCCTCTCTCTCTCTCCTCTCTCTCTCTCCTCTCTCTCTCTCTCTCTCTTGAATTGTGTTTTACTAAGCTTTGAAAATATCTATTGAATATGACTTCAAAATTCCAAAATAAAATCTAATGTTTCGTCATGTAGTAATTTTATGGTAAGTGGAACTGGCCGAGAACTTTTCAGCACCTCTTCATATACTCACACACGCACACACACATACACAAACTATGTATTGAGCACTCTTTTAAGAATAGTAATTGTTGGTTATTGGAATTTATTCCGTATGCACCAATCCTATACTTGGGTATATATATATATATATATATATATATATATATATATATATATATATATAGCGTGTCCCAAAATAATGTATACACTCTTTGAATCGTTATAACTTATTCAATTTATGTATTTTAACTTGTAAATAAGATTAATTCAAGCGAAATAATAGACATTTAAAATATTTGAGAGTAAAATATACAAAAAAATTAGAAAATTAACTTTAATAAGATAAAAGCTACTTGGGGCAATGGCCGAATGTTCATGTAATAATGAGCCTACATCAAGTGCTCAAACTGGTTGCCATTCTGTTCAATACACTTTTCATATTTCATATCTTAAAGAAATAGACCTACAAACGTCCTGTATCATTCCCTCTGGTATTTGAGCACATTCTTCTTCGATTGCTACTCTCATTTCAGCAATTGTTTCATGTTTCCTTCTGTAAACGTTGTCTTTTAGAAACCCCGACAAAAAGAAATCCAAGGGTGTCAAATCTGGTGATCTAGGTGGATATTCAACTTTCCCTCTTCTTCCAATCCATCTGTTTTGCATATTTTCATCCATATAAGTTATCACATCACGGTGATGTATTATTAACTATTAATATTTAAAGAGTGTATACATTATTTTGAGACACCCAGACTCCATGAATTCAAGCGCGAGGCTGGCATCCCGCTCTCACCCTTACACTGTAGAAACTTTTAAATGTAGCCGTCTCTTCTACTCCGATAGCTTCACACCTTGCACCTCTCGCCTGTGGAACACCCTTCCCAATTACTGTTTCCCTGAGAGCTATAATCTCCAACTGTTCAAATGTAATGTCAATCGACATCTCCAGTTACCTTGATCTATCCACTATCCCTCTCCTCACCCTTTCTTCTATTACTCCTATCTGCTCTCGCTCCAAATCTCCTGCAACCCCCTGCATCCTAGTGGCTTCACGCCTTGCTCGGGGCGTAATGCTTAAAAAAAAACAAAAAAACAAAAACACTGTATATATATATATATATATATATATACAAAGAGAGAGAGAGAGAGAGGATAAAAAAATGTAAGTCTGGATATTGATGTACACGGTATTTACATGAATATGGCATACCTTATGCCATATTCATGTAAATACCGTGTACATCAATATCCAGACTGTCGGGCGGAGAGGAGCTCAGACGAGGCTGTGCCTACAGGCAGAGTTTCGTTTTGGGAAATGTAGACAGCAGCCCGGCCCCGTGTATGTGTTGTCTACGGGGAATTTTTACCCAGGCGTACGCGCTCGGGAAATACCTTGTGCCACATCCCGCATTATGTGGAGCTCGGGTAAATACCGACCATATTAAAGCTTACTTATAAGCGATACGTATTGTCTAGAACAATTCTATTACAGCAGACCCCATGCGGTTGAGAGTTTCTGTTGAGTGTTGTAAGCACCGACCCTCTCGTGTAATATAGTTGATAATTGACAATAGAACTTAGGTAGAAAAATAGTAAAACGTACAAAAAAAAAATAAAATAAAATAAAATAAAAAAATAAAAACGCTGTTTAAACTAGCCCTTTTCGGGCTTCAACCACGTCGGGGTACGCACCGCACCGGCCATGCAGATACACGTTGTATATTATTAGTTGATGACTGACAATGAAACGCCAGCTTAAAATTAATTTGAAAGAATGGCGGATGGCGATAGAACAGTGATAAATAAAATGGCAGTGGTCACAACGCCCCACCCCCGAAAATTCCCCACATCGGAAATTTCAGGGGTAAGACGAGCCAGCCAGCCCCACCTCTGTGTGTGTGTGTTTAAATTATTTTCAAACAGAGTGTATCTGTGAAGGAAGAAAATGAATAAAAAAAAAAAACCCAGAGGAAAGTCTATTCTTAGCCTCTGAGGGACTTTATCAAGGCAAATGTAGGGATTTATTTTGTTGTTAAGAAGGTAAAAGCAAGTGTATAATCAGCCATCAATGTCTGTTTTAGTTCATTTATAAAGAATACATTTCCCTAGCATAAGAATTTTTCCTCAGGGTCCCAAATCTTTAGCCCTTTGAGCTCTGCGTTCCTGAACAATTCTAACCCTTCTGCCTGTGCTCCTGAGTCAAAATTCGCAAATAATTGGTATGTAATGTTTCACGGTAGATATAAAAATTGTTACAAGTGTTTACCCACCGTTCAACCGGTGGCTGAGCATCAAGTCATTTTTCTCTACCACCGGTAAATCGGTGGTCAGGGCGCAAAGCGTTAAGATATTTGAATGGCTATACTTGCAACGAGTTCAATCAAACTTATGGCAGCAAATAGCAAAAAATTTGATTTAACAGGTGGAAGCAAAAACAAAAGACGGTAAGCAAAATCATGAGACGTTCACTGTTAGTTTGATTTTGTTAGCAATTACATAATGCTAATTCCATCTTTGATTTTATTAGTTACCGTCAGAAATGCTATATTTGCACACCCGCATATTGCTCTCTATATTTTTTGTGATGTCAACAAATACTCGTTGCCACTTTCGTAATTCTCTTTGAAGTAGAGACTTTGTAATCGCAGATACAACTATAGTAACGCCGCTGAACGATACTGGCGTTAGACGCCCACGAGTAACACTCGCACTAACAGTACTTGCTCGATAATACTCGCTCGGATAGTAGCCCGTGTAGTGATCCGAACAGAGAAATAATATAGTGAATAGAGTAGAGAATAGCGGTCTGTATAGTAAAAGAGGATAGAGTAGAAATAGCGATCAATATAATATAGAGGATAGACTAGGAATAGTGATCATTTAGATGTCACACGACTTCTTACATATATGCGTTTCCTCTATGGTCACGTGATACACATAATTGAATTACGTGATCGCCTGTGTTTGCTCGCTGGCGATCTATGTTCAAACTCAAATGTTTATTCTTATATAACAATATTTGGGTTCAGTTTACCATTAGAAATTGCTTCCTTGAACATATCAATACTTAGAGTTACTATTGAACTAGTTATGATTACTAGTAATGATATGTACATGGTATGAGTTACTACTAGTACTTGTATAATTGAACACAATGATTTCTTCATTTGAGCATTAAAACTTGCATATTTGAACACTTACATAATGACATCTACATTTTTTATAGTAACCATTAGAACATGCATATTTGAAGGCTTGCATATTGCCATCTACATTGGGGTTCAGTTAACCATTAGAAACTACTGTTATGAATGATCAAGAGTGGCCTCACTTATTTCGTTACTCTCCTCTTTGTGAGAGCGATTTCTGTTTACTGGGACTATAAAAGGACATTACATGCATACCTTGTATACTCAGTTGAATAAAGCTTTTTTAAAGTCTACACTTGCGTAATTTTGTCATTACAATTACTACCTTGGATATATGAAGAATTACGTAAAGAAATCTAGGTCTTTGTTATCATTAGAAATTGATTGGATATTTGAAACCTTACACAATGCCATCTATGTTTTCTTTAAAAATAACACTACAAATTTCTACCTTCCATATTTGAACTTTTACATAATATTATCTAATTTTAGTTTGGTTTATCATTACAAATCCCAACGTTGGGTAGTTATTTCTTTACATAATAGAATCTGGGCTTTGATTTAGAATTGCCATTAGAAATTGCTATCTTTGCCATTTGAAGCTGTACATAATTATATCTATATATTTGCTAAAGTTCCGATTAGAAATTGCTATATAAGACTACTTAAGATTAATTTTGGGTAATAAATGTGAATTTACTACCAAATTCA
>OZ010594.1:41627050-41637050 GCA_963932145.1 Acanthosepion lycidas
AGTACTATAGGTTCTAAGAAACTCTGAAGTGGGTAAGCTTCCTATATCGTATGGACTTCTGTCAGATAAGCAATATGGTTTTCTCTTCTCGAGGTCAACTACTGATATATAATAATTATTGCGGAAAATGTCTATCAAAATTTAGATAAAAATGATGAAGCTTATGCTGTTGTTTTAAATATCTCGAAGGTATTTAATAGTGTTTGGTATGTTGGTCTTTTAATCTCTTTAAAGTTTTTAGTAAACTATTCGTGAGTTACGTGAGAAGGAGCGGTGATCTGTTATGACGCGTATGGCTCTCGATGCAGGGATGAGATGCAGTGTCCAGTAGGTAAAATTAGGTTGAATCGAAGGCCAATGCGAAAGAAATGGGACGGCATAGAATATCCCTCCTTGCTCACGAAACCCTGGTTCATCTCAGAAGTGAACAAGACGACTATAAGATGGAGTGCATGCTGAGCAACATGTTACTCCTGTTGTTTATTTGACCTCTTTCAAAAAGCTCACTTTCATCTGGTTGCTACCATAATTACATCCCCACCAAGAGAGGAAATACTTTTAAAGGGTTTACACATATTGATTAGGGGACATTCATTCAGTTGACAAAAATACTTGAATAAGTAAATAGACATAGTTCTAATGACATATTTCAATAACTTTGAAAATGGAATACATTTGCACACATAAACTATTTCTTATCTTTCTCTCTCTCTCTCTCTCTCTCTATATATATATATATATATATATATATATATATATATATATATACAGATAGATATATACCCATTGTTCATTTTATCATAAAATAAAATGTTTTAGGCTTTGGTTAATGAAAGTTTACAGTTATATTTATTGAAAATGCGTTACATATTTACAATTCAAAATGGCTGCCCTTTGCTTTCGACATAGACTTTCATCCTTTTTTCAAAAGAAATTAATGATTTCTTCACCATCTCTTCTCTCAAACGGTACTAGGGCTTCATAAGAGTTTCTTTTTGCTCTAACATACTTGAGTATGAGATACGTAAAACGTCGCTTTGCAATATGTAGCCATATTGCAAAGTCCGTAGTTTTAATTTTTAGGGCTTGATGAAGGCTGAATTGACTTGTCAAAAAAAAAAAAAAAAAAAAAAAAAAATCCAAGGAAATGTCCCTTGCATCAGTTTTCTGTCCAAAATGGCCGTATGTACGGGAATCGAACTTGAGTGAAGACACAGCGATTTATAAATGTAGCTGACAACCAGGACAATACACCTCTCTTGATGCTAAATTCTATTTAGTCCATTCATTCTTCCATGAACACCAAGGGCGAATCCGAACCATCAGAAGAAACAGCGCCCCAAACCTTGATAACAGCTGTTTTCTGTCGCTTGAAATGTGTTCTGACAACTTCAGGAATATTGAAGTAGTAAAGTGTCAGAAACCCTATCATTTTGGTATTTTTTTTTTACCATACCATCTAGTGTGAAAACTTCACGTCCGAACAAACTAAGATTTTGTTGACGCTACGTTGCATATATTTCGACAGTTTCTTTCCTCTGAAGACGGAGGAACATGAGAGAAGCTGTTGTTGTTGTTGAATCTTGTATAATTTTAGCCCTAAATATTCTTTCACAATACTCCTTATCGACCTGTCCAATATATCCAGGACTTTTGCCATCTTCCACATGCTTCCTTGTGCTTTTTTTTTTTTTGTGGATTTATCTTCGTCCTTGACAGCTTAAATGACACTCCTGAACGTTTCCTTCTTGAAAATGAATTTGATGGTATTCTTTTCTTCGATTGAACCCTTTTCTACATATTAAAAACATTTTTTTCTGCAGACATTCAACTGTTTTATCCCCCCCCACTTCTTTATACCAGTCATTTTAATTGTGACATTTTGATCACGTTTTGGCTGAGCCAACATATCTAATCAAACTGTAAACAATAAACAGGCGAACTTTAGGAAGACTTATGCAAAATTTGAAGCTATTTTTGCGAATAAGTATGTTTCAGTTTATGATTAAATAATGGGAAAACATTTGTTTCTATAATTGGAAATGTGTCTGCTGTACCCGGTATATATAAGTTGAAAATATGGAGTTACTCAGATAAGTATTATGAACTATTCTGATTCAATAACTGTTCTTCTAGATTACTATCTTGTTCGTTATTGGCAGAAATTCTCTTTGCATTGAAAGACGTTGAATTATTTAATTTACGTCTATCAAATGTGTAATTATTGATATTTTACATTATATATATATATATATATATATATATATATATATATATATATATATATATATATATATATATATCACCTTTCCTGAAAGAATTACTACTTTCCGACGCTAGCATACACGACCATATATATATATATATATATATATATATATATATATATATATATATATATATATATATATATATATATATATATATATGTGTGTGTGTGTGTGTGTGTGTGTGTGTGTGTGTGTGTGTGTGTGTGTGTGTGTGTTTGTGTGCAGGTATATAGAAAAATAGGAAAGAACACGTTAGGTAAATAATCCAGGGTTCTTTAGTATTTTTGTTTTTATTTTTTTAAAAACAGTGCTCCATACAGAAGTAGAGCTGACATAGGTCAACTGGTCTAGGAGAATGACAACTCTGAATTCAAAAGCTAAGTAGGGTCGTTTGGGGACCTTGCAGGACAGTATGTGCACCAGTTCTCTGTATTCAGCTCTTTCCAAAAGTGTGGTTGGTTCTGCACAAGCTTTCACCACAATAATGAAATCATAAGTGCGGATAGTCTGTTCTGTTCTAAGAACTGAGCTCCTGTAATCTCAAACATCGAAAAAGCACGGGAGAATCACATATATATGAATGTATGTACCAATATATGTTATACTGATGAATGAAGCTTGTGTTTTCAAATAAGTATTTATTTTCAAATGAATCACCATCATTGTGAATGCGCTTAATTCACTGGTGAATACAATCGCATTCATAAACCATTGCTGAACAAAAATTTCAGATCAAAAAGCCAGCTAATAATCGATTTTTTTTTTTGTTTGTTTGTTTGTTTGTGTTTTATAGCATATCAACCACTGTGGGTTATTTAATGCCAAATCCAGTTTATATGAATTTTAAATGCCTATTTTGTATGGAATAAAAAATATATAGCTGGCAACATTATTGTTTCAAAAAACCTATAGCTGGCAACATTATTGTTTCAAAAAACTTATAGCTGGCAACATTGTTGTTTCAAAAAAAATGTATAGCTGGCAACATTGTTGTTTCAAAAAAAAACGTATAGCTGGCAACATCATTGTTTCAAAAAAACGTATAGCTGGCAACATTATTGTTTAAAAAAAATGTATATCTGGCAACATTATTCTTTACAAAAAACGTTTAGCTGGCAACATTATTCTTTACAAAAAACGTATAGCTGGCAACATTATTTCTTACAAAAAACGTATAGCTGGCAACATTATCTCTTACAAAAAACGTATAGCTGGCAACATTATCTCTTACAAAAAACGTATAGCTGGAAACACTGTTTCAAAAACTTAGAGCTGGCAACATTATTGTTTCAAAAACTTAGAGCTGGCAACATTATTTTTCTGAAAACATTATCTGAGACCTTGCTGTTGGATGTAGTTTATCGCCGTACCCAGGACGCGGATGTAGTTTATCATCATACCCAGGACGCGGATGTAGTTTACCGTCATACCCAGGACGTGAGTAAAACTTGGAAAACTAGGAGTTCACTATTTTCCCATAGCTGGGACCCTAACAGGTGCTACCACCCCGGGTCAAGGTGGACCTGGGAACACCAGCAATTAAAAGGTGGTTCCACGCTCCTCAAAACCTCCTGATCAGAGGCCTTGCTGTTGGATGCAATTTAACGTCATACCCAGGACGCCTCATTGGGGGGGTCTTACCCCTCTACAGAGGTATAGTCGGCGTATTCTAAAGCCCCAGCCTACAGGGCCGGCTAATAATCGAGTGCCATGTCCTGAAATTAAGAAGTAATAGATAGCGGCTCTGACTGAGGAATCGGAGAGCCGAGTTCAAATTCCAGTCTGAATTACATTCATTTACGGGCTAATACCCTTGAGAGAGGTATGAATCCTCTTCTTCTCCTCCCATATATTATGGGTAAATAGCAGGACAGAACGTGTTGACTTGGATGGCAACTGGACTACTGCCGAAAGAAATGGTAACCTACTGCGGCAAAAAAAATCTGCCTCATCAGCCATGAATTGAAAGATACATGATCGCCTAAGCGTGTATCAAGCATGGCACATAACTGACTGATACTTAAAAGAAAAAGGAGTGTGTGTAAAGTGAAATTTTCAACTTAAGGGAGAGGCAGCCGGCAGATTTACTTAAGAAATGGCACAGAGTACAGAAGCCTAAAGAAAACATCAGAAATAATTGCAAACAAGCAATAATTGAGTATCATGTTCTGAAATTAAGAAATAATGGATAACGGCTCTGACTGAGGAATCGGAGAGCCGAGTTCAAATTCCAGTCTGAATTACATTCACTTACGTGCTAATACCCTTGGAAAAGGTATGAATCCTCTTCTTCTTCCCCCGTCTATGTGTAAATAGCAGGAGAGACTGGGTTTTATAGCCTTGGGTAGCAACCGGTCTAGCAGAAGGTAACTCTGAATTAAAAAAAACAACCTGGACAGGGTTGGGTACCGTCAAGCTATCTTGCCCAATAAACACCACTTATACTATGGTTTCATGTGGTGCCCCTACGACTCTGATAGGTCACGGTATTCACGCGCTCCGAAATTACTTGTTTACCTTCCGATATATTAATTGATATTTCAATAACGATTAGAAGAATTAATAATAATCAGTTACTTTCTGTTTAAATGTCTGGCAAGATGAACTGTCATTAGCTCCAGGATGTGAAATCAACGACTAATACTAAATTCAAATAAGGAGATATCACCTGAAGATGCCCGGAGAGTACCACGGCCGGAAGGTTGCGGTGGTAACAATAAAGACGAGGACTTCGACTGTAAATGAAAAAACTGAAATATTTTCTCAGGTATACGAAATTCTATTAGATCAATAAAAGAACACATATTAAAAGGCTATTCATAAAAAGAAAACATCTGGAAGGATCACATTAGTTCTGTAAACATCTGGAAGGATTACATTAGTACTGTAAACATCTGGAAGGATCACATTAGTTCTGTAAACATCTGGAAGGATCATATTAAGTCTTTAATTTATAAATTCAGTGCAATGCTGATTATATACGCAAAAAAGGTCAAAGGTTGGAAGCATGGATCAATTAGCATGTACCAATATTCGCAAAGAAAAAGTGGACAATTTGCATCCTTGCGTTAATGTATCAGGTTTAGTGATAGTTGAAGATTTGATTATAAACTATCAGTGTGCTCGGTCTTAGAGCCTAGATATGTTCTCAGCACCGAGTAAAGATAATACCGATTATCACGTGAAGTTTTTTAGCATCAATATATTTTAAGTCCTACCAACCATCTCTCTGTAAGTGCGCTTAAAGTTTGATTAGTTGATAGATTGATTTTTTTTTTGTTTAACGGCATATCAACTCCTTATGTATCATTCAATGCTGAAATTTAATTTGCTTAGAAGCTATTAAGCAATAAGATTATAATATATGTTACTCTGCTTTTCACAGTTGAATACATGGTAGATGTATTCAACTGTTTGTGTTTGTGTGGACGTGATTATGAGAGGTGGTGATATGGCTGTTTTATGTTGTAGTTTTGTTGAAGTTATATTTTAGAATACAGTTTGATTTTTTTTTAAAGAAATTGTAGGATATTATATGCATTAATATTATGGAAGGGTTCTTTTATGTTTTGGGTGTTTATTTTTGTTTAGCGGCAAATCAACCTATATGGATTATTTAATTTCGAAATCTAAATATCTTGAACACAATTTTATGGATTCAAATAAATATTTTTGACGCAATTTTATATGTATCTATAAAATATGTCATTGGTCATTTTTCGACAAAATGTATTGTTGCTAATTCTACTACAAAATGTATTGCCGGTCATTGTTGGTAATATTACAATAAAAATGTATTTATACTTCCATAATGTTTTGTTTTTGTTTTGGGGTTCACTATTTAGCCATAACTGGGACCTTAACAGGTGCTACCAGAACAGCAATTAATAGAAGGTTCCACGCTCCCCAAAATCTTGAATTTACCGATCAGAGGCCTTGCTGCCGGATGTATTTTATCGTCATATCTAGAACTAGGGATTACAGGTGATTAACTTTTAATCTTATATTTTTGTTTGCATATAATATTAGTTTGATGTGCTAATTTTAGAACACTGTTTTTTCTGGGGTTTTTTCTTTGATTTTTGTTCTGATGAGAGACGAACGATAAACCGGTTTAAATGTTTTTTAGCGTTTCATTTCGGATTTACCAATTTACGTAATACATACATATATATATATATATATATATATATATATATATATATATATATATATATATATATATATATATATTACGTAAATTACCAATTTACGTAATACATACATACATACATATATATATATATATATATATATATATATATATATATATATATATATATATATATATATTACGTAAATTGGTAAATCCGAAATGAAACGATAAAAACAGCTAAATCTGTATATATATATATATATATATATATATATATATATATATATATATATAATTTTTACCCCTCTGTTTTGTGAATTCTTTCTTTTCTGTTTTTAGTGAACGTTTAATGTCTACATTTATTGCTCTAGTAAGGAAAAAAAGTTCATATTAGTTTTTCTTTTCACTTATTTTTTTCTGGGTACGTAATTAATCCAGGTTGGTAAGAAAGCAACTTAAAAATAAAAAAAGCACGGCTTTCGAGATAAGTCATGTTAGTAGCAATTTATGTTTACACAGTCTCCTTAGAAACGTCTTATGTCATGGAGACGTCAAGGCGACAGTGGCCGTGTGGTAAGGGTGGGTAAACTGCGAGTAAGCATAAAAGACTGGTTAGACAACTGGTCAAACAAGGTGGGTACGATTATTGTGCTATAAAACTATTACTGCTACTGCTACGAATTGGGCTAAATATGATAATTCAGTTGGTGATAAATGTGGGTCTTTATCGGATTATACGGTCTGAGTCTATGAGGGGGTCACATGGATCGAGTTAATTCTTTAACACTCTTTTATTTATGAATGGGTAGCCTTAAAAATCGATAGGTAAAGTGTCGTTTTAGGAATATCCATTGTTCAAGTTGGGGATATTTTAAATCTATTTGAGTTATTGTAAGATCACATATATAATGTTTCAAGTATTACTAATACAAAGCAGGGACGGTGCAAGGGTCTCGTAACCCAACCGAATCTATGATAAATCCCCCGAATTTATAATACGCACCCCATACTCTACCACATGTCTTGAGTAGTAGTCATATAATTACAACATTTCTTGTAATCTAATTATGTGCAGTAATTGATTGTATGCAATATCGGTGAACAATTCAACTAGCAAAATTGAAAATAAATAAAATGTATCTAAATACAAATTAGAGACATATCATAATAGATCATGCCATCATAAGAGACATATCATAATAGATCATTCCATCATAAGAGACGTATCATAATAGATCATTCCATCATAAGAGACATATCATAATAGATCATTCCATCATAAGAGACATATCATAATAGATCATTCCATCATAAGAGACGTATCATAATAGATCATTCCATCATAAGAGACATATCATAATAGATCATTCGATCATAAGAGACATATTATAATAGATCATTCCATCATAAGAGACATATCATAATAGATCATTCCATCATAAGAGACGTATCATAATAGATCATTCCATCATAAGAGACGTATCATAATAGATCATTCCATCATAAGAGACATATTATAATAGATCATTCCATCATAAGAGACGTATCAGAATAGATCATTCCATTTTAAATAAATCAATGTTTTGTGGGAATTTTTATGATCAATTTGAGATTCTTCTTGTTACAAAGTTGAATAATTTTAACACATTCGCCATTATGGATGAAAATTAGTGAATCTTATATCGTGTCTTTCCGAGGCTTAGCATGGGCAAAACAAATTCACGGATTTGAACAAACAAATAAAGATCCGAGAATGACATCAAAAAACGTAATCCTTTAATATTCAGTTGTGCTTAGTTTAATTTCTGTCGTATATAAATGTAGGTATAAAAAAGCAAATATTGAGAGCGACAGTCACAAAGCACTGCCGGGGCAAGCTTGACACCCCACTCCGCTCACAATTGGGGGTTCGTAAAAGGAATTGGAATTTGAGACGATTAATCAGAACCATCGCAACAACTCCAATAACAAGATTTATTTCTTTGAATTTTTAGCATTTCCAAATCAGAAGGATTTGTTGGAATGTCATAATACAGTGTAACCCGGATATAAGAGACCCTGATATAAAAGAAACCCGGATATAAGGGAGATTTTCTCTGGTCCCAAATTAAAGCCTGTTTTAATGTATATAAATTAGTCCAAACCCGGATATAAGAGAAACTCGGATATAAGAGACTTCTCCGGTCACGACAACTCTCTTATATCCGGGTTACACTGTAGTCATATTCTATGTGCCGTGTCTCTTTGCCCCTATCCTTTGTAACTCCTAGCAATATTTATCATTTTATTATCTTCGCCGATCCCTGTTCTTACATGCATTTAGGTAGGTTCGTCGCTGTTTTCCTCATGGCTTCAATATGTCCTTTGAGTGACAAATTCCGCAAAAGCTCTTTCTTCATAAAGGGTTTTATAAATTTCAAATGTCTCTTTCGTATTCGAAGTACGAGTGTCGCTTTTGTTTTGCATTTTCCTTCACTTGCTCCGTCCTTTTAATTCTCAACATCTCAACTGCCTCAGGCTTCCTCTTCAGCCGTGAGGAATTGTCCAGCATTAATTGCCATCTAGTCAGTTCAGAAATCTTCCGTTTCTTAACACTTTGTTCAACTTTTGGAAGGCTATTGCAATAGGTCACATTTTTCGTTATTTCCGTCACACTTTCTATATTTCCTTAACTTAAAGCAGAGTATCATCTACCATGTATTCAATTGTGAAAGCAGAATAACATATATCATATTTTTATTCAAATTTCAAAAGAAAGGAGCTGATATACCGTTCAACAAACAAAACAAACATATATCTGCACACACACAAAAACACACATACGCATATATATATATATATATATATATATATATATATATATATATATATATATATATATATATATTTGACACAAACTCAATCCACACCGGGGCTGATAAGACAGACGACCGATATTTTCGTCTGCCGAAATAGACTATTACCCATATGAAGTGATTTGGGATTTTATTATTTATTAATTATTTGTTCTGTAAATTTCAGTTTATTTGATGTTAAATGTTATGATGAAAATTCCTATAAAAAACCTACTACTAAGACATTACACTACATTATTGAACTATATGCTTAGTTCATGCCATATAAACTGAATACACTTGTAAAAATAGAATACGTGGATTTAACACATCACAAGAAATATTTAAATAAAATTCTCACTTTTTTGAAAAACTTAGCGTTGCGTCTTTGCACGTTCCGAGATTGTTCATAACCGTCAATAATAGCAGATATTCAAAAAACATGTTTCGGTCGACAAACAATTATTTCGTCTTTAAGTTTTTGATTTTATAAGGAAAAAACACATGCCTGATGATGAATAGAGGACTATTCGTAAGTACTAACATTTTAACATCAAATAAACTGAAAACTACAGACATCAATTGTTTCGACGAGGATCACTTCACTCTTTGGATTAACAGTATTTTGATGCATATATTATGTTTCTAGTGACGGATGTCGCTAATAATCGCATTAATATTTCTGATTGATTATATGTGTGATTATTTCTTTGTATGTAAATTATATGCTGCCTAATGTTTTATGTTTATATATATATATA
>OZ010594.1:41639550-41672050 GCA_963932145.1 Acanthosepion lycidas
TTTTTGCATCATTATTTGGCGACTTCTCGATCCGCGCACACACACACACACACACACACACAAACAAACACACCGACATACGGACACATAACAAAATGATTGGTCTGAATTATTCTAACAAAGAATGTAAGATGAAATATGTGAAAAACAGTTGTATGTTTAAAATTTAATAATCTGTTGTCAATATGTTGTTTAAATGTTTAATAAGAACATCAAATGAACTTAAAAAAATGATGAAAAATCGTTACCACGGCAACGTTGCTATTTGTTTGTGCGTTTTTGATTTTGTTTTGTTTTTTCGTTTTAAAATTTAACATTTAATAAAATTTAAAAATAAATAATTTTGAATAAAATAACTGTGAACTATAACTACCAAGGAGATTTGCACATAGGACGCACACACACACACACGCACAGAAACACACACGCACACGCACAGAAACACACACAGAAACGCACAGAAACACACACACACGCACAGAAACACACACGCACAGAAACACACACACACATACATATATATATATATATATACATATATGTATATACAGTGTAACCCGGATGTAAGAGAGTTGTCGGGACCGGAGACAAAGTCTCTTATATCCGAGTTTTTCTTATATCCGGGTTTGGTCTAATTTATATACATTAACACTTTAATTTGGGACCAGATAAAATATCTCTTATATCCGGGTTTCTCTTATATCCGGGTCTTATATCTGTATATATACTGGTTCACTGTGTTGTCCCGGTCACACTCTTTATTTCACCTCACGGTGCTGGAGGCACTTTATATCCGGTCCAGCAAACCTTCCCTGTATAAACAGAGTGAATGTTTGTTGGGTGATCGTTGTTATTTGTCTCTAGCTCCTTGTGTTCATTATTTTTTTCCTCCCCATTTCCTTTTCATTCCATGTTTTCTAGTGTTTTTTAATTTTAATTAAATCTCCCATGGAAGCCGGAAAGGCAGGAGCGAAACCGGTTGCTTAGTTTTTAATGTCTAGTAATATTAAGCTTCACACTTTTATTTATTAAATTTTGTACCTACAAAAATATCTTTAAATAAATAAGTAAATATATATATATATATATATATATATATATATATATATATATATAAAGCAATTTTTATTATTTCCAGTTTTATTGTCAGTGGATACCCGTGTTTGAAATAAACGCCCGGTGTTTTGCTGTTTTTTTTTTTTTTTGTTGTTTGTTTTTTTTAACTTTATGCATTAAGTTATACGTCTATGCACTCAAGAAAAATTAATTAAGTAAATGTGTTCTCCGACACGGTTCGAACCACCTACAAAGGGGACGCGGGTTCTAATCCTGACGGGGTGCATAAATTTTTATTAATTTTTCTAAATTGCGCAAGCTGATAGACGTAATACAAACTGTTTATAAATAAAAGGTGTCAGTATTTAAAAATTAGCTATATATATATATATACTACAAAGTTGTTGAAAAACGCATATATGTACGTATGTACGAACCCATGCATATTTCTGAAAAAAACAAGCATATGATGCGTTTATGTCGTTAAAGGGATATTCATATATATAGATCACTGAATAACTATGGTTTACAAAGTATTTTTCGTAGACTATTATTATTACGATACTGAAAGCAATCCACACTCGGTGCTCTTAAATTGGGGTCTTGCACCAAACTAAGGGAGAGGGAAAGAGCAGAAGAAACACGTTCACGCCCGCGCACGCGCACACAGACACGCACCGACATAAGCATACACATCCGGTTGTACGAGAGAGCAGGGAGACTTGAAAGACAGAAAAAGAGCGAGAAATAGAGAAAGAGACATATAATCATGGTGGCGTCTGGTTGGCCTATCAAAAACCTGAAAAAGAATCATAAAGCACACGCGAAAGGCACGAGTGTCAGCGTTGATTGACACGTCCTTCTCCACTCTCCACGTGGTGGGCGGAGCCTGACAGAAAACATACGCCCTACTCTTATACAATTCCAATTTCTTATCTGGATCCATGTCATTCCCTGCCTCTCCTTTCTACAGCCTACCTATTCTCCTGTGAGAATATACTTTTCTTTTACCAAAATTTCACACACACGTGTGTATATATATACTTCATTTTTGTTAATATATATTAATTAATTTTGCTTATATAATATAAATACATTAATTCATTTAGTTTTTATATATTTATATATATATATATATGTGTGTGTGTGTGTGTGTTTGTGCATAAACATAAAAATTGACTTAGTTTTAAGACTTGTGTATATATTGTTATATATGCTAAGGCTTATTATATGCATGTTAAACTCTTTCTCCAAGTATGTATGGTTATTTTCTAAGCGTAGATTGCATGTGGCACCTAGTGAGGATCGAACTCACTTATCAGTTGTAACTAATCTAGCGAGACAAGATTGCTAACCATTACACTACGTTGAGGTACCTCTCGAAACGGGTATTTCTATAAAAAAGAAGTGTCGAAAAGTTCTCAGTCCAACTAATTTACAAATCTCATTATTCTGATGTTTGGTCATTGAAATGCTGATTGTGGGAAGTGTCTTGTGCCGAGGTTTTTTCAGCAACCTCGGTTAGTGCAAGGGAGGTTGAAACAGAGAGAGAAAGAGAGAGCGAGAGAGAGAGAGAGAGAATCGGTTGTAACTGCTTCCTCGCTTTTTGAACAGTAGTTTATCTCTTGTTTCCTGTTTAGCCTTAGGTGCCCTGTTCTTTCTCTTAATGTTTTCTCATTATTTTTTCATTTCTCCTACATCTTTGCGACTTAGTGGAATTATCCCAATGATTGGAGTGGAATGATTATATATATATATATATATATATATATATATATATATGTATATGTATTTAAATTATTTGCTCTGGATTTACATTGAGCTCTCTGGATTTTATCCTCCTTAAGTTTACCCATACGGATTACCTAGTTTTTCATAAACTAAATATATATATATGTATATATATATATATATATATATATATATATATATATATATATATATAGATAGATAGATAGATAGATAGAGAGAGAGAGAAGAAAGTAGAGACTGAGGGAAAGAGAAAGAGAATCCTTCAGAGATAGAATCTAGAAAAATCAATGTGTATATAGTAGCATAAATAGTTTACATTTAGTTTTAGTTTTGAACACTAACACATAAACAATATATATATATATATATATATATATATATATATATATATATATATATATATATATATATATATATATATTGACAGAGAGGAAGAGTGAGAGAGGAAGAATAGATATGTGTATTTGATTAATACGACTATTGCATTGGCCCTGCATGATAATATGTACCTATCTCCTATTTATTTCAAGTGTTGCTACAGCTCGTATTTATCTACCTACAACGCTAACCCAGTTTTGGTATCTATCTATCTATCTATCTATCTATCTATCTATCTATCTATCTATTAGGTTGGTGCAAAAATAATGTCGTTTTCTCACATATGTTACTATGTGAGAAAACGACATTATTTTTGCACCAACCTAATATCTATCTATCTACATACACACCAGCAAGATATACGTGTATACGTATCACATTCTTGTTTCTTTCTGTCATTATGAATATATCACGATTCTCAGACGCTTTTTTCATCTAAATCACAATCTTGGAATAAATCTCTCCCACTGTCACTCTCTCTGTCTCTCACACACATTCTCTCCCTCACTCTCTCTCTCTCTCTCCCTCACTCTCTCTCTCTCTATATATATATATACACACTCTCTCTTTATCTGTATATCTATTTATTAATCTATTTATCTATGTATTTATCTATCACTCAATTTATTTTTGTTACTCCAAATATGATTTGTAGTGGATACCCTTATTTGAAATAAACACCCCATTTTTATTGTAAATAGTGGGTATTATACCTATTGGTCTGCGGAATAAATGAGCATCAACAGAGCGAATAAGCAACGAGAAAGTTTTAATGGATATCGCCACAAAAAGAATACATATTCCCAGAACCAACAACAAACAGCTGAAATTCTTCGGACGCTTAATGAGGGCTTGGAAACCTAATCTTCCCGGGGCATATTGTGGACAAACGAGATAGAAGACAGCGATCCACAGATCTGACAAACATGTGTGAAATGATGGCAGAACCGGAGATGGGCGCTTCGCATATGGAGAAAAACTGCTAAGGGCCACTGTTGTAGTGTCTACCCTCTAATGAGTCTATTGTGGACTCTTCCACTTACTATAAAACTACTAGGAAAGTAAACCTCGGGGGAACAGTGATATAGACTGAACGCTGGTCAACCGACGCACACTCCCAAGTCGTGTAATACTCTTCTGTTCTATTTACTGTTCAATACACGATTTATCTGCAGCCTCTTGTTTTGTTATTTCTTAACCAATTACTTAGTCACGACAGCCACATAGGATAGGAAGTTTTTTAAAGGGACGTGGCACATGCAAACAACAGTGTACAGTATTTCCTTATGTGATTTACTGTCACGAAAATGTTCAACTTTTAAAAAATGTATTATTTTTTAAATCGTTTTCAACCCAAGCTGGGAAGTATTCAAGCATTCGCAGTATTCACTAAATATAGCACATCGAGATTTCCAGATTATTATTATCATTTTTATTTTCTTTGCTTTCTGGCGTTTACACATTTCTTTCCGGGTCCCACCCAGGGACCTAAGGTTAGAAATGGCATCATGACACTTTTCACTGACAAAAAAAAAATAATAATAATTGATCATCTTGTATCAGGTTGCACGATGTTGGCACCCACTGAATATAAAACCCGACATGACAGAGTGGGCCAACATCTGCACTGGAAAATCTGCAACTTCTACGGGAAGGAAACTGAAAGAAACTGGTACCAACACCACCCAGACCCAGTTACGGAGATAGGACCTGTTACAATTCTATGGGACTACACAATTCACACTGACAGAACAATCAAGGCCAACCGCCCAGATATTGTTATTAAACAAACACAAACGGTGCAAACAAAAACGGTGCCTCCTTATTGATATGGCAGTCTCTGCTGACTGCAATGTATCTTTGAAGATATTCAAAAAGCTGTCAAAATACAAGGACCTTGAAATAGAGGTCTCGAAAATGTGGCATATGGGAACATCAACAATCCCTGTTGTAGTTGGAGCCCTAGGACTGGTTGGAAAAGATTGCAGTAGACTAATTGCAGGGATTCCTGGAAGCCCATGCCTCAAGGAGATACAAAAAATTGTTCTGACAAGTACAGCCCACACTTTACGAAGGGCTCTATCTATGTAATTATTTTATTTTATTTTTATTATTATTATTATTATTATTATTATTATTATTATTATTATTATTATTAATAATAATAATAATATCAAGGAAGTAGGGAAAACATATGTACGGGTGCATGCATATTATTGAAATACATGCATAAGACACTTGTATCTATAATGTGCCATTAGGGGACACTCATATCACTGAGAAACTATGGTTTACAAACTTTTAGACTGGGATCTTTATTTCTTCAAGACATCGATGAGAAAGTTAAAAAAAATACTTCGGCAAATAGAATTACGAATTGCCGTGTTCAGGACGCTGGCGATCATGGCCCTTTACAACTTTCTATCTTTTGTATTAACTCAACTATGCAAGTTTTTGTTTGCCAGGTATTGAACTCACAACTTTGGGTCGAGTCACTGGATTACTTCAACCAACGCCTTTATCCACTGGGACATGTGTCCCTGGTCACAGTAAAGGTGAAAAACCTGAAGAGTTGAGTTACTAAAAGGAAATAACTGAAACTGAGATGTCCAGAAAAGGCATGGCACGTGGAACTAGAATAGTTTACCTTGGTGGATGAAACAAAGGGTTCGGTTCGAAATTCCAGTCACCCGAAGAAGGCCGGAGCGTACAACGACCAAAACGTTGTGAGTATGACCAAGAAAATGGGAACAACAGTCTGAACAATGTAAATAGTGCAAATAAAGTTTAAATAATTTACTTAGAAAGATAACCGTGTAGTCTTCCTTCATCCCTAGAGGCCTTGCTTTTGTGGTTTCCGAAAAAGTAGGTTTTTATAGGTTGAAAATACAAGCTCCATCATTCAGCTGATTTTAATTCTGAGAATTCCTCGTTGTAGACTGGTTATCAGCCAATGATAGAATGCCTATTAACCCATAGCTGTGAGTAGCAGAGATATCATTTCTTGCGTGTATTTCAGTGAAATCGAACGCAGTTGATTTAGTTTTAATTCCCCCCCTACGCTAATAAGACTTTCCAGCTACCGCTACACCCCTTCTTCTTCGTTTTAATTTAAAATATTACGTTTTGCCTCCACAAAAGCAATGGTTTTCCTGCCCTAGCAAAGCGTACCTTATGACTTTTCTCTTATGATTTTTCCGATAACATTTCCCAGTCTTTGATTTTTCTTCTATGGCCTTTTCCATAGATGTTTTCCTTGTAGCCTTTTTCTCAATGAAATGATCCCATTAATTTTCATATTCTTTATTAATTTTATATCGTAACACATCTTCCGGTTTAATTTACACTTCTCAAACTGCTTTGCGGTGCGCCGGGAATCTTCATCGATGATGTTTATTCCTAATGTCATTTGGGTCTTTTAGAGAACATCAAACCCCTTCTCACAGGTGACCCAACTAAGAGAGATCACCTCCCGGCCAGATTCTGTTAGATAAATCCGTGAAATTTGGCATGAGCTTACATTGGTTGGTTCTATTTAGATTTCAGCCAATGAAAATTGTTTACCGTTTCTGCGGTCTCCGTTTGAATATTTGATGCTGTTTAATTTAAATATTTTGCAAGTGTCGAAATATTTTCCGCACGAGATATATGAATTAAAATTATTCTTTTCACTCTTTCTAGTCTTAACCATACTACTTTATATATAGTGATTATATTTTTCAGGTTTTATCGTCTTACTTCACACAACATTTATTCAATCATATAGCTTGATAGATAGATAGATAGATAGATAGATAGATAGATAGATAGCCAATCTATCTATCTATCTATCTATCTATCTATCTATCTATCTAAGTCTGTTCACATTGATCTCTCCATCTTTTTCAGTTCATTATCTGTCTGCATATCAATTCGTCCATAGCCTGACACCGGTAATATTAGCCGAATTTTCATTTGAAATTTCTCAGATAGATGTGCTTCATATAGAAATGTTGGATTAAGTGCATTGACAAGCTAGGCATCAACTATCACACACACAGCAACAACTGTTTTTTTTTTCAAAGAAATTTAGAAAAATTTCAGGGTAATTTCTTTTTTAATCTACCACATGTAAGATTAGAGGGAATTAGCAAATACCTCTTTGCCTTGGTAGCTCGGTGTCGAAATTCCCTTTTCAAACGGAGGTCGAACGTAGATCACTGATAATAAAGGGAATAAAGTATTCAGATACATCACTCAACAAGAAAGTCCTATTAAACAGATAGATAGATAGATAGATAGATAGATAGATAGATAGATAGATAGATGGTATTTATCAATCCACCCACGAGGATCGAATGTGGCACAAGTTCTCTTTAATGTGGGTATCTCCGAGCCCGTAGGCTCAGCCAAAAATAAATAACCATCCAAACCCCCCGAGGGGGGCCAGTTCCGTCAACCTCCCCCAACGCAACCCTACTCTTTGGAGGAGCTACGTCAGAGTTCCTCACTGCAAGCAGAGAGTTCGACAGACACCCGACCCGGCAGCTCACAAAGCACAGATACTACACTTTGATCCTAGCTACCGGGCGGGTATTCTTTTTATAGATACTAGATAGATAGATAGATAGATAGATAGATTCCCTTCGATTAGTGTTGTATATACATTTCCGACTGAGTCTCAATCAGAGGCCTAAGGTTAGAAATGGATTCATGACACTTTCCACTGAGCAATTTTGAAAAAAATCACACGTATTTTACGTAAATAAAGCTCTTCGTAATCTGTGAGCTGTACTTGGGAGTATATTTTTTGGTATTTCTTTCAGGCATTGGCTACCAGGAATTTCCTTCAGTGAGTCAATCGGGACGTTTTCGAATCATATTATTATTGTTGTTATTTTAACTTTTTTGATTTCTGGTGTATGCTCATTCCTTTCCGGGTCCTGACCAAAGATCTAATGTCAGAAATGGCATCATGACATTTTCCCCCGAGCAGTTTTGAAAAAAGAAAAAAGAAAAAAGAAAAGAAATCGCAAATATTTTACATAAATAAAGCCCTTCGTAAGGCGTGGGAACATTTTTTTTTCTATTTGTTCAAGGTACCATTTACCATGAAACCCTTCAATGAAGCTATTGGAATCTCTGCCAAACAATCCGAGGACCCCAACTGCAATTAGAATTGTTGATGTCTTCATGTGCCACATTTTTGAGATTTCGATTTCAAGATCTTTGTATTTTGATAGTTTTTTGAAGATCTTCAAAGATACGTTGCAGTCTGCAGGGACTTTCGTGTCAATAAGGAAGCACATTTTGTCTTTATTATCATTATTATTATTATTATTTAACATCTGTAGACAAAATAGAGCCAACAGTAGACAGACAGTGCAGTATACTTGATGCTTAGCAGTCTCCTTCTTGTGAAATGAATTGTGTCGGATGACGTATGTGTGATGGAATGGGTAAAAGCGTTTTGACAAACATGAGATGCCTATAAAATTTAACACCGTTTTATCCAGGAATGGGTGTTGGAACCTGGAATACTTTATTTCTGAAGTGACAACAACTTTCGGTTCTCCTTGTGCGACAAATGCCAGATTATAGAAGGAGTATGTAAATTCTGAACATATATTAGCTGCAGACACCCACAGTTCATGCAAGAACGGGACCGGCAACTGACAAGTGATCCCAGTTCGAAATTGGTGATGTATATCTCAACTGTTCATGCACTTTGCAGTCTTCACTGCGCTCTGTGGAGTTTTGTAGGTAGTCAACCAACAAAATACCAAGGGAAGTAAATGAGCAGTAATAAATAAGATCTAGACGAGTCATTTTTTCTGTTTTTGTTTACCCAAGACCTATTCAAGATAGAGGATTACTAAATGAGATTAATGAAAGAGCCTAAAGAGAAGAAGAAAAAGAAGAAGAAGAAGAATGGCATATTATGAGGATATGTAGGATAGATAACGGTTGATCCTATACTTGAATAGGTTAAGATTGTAGTGGTCAGAAAGGCATCCTCTTGGGAGTCTGTTCCACAAAGTAACAGTTTGGGAGAAGAATCTGTCTGAGTGGAAATTTCTTCTTCCTAAAAGAATATGAAGAGAATGAGGAAGAGTTGTGTTTTAAAGGAATAAAGTGTCGCTGCCGACAATTGAGTTTGAACATAGATCTCCAGTGAGCAAACAAATCTGATCCCATTATTGAATTAAGTAGACCACGTGACCAGAGAGGAAACGCATAAGTAGGAAGTCATGTGACATCTAATTTTTTCAGCATTTCTAGTCTATCCTCTATTACTATTCGGATCGTTACTTCTCCTCTATCCTCTATACGGACCGTTATTTTCTATTCTCTTCTCTACATTATTCCTCTATTCAGATCACTATAATGATTACTGTTCGAGCGAGTATTATCGAGCAAATAATATTAGTGCGAGATTATTCGAAGGCGTTTGATACCAGTAATGTTCAACGGCGTATAATAGTTGTATCTGCGATTACAGAGTCTCTACAACAACGAGCATTACGAAAGTGACAACAAGTATTCGTTGGCACCTCAAAAGTGGCAACGAGTGTTCCTTGACATCACAAAATGTTGAGGACGTGGAGGTGGCATAGCGCGTCCGAGCTGTAAATGTCTGAACTGGTGGAACCTAGGAATGTAGCTCATCTGAACATTTATCATCGTAACAGCGACCGAGTAGCGAGAAGCTAGCAACGTTTCGGCTGAGTTATCCCTAGACGTGATTAGCGGAATTAGAAGAATTTACTCCCGGTAATTTAATAAAGGGATCAGTTAAAAATTTTCTGGATGTTAGCCGGATCGACAAGAACCTGGTGAAGATAAAGAGAAAAAAAATATTGCCAGTCATTAAATATTGTCAGTCAGAGAAGGCGATACCTATCGTGCTTAAGAAAGTCGGTTTATTGGCAAAGAATCCGCACATAAGAATTTGATCCTTTCCAATAGGCTAACTAAAAGAAACTTCTCCAAAAGAAACATGGATATTGATGTTGCGTTTTGGGGGAAATTTGCTAAAATATTATAGTAATCTATTCTAAAAACGAAACAGAACCTACATCTGAGACAAGTCGTAGAATGCAGCCGTTGTATTAAAAAACAGGATCGATGAAGATCATATTAGGTTGGTGCAAAAATAATGACGTAATAATGTCGTTTTTTGACGTTAGAAAATACGTCAAAAAACGACATTATTACGTCATTATTTTTGCACCAACCTAATAGTTTGAAAATGTAAGCAAAAACATTATCACTTCAATAATCTTATCAAGAAAAATATCTGTAAACACTAGCCTAGTAGATTAAAGCGATGGTCCGTGAACTTGGTGACGTATTAATTGTGAGTTCAATTCCTGCTCCAGGTGGAAAAGGAATGAATAATAATTGAGTAGTACTGAATAAAAACTAGACAAGAACAAATCCCCTCCGTAAATTAAATAAAAGTTGCAGTTCCAAATTCCCTGACGGTTACCCGGTTCGACAAGCACCAGAGAAAGGCCAGAGGATACAACAGTCAAAACGTTTTGATGATGACATTAAATGTAAGGACGATAATTCATATGTAAATAATGTCAATAAAGATTCCACTATAGAGAAAACTGCATTGGATACAGCGCGCTTACAACACAGAGACGATTGAATTGAGGGTAAAGATTGACACCGCTTTGCCATGTCATAAGGATTAAGTTTTCAACTGTTTTGATCAGACGGTCAGTTCGTATGTAGAAAGACGACGTCAAGTTATATATCCAGCCTCTCAACAATTCTCTTTTAGCAAGATAGTGGCAGTTCTGTAAAAGTGTGTTTTGTCGGGGTCCACAATAGTCACTAGTGAAACTTGAGTCTGCCTTGATTGGCGTGTCAAGTGTACACAGATCTTGTTAGTTATCGTTTGCACCACTTTATGACCGCTATGTTTTCCCTGAGGTGATGGTTTGTTTAAGCAAGATAATGAAATCCCTCTATCGTGCGCGGTTGACAAGAAACCGGTTCCAGAAACATTCTGTCGACTTCTAGTTTCTCTACTAGCCCACGCGCTCGTCGAAGGACGGTCAAAAAGTAAGAGGGAAAGAAACGGATCATGTGTTTCTTTGAAACTAAATAGTAGCAACCTCTTATTCGTAGTTCCGACATCCGAAGTTTTCACCTCATAAAAAATGAATAGATGAGTTTTAATTGATGGATCCAAAGCCCAACATTATCGATGCATTCGACCAACAACTGACCGCCATGACATAGTATATTGAGTTCTAATGTACTTTTCTTTCTTTTTATCTGCCACAAGTGATACACGCTTAAGCGTTCGTGTATCTTGGTTGCTATTTATTTCTGCGGTAGTCCAGTTGCCATCCAAGGCTGTAGAACCCGGTCTGTCCTGCTCTGTCCGGTTCCTTGTACCACGGTGATAGTCCAAAGTAGAACCAATAAAGAAGAACTCGAATATAGATATGGAATAACACAGATATATTACAAACAGGAATATATACAGAGAAGTAGAAAGTGTTAGTACGAACAATCAGGTTTAGTAGTAATTGTCTGAACGCGACTCTGTTTCGGACTGCCTCTGACTCGACTAACTGACTCGCTATGACTGACAGACTCCTGACAGACCCCACTCCAGACTTCAGACTGAACAGTATTTAGTCACCCACCCACGAAGAGATCATGTTTAACGTGGGATCTCCGAGCCCGTTGGCTCGGACAAAAATATGCCCTTTGAACCCGTATAAACGGGTTCAGGGTCGGTTTACCTCCCCGAAAGAGACTCCGCCCTTCGGCGTAGCCTCGTTCGGGTTCCTCCCCGCCCGAATGCAGAGAGTTCAACCGATCAGCCGGTCAGCCTGTCGTCCGACTTCAGACTGAACGGTATTTAGTCACCCCCCCACGAGGGCATCATGTGGCACAAGGCCGGTTTAACGTGGGATCTCCGACCCCGTGGGCTCAGCCAAAACTATGCCCTTCAGACTGAACTCTCTGCTTCCTCTTGAGGCGCAGCATTTATTACGTATGGAATTGTCCATTATGTTATTATGGGTAAGGTACGGTAACACTACTTAAGGGTATTAGCACGTAAGTTAATGTAATGGATTCGACTGGAATTCGAACTCGGTCCTCCGATTAGATTCCACAATCCGAGCCGCTATCCATTACTCCACTGTGCCTCCTCCTAATGCACTAGTGAGAGCTGAAAAGAAGATCGGCGCAACTGCTACGTTTTCAACTGATTTGACAGCCAGGACTTGTGCAGAGGAGGCTATATCAGATTATATATCCCGTTCGTAGGATTGCCAAGTTGGTGGTGGTTCTTTTGGAGTTCACAATAGCCACTAATGAAACATGACTCTCTCTCAAAGTCACTCACTCTCAATAGCCACGAATAAGACAGGACTATCACTCTCAATAGCCACTAATGAAACATGACTCTCTCTCTCTCTTTCTCTCAAAAGTCACTAATGAAACTCAAGTCTCTCCCTCTCAATAGCCACGAAAAAAAAAACAGTACTCTCTCTCTCTCTGTACTCACTAAGGAAACACGATAGGCTCTTTCCCTCAAGTTATAAATGAAAGACAACCCTCTCTCTCTCAATAGCCACTTATGAAACGCAATTCTATCTCTGAATAGCCACTAATGAAACGTCTCTTAATAGCCACTCATTAAATTGGACTCTCTCTTTCTCACTAGCCACTAATGAAACACGACGCTCTCTCTCTCTCAAGCCATTATTGAAACACGATTCTCTATCACTCTCTATGGTGTGCATTCTCTTAATCTCTCTCTCTCTCTCGATAGCCACTAATGAAACACGCCTCTCCCTCTAGCCACTAATGAAACACGAATCTCTTTCTCTCAATCGTCACTTATGAAACACGACTCACTCTCTCTCTCTCTTTCTCTCTCTCTCTCTCAATAGCCACGAATGAAACACGAGTCTCTTCTCTGTCTCTGTGTGTGTGTGTGTGTGTCTCTCTCTCTCAATAGCCACGAATGAAACACGAGTCTCTTCTCTGTCTCTCTCTCTGTCTCTCTCTCTGTCTCTCTCTCAATAGCCACTAAAGAAATATGACTCCTCTCACTCTCTTTCTCTATCTCTCTCTGTAACTACTAATGAAACACTTGCTCTCATTGACTTTCTTTTGCATCTCTCTCAATCTATCTCTCTCTCTCAGTAGCCACTAATGAAACATGACTCGCTATCGCTCTTGTTAGGTTAATTAATGTCAAAATCAACCTTTTTTCTTTCTTCTTCTCAAACTATTATAACTGCAAATAACTTTTTTTTAATCGAGTTCACCCCAAGCAAGCCAGCAAAGCCTCTAAGACTCAAGGGGTTACCTGGTATGGAAGATTTAGAAAACAGAAACATTACTAAGGAGCGAGAACAAAAGAAGAGTAATTAGGAGGACAGTAGATAAGAGTTGACATTGCATTTAAATTTTTAAAGATTAAAATTGGCTGGAAAGCATGAAGCAGGAAGAGAGTTCCACAAGCAAGAAGTGCGAGAAAATAAAATGTTAGCATAGAACTTGCGCTTACATCTAGCCATCACAACTGTAAATTGATGAGCCCTCGTCGCCTGTCTAGTACTGAGCTTAAATTCATCAAGTCTGAGTACCATAGCGAACAGATCATCCAAACAGTTGCCATGAAATTATTTATAGAAAAGGCACAGTGTGGTAAATTTACGCCGGTGGGAAAGTGACTGAAGCCGAGACGCCATTTCAGAACCATTAATATTGTTAATTCTTCTTTGAATTTTATTTTTCATATAAATAACTTGCAGGTGGTGGCCGCACACCCTTGCAGCGGATAGAGTCGGGGGTCCCACTGACAGTGCATAAACACTATTGACTATATTTCGAGGATATTGCAGCGGTTACTAAATCCCCTACCGCCACACTAATGACACATAACTGACTTACAGACATTCTGAAACGGGCGTGGATAAATATACACAATCAATGTGTAAATCCGAGGGCATATCGCGTTGCTGCCGCTATTCAGGATACAATTATTAGGTAAATTTGGGGACACTTCAGTTTAGATAGATAGATAGATAGATAGATAGATAGATAGATTGAACGAGCAAAACCAAGGTTGAAAAATGATTTTATTAAGTTATTTTTTTTCAGCTCCCTAGCTGCAAATATAAACCCACTATCTGAAATGAAAATGAAAATGTATACAAATGAAGCGTTTTTATTTTGCTTTTAACTGCAGTTTTGCTTAAGAAAAAAAGAGAGAATGAAAAAGGTAGAAAAAGAAAGAGAATAATATCCTTAAAATCATTAAGTTGAGAGGTTTTTTAGATCTCATTTCAGGTGTTTACAAAAGCAAGTCCAAGTATAGAACGTATAGAACGAAAAAGGAAGAGATTGATTTAAAATGCCACAAATCTTGTATCGTCAAAATCGTTGTTATTATTACGAAGAAAGAACAAAGGAATTTTTTATTATTAAATTATTTTTTTAAATCTTTTTTAGAGCCTTCAAAAATTTTTGCTAAAGATTTTTTTTTTTACTTGCGCCAACAGTTGTTCATAAATTAGTATAGGATATTTGAGCGTTATTTTTTTCTTCTTTTTTTTTTTGGCTGTGCAAAACATGTTGATTTTGAAATTCTTGAAAAAATCAGATAATTGTTGAATTTTAATGAAAATTTCAGGACTTATTCCAGAATAAATGAATTTATTTGTGAAGTGTTTCTTGTTTTAGAAAATCTTTGTCAATATATTTTTTTTAGATCCATTACCTTCATTTATTTTAATAATTTAATTTTATAATTAATAATTTATAATTATAAATTTATAATTTATAATTATAATTTCTAATTAATAATTTTATTTTATTTAATAAAATTTAATAATATTTTATTTAATAAATGAAATTTCGAGAAATTCATTTTGTAGATCTTAATATTTATATTAGTTATAAGAACAAGTCCTTGGAGAATTTAAACCATCAATGTATTTTTTAACAGGCCCCCCAATAATTTTGCACTGAATCGTAAAATAAAAATGCAGTGAAACTAAGACATTACTTAACTAGAAAAGCTTGTAATTGCTTTTATGAATAAGGTATGATGGACATATCGTTTTAAGAAAAATGTTCGATGAATAATGAAATTTTACAATTGTTTTCATATTTTTAAAATTTTAATTAGAATAATTTATAAAGTTTAAAAGCTTTTAAAATTCTGTAGTTGTAGCGGTTAGATGATATTGTTATTAAATAAAAATAGTATTTACAAATCATAAATGACAAAGGTGACTACAATTCAGCGTCCCGCAGTATTTTAAAAAGAATTTTCAATTTATTTGTGCGTATATAAAAAAAAACCCAAAAAACAATGATTTTCAATGAGATTTAAACTGAAAGTAAGTAATATTTGTTTTAATTTAGATTAATTAAAATTTAGGCTTTAAGACAGTTAATATTCCTTAAAGTTTCAGAAAAGTATATTTTATTTCTGAAGTATTTTTAATGAAGAGATTTATCTTGTCAATATGGTCAATTTCAGTAATTTCAATATAAGCATGATTCCAATCAATTTAATTTCGGTTTGAAATACAACATTGGAAATATTACATTTAATCTATTAGCTTGGAAATAAATCTAAAATAAAAGCTTCATGAAATATTTTTCATTTTTAAAATGCACGTATATAATATTATATATATATATATATATAAAATAAAACTGTGAAATCATAGGTTCTGATAAGACCAAAACAAGAGGGTAAAAGGTATTTATATATGTATGTATATAGAAAACATTTTTCTGCATTTTTTTTTTCTTTTTTTTGAAAGAGAAAAATGTTTTTAAACGAATATACCGGACGCTGGGAGAAGGCATAAGTGGTGGTTATATGGTGTGCCAATGAAGAGGAGGAGGTAAGTTAAACAATGATGGTGGGAGATTAAGAGATCGTGTTGAAGGCGACGAAACCGGTGGACGCGCGACAGGCGTGTGTCAAAACCCAAAAGTAGGTCGAAATGGCCTTCGTCTCTTTCTGCTTCTCGCATTTACCCTTCTAGTCCTCGGCACTTATTTTATAAATCTTCTTTTCTTTATTATTATTATTATTATTATTAAGAAGAAGAAGAAGAAGAGGGTGCGGTGGTTATTTTGAGGGATAGGGTAGATCGTTGTTTGGTTAGTTTGTGGCGGTAGGTGGTTATGAAGAGGTGGGTATTGCTGGGTAACTGGGCTGGGAGAGGTGCCGGGTATGCATAGAGGCCAAACTGGAAGAAAGGTAATGTAATGTCAGGTATGATAAGTTAGAAGCCAGGGAAAAGTAGGTAAGTGAGTTGAGGATTTTTTTTCGGGCTCAGTGCTCGGTGAAGAAATATTCTGTAGAATACACATACATACATACATACATACACACACACATATATATATATATATATATATATATATATATATATATATATATATATATATATATATATATGTGGAGAGAGAGAAAGGGAGCGGTCTGTGTATATGTGTGTATGAGAAATGCACATAACTATGTTTTCAATATTTACTGCAAATAAACGGATGTCCCGATTATCCGATGACCCAATTAACAATAAATTGCAAAATTCCGGTTAATTTGATCAGTTGTTACTGTGATGATTACTTTCTTTGTAGAAATCGTAAAAAAACAAAAGAAATAATGCACACTTGTAATTATCTCTTTTGCTTATTTGGAGCGCTGAATTCGTTTAATTGGGACAATGTAAAAATAACTAAAACTACTTATATGTTTCTACTTACTCGTTCGTTGTTTTGGCTTCTTCCGATAGGCAGAATCTTCTTTATTGTGCGTCTCGCAGCAAGGCCTCTGATCAGGAGGCTTTGAGTAGCATGGAAACACCTCTTAATTGCTGTTGTTCCCAGGTCCACCCTGACCCGAGGTGGTAGCACCTGTTAGGGTCCCAGCTATGGGCAAATAGTTAACTATTACCAGCAATACTTTTTTGAAAAAAAAATTATTACCAGCAATACAATTTTGAAGGAAAAATATTACCAGAAACTGATTTTTGATAAGGCAAAATATTACCAGCAATAAAAAATTTTGTCAGCATTAAATAACCCATTGAGGTTGATATGCCGTAAAACAAAATAAACCAAACCAATCTAAACCAAAGAATACATACTCTATTTATACGAATCTATTAAGTTGCTGCAAAAATAATATCGTTTTTTGACGTATTTTTTAACGTCAAAAAACGATATTATTTTCGCACCAACCTAATATCTTAAAAATGTTGTCTGCATTAAATAACCCATTGAGGTTAATATGCCGTTAAACAAAATAAACTAAACCTTCTTTATTGTGAGCAGGTTTCCTGTGTATGGGTACAATTATATATGGTATTTATTGAGCATTATTTCATCCTTATTGAATAAGAGACACAGTTTAGAGTTATATATGGGTAGATAACAGTTGACTCTACACATGAAAAGGTTTGTAGTGATTGGGGAAGAATCCTTTCGTGAGCCAGTTCCACAAAGCAGCGGTTAGTGGGAAAGAGCTGCTTGAGGGGAACTTACATCTCTCCAGTGGAATATGAAGATAATGAGCGTGGTTCGCTAGAGTACGCCTGGCATGACGGTTCTTAACAGTAAAAGTTAGAACTGGTGGAACTAAGGGATACAGTTCGTCTGAACACTTTCCAAGGAAATAGCGATAGAACAGCAAGAGACTTGAGACATTACGCCCGTGGGAAACGAGTTGTAGATTGGAAAATAATTCATGACGCAGAATCAGATAGCAACGTTGAACAATCACGTGGAATATTGGAGGCAAGAGAAGCTGGGGGAAAGCAACGAGTCTGCGTAAATGTAAAGAAGAAAAAGAAGCTAAAAAAATAGTGTGTGTGTGGGGGGGTAAATGACAAGAGTTACTTAGAACAACAAGCGACAGAATGATGTGGAGAGCCATGACCACTTTTTCCTGTAAAGACATTGGACATAAAATAAGAAAAATCAAGAAGAAGTCATATGATCTATTGCTAAAGGATTCTGGAAAATCGGTTGGTTCGTTGCTGCGCTCCAGAAAATATATGACTCCCACTGCTATACTCTATCTTTTCAAGAGACATCAGACTAAAAATTGCTGCCATATCTGGGCTGTAGCTGACCAGCCCTTATTTGTCAGTCTCGATAGAGTTCAACAGCGTCTACGTGGCCTTGTCGGTGATTAATTATTTTCTATCCTACCACGTGTTTCCCACAAAGTCGCCAGACTCTCCTTCTCTAATTCTATTTCCATGGCAAAAGTTCTAACGAGCTGCATTCCATGGTTCCACAAATCCTGACCTCTGCAGCTGCGACGTACAAAATGGTGAATCATTCTCATTCCGTTCATATTCCATTAGTAAGTAGCAGTACTCCATTTTCGGTCTGATCTGGATGTTGTAAAGTTAGAGGATAACAGGCAGGGTCAGGTACTTACTTGTGCGGCACAGAGAACAGGCCATCTTTCCATCAACTATCGCAATTGATCGTATATACGAGTTCCACATGAAGTCTGGGTTGAGTTTAAATCTCAGTAGGCGTTCAAGGCACAGGGACCTCTCCCCTGTTTAGATAAACTAAAGATAAGTTGTAACTGCTTCCTTATAGCGAAAAGTGAAATGCTTTTGACTTACCACGTGAAGAAAAAATTATATGCTGAAGATATTCCCATGAAAAAAAAAAAAAACTTCTGTCCGTCATATAAGTTTTACTGCAGTATTTTCCATCTATTCACTAATTATACCTTTAAATATCTTTTTAATCTCTATCATATGTATGCATGCATTGTGGTAAGAAGTATATATCGAGTCCGGTTACAATCCGCAGTTTCGGAGCGTTTTTGAATATATCAGCGGCAACTAAGGTAGCTACTATTTACATGTATAACAGAATGTGTATGCTTAAAAGACGGGGAGGCAAGTGTTCTGTGGAGTAATGGATAGTGTCTCGTGTTGAGGAACGGAGAGCCGAGTTCGAATTCTAGTCGAATCTATTACATTCACTTCTGTGCTAATACCCTTGAGAAAAGTATGAATCCTCTTCTCCTCTCATATATTATGGGTAAATAGCAGTACAGACCGGGTTGCTTTGGATGGCAACTGGTCTATCGTAGAAAGAAATGACAACCTACTGCGGGAAAAAAAAATCTGCCTCGTCAGTCATGAATTGAAAGATACATGATCGCCTAAGCGCGTATCACGCATGGCACATAACTGACTGATGCTTAAAAGAAAAAGGAGTGTGTGAAAAGTGAAATTTTCAACTGAGGGGAGAGGCAGCCGGCAGATTTACTTAAGAAATGGCACAGAGTACAGAAGCCTAAAGAAAACATCAGAAATAATTGCAAAAGGGGAATAGCTCAATAGAAATGTGTAAATATTCAAAAACTGCAGAACACAAGCGTAGAAGTTATACACAAAAAGATCAATGAAATGGCAAGACAAAACCACGTGCTCTCTTGCAAGACACGTTATATCTAAAAAGGATAACGATATTAATGCAAAATAAATAGAACAACGATGGAAGGAGTACATAGGACAATTCCGCTATGACAACAGAGTATAAAAATCTACAATGAAAAGAGCATGAAAGGGCTTTTGAAACTAAAATCTGAGATAATTCAGTACAGTCTGAAGAGGGCCAATCTAACAGGATCAGATGTGATTGTCATGCCGACAGCCTTAAATGATTTGGAGAATAGTAAAATTTTTCTCATGTACTAACGTTCACCGAATCCAAGGCTCAAGACCCACTCAAAGTAGCGGATTACTCTATGGCGTTGTGTGAGCTGACGCGAAGGCAATATGTGCGGTTTATGAGGTTATGCAGGAAAACGGTTAACTCTAGACTTGAAGTGGTTAAGATTGTATTGATCGGTTTAAAACATACTTCCGGAAGTCCGTTCCATAAAACAGCAGTTCTTGGGGAAGAAGCTGTTCGAGAGGAACTTACTTCTAACTAATGGAATACGAAGGAAATGAGGATGATTCATCCTCGTTCACACGGCATGTTGGGGCCCAGTTGCTATGGTCAGGAGTGAGAGAACCATGGAATGTAGCTCGTCAGAACACTTGCCATGTAAATAGCAATCGAACAGCGAGAGTCTGGCGATGTTATGGGGAAGTAGTCGTAAGGTAGAAAATCATTAATCGCCCACAAGGCCGTTTAGACGCTTTTGAACTCTTAGGTTGGTGCAAAAATAATGACGTAATAATGTCGTTTTTTGACGTATTTTTAACGTCAAAAACGACATTATTACGTCATTATTTTTGCACCAACCTAATATATCAAGACAAGTAAGTGAGGATTGGGCAGCTTAGTCCCAGATATGGCAGCAATACTCCATTTTTGTTCTGATCTGGCTCTTTAAAAGTATAAAACGTATAGTCAGTTACTTACTGGAGCAGTACAATAAACCAACCATTTCCCCAGCATCTTTAGCGATAGATCGGATATATAAATTCTACGTAATTCTTTTTTAGTCTAAGTCACATCTCTTTCCAGGAAGTAAAAGTAAATCCAATCATTTTACCACTCATTATTTTGTGGTCTTTGTTCTTCCTTCCATTTAAACACACTCATTTATTAGGGTACTTGCCGCTCCCCTCTACCTCCCTTGCCTTTAATATTCCCTGCAACTATTGTATTCTATATGCTTTCTATACTGTACATTTTGGGAGCACAAATTTCATATTTTCAGGCAAACTAGGAAAATTCTCAGACCAAATTATTTCTGCCTTCTGTAAAAATTTCATTCAGTATGTATGCTTTAAATAGGAAATAGTTTATGCTGAAAAATTAATACTCCCTTTACCATTAGATTACGGACTTAATAAACCTGTGTGTGTGTGTGTGAGAGAGAGAGAGGGAGAGTATATATGTATTTGCTAAATAGACTCGAATCTAACAAGAAGCTACATAAAGTTAATTAGGAAATATATGATTGTTTTGGTAACCAAAAGTTGAAATTCTGACTTCAAGCGAAAGTCGAAAACTGATCTTTGATAACGGCGGAAAGTAAGCACCCAACTATATCAATTACCATGAAACGCCCTCTAAACACAAACGCGAATATATATATATATATATATATATATATATATATATATATATATATATATATATATATATATATATATATATATATGTATATATATATATATATATATATATATATATATATATGTATGAAGAAATATATATATATATATATATATATATATATATATATATATATATATATATATGTGTATGTATGAAGAAATATAGTCCTTAAAGTATGCTATATTTATGGGATAGTGCTGAATATCAGAGATAGAGCGTATGTAAATATCAAATATAAAGGTGGACATTGAAAACACTTCGTCGCCACTGAGTATTGACTTCAATGTCCCCTTATATATATATATATATATATATATATATATATATATATATACATATATATATATATATATATATATATACATATATATATATATATATATATATATATATATATATATATATATATATATATGTTGATGAAAAAAGTTTTAAGGTATGCTATATTTATGAGTTAAAGTGCCCAATATCAGGGAGATAAATTATTTAAATATAAAAGAGGACACTGAAATCAACACCCAGAAGCCACAGTCTTTTTCATGCTAAACGCAATCGTCAGGCCATGCGCACATATATATTTTCGAATCAAATATGAATTAAAATCCGACAGAATTATAGAATAACAAATAAATAGGAAAATTTTATAGATTTAACCTTTTCCTTTAATCAAATTTACTCCAAGCAATGCAGTAAACCCACAACGGAAAGAATTAAAAAAACAGAAACATTATCCCGGAGCAAGAACAATAGAAGTGTAATCAAGTTGACAGCAGATAACGATTGACATGTCATTTAAATTTTTGAAAATCAAAGTTAACTGGAAAGTATGGCGCTAGAAGAGAGTTCCACAAGCATGAAGTGCGAGAAACGAAACTGTTAGCATAGAACTTACGGTTCCATCTACGCATTTCAACTGCAAATTGATGAAACTTATTGCCTTTAAATTCATAATGTCTATGTACCATAGCGAAGAACTCATCCGAACCAAGTATTTATTGAAAATGCACAGGGAAACAGCTTTACGGCAAATGACTGAAGACTCCAGGTCAGGAACAATAGTATGGCGGACTCTTTGGATTTTATCAAGAATCTCTAAATGTAGAGATTTTCCAAGCGTAGCTTAGATGTGGCACAAGGCCGAAAGTATGGGGCACCCAGTTAGGATTGAACTCACTACTCATTCGTAATTGTGCTAGCGAGACGCTTGCTAACCATTACACCGCCTCGGGGTGCCTCATATAGTGATTTTCCAAGCTGAGCTCAGATGTGGCACAAGGCCGAAATTAAGAGGCACCCAGTGAGGATCGAACTCACTACTCAGTCGTAATTTTTCTAGCGAGACCAACTTGCTAACCATTACACCACCTCGAGGTGCCTATAGATATTCCAAGCGTAGCTTAGATGTGGCACAAGGCCGAAAGTATGGGGCACCCAGTTAGGATTGAACTCACTACTCATTCGTAATTGTGCTAGCGAGACGCTTGCTAACCATTACACCGCCTCGGGGTGCCTCATATAGTGATTTTCCAAGCTGAGCTCAGATGTGGCACAAGGCCGAAATTAAGAGGCACCCAGTGAGGATCGAACTCACTACTCAGTCGTAATTTTTCTAGCGAGACCAACTTGCTAACCATTACACCACCTCGAGGTGCCTATAGATATTCCAAGCGTAGCTTAGATGTGGCACAAGGCCGAAAGTATGGGGCACCCAGTGAGGATTGAACTCACTACTCATTCGTAATTGTGCTCGCGAGACAAGCTTGCTAACCATTACACCGCCTCGGGGTGCCTTAAATGATTTTCTAAGCGTGGCTTAGATGTGGCACAAGGCCAAAAGTAGGGGTCACCCAGTGAGGATCGAACTCACTACTCAGTCGTAATTGTTCTAGCGAGACAAGCTTGCTAACCATTACACCTCCTCGAGGTGCCCAAGAATCTCTAAATGTATAGCAGGAGCACTGGGCCATGTGTAGTAGCAATATTCTAAGCATGGACAAATGGTAGACTTATAGATATGTAAGACAGATCCTGGAGAGGAAAATTGTCTCACACTACACAGTGAAGCAACTTTCTTACCAGCTAACCTAGCAATAGATTCAATATATTCTTTCCAATTCTTGTCAGCCAAACATTTTTCCTGAGAAGACACAAGAGTGACTCTTCTGAAGTTTAGCATCAGTCATGTTGGTAGAAGGCATAATGGGGTCTCTCTGATGATTAAGATTGTTGTTTTGAAGACATTAAAATTTATAAGACATTCTTTGTCTCAGTTAACAACAGACTGTATCTTTTAAACAGATGCGAAACATCTTAAATTTATAAACGTTTCCTATTTATTCTTCATACTACTGACAGGTTCTCTAATTGCTCAGTGGGAGGGAGGAAACTAAGTCGTCACATTCACTGCCTCGAAAACCAAATGTGAAGTTCCATCATCACCGAGCGGACTCTGAATTTCCATCTAGTAAATAGGGGTTCCCTCAAGAACTTTCCGTGCCGTGAGCGCCCCTTGGGACTGAAGATCAACCCAGATCTCAAGTGTAACTCGTACATACGTACCAACGATGAAGATGCTGGGAAAATCGTTGGTTCCGTGTACTATCCTCTACATTTTTAAGAGACAAATCAGGCTGAAAATTGTGTATTACTACCGTATATTATGTGCTGCAGGTGCCCAGTCTTCAGTTCCCAGTCTCGAGAGAGTCCAAAAGCGTCCGTTCTGGGTAAGACGATAAACTACATCCGCGTCCTGGGTAAGACAATAAACTACGTCCAACAGCAAGGTTTCTGATCCGGTGGCTTTGAGAAGCGTGGAACCACCTATTAATTGCTGGTGTTCCACTGTCCATCCTGACCCGGACTGGTAGCACCTGGTTTAAATGAGGGTTTAACTATTTGCTCATATCCGGGAAGCTATCCCGGATATGACCAAATAGTTATTCCGACCACCACCAACACTAACACCACCAAACTGGGATCAAAACACTATGAAAGTATAAAAATAGGTTTTAATATCAGCAATACTTTTTTGGGAAAAATTATTTCCAGCAATACATTTCTGAAAAAATATTACCAGCTATACATTTTTTGAGAAAAAAATATTACCATCAATACATTTTTTTGGTTAAAAATTTTTACCAGTAATACATTTTTGGAAGAATATTACCAGCAATACATTTTTGAAAAAAATATTACCAGCAATAAAAATCGTGTCGCTATTAAATAACCCTTTGAGGTTTATATGCCTTAAAGCAACCAAACCAAACCGAAAGAGCCTACGCGGCCTTGCAGGTGATTAATTATTTTCTGTCCTGCTATACTTTTCCCACAGGCACAGCTCTCTCACTACTCTATCGTTATTTCAATGGAAAGTGCTCAGACGAACTACATTCCTTATTTCCACCAGTTCTAACCCTCATGGCTAAGACCAGCCACGACACGCCCATTGTAGCGAACCACCCTCATTCTCTCAATTTTTCCATTGGTGAGTTGTATCCTCCTATCGAGCATCTCCTTCCCCCGAAAAAATATTTTGCGAAACCGATTCCCAAGAAGAAGCTTCCTGGACCACTAGTTTTTGTACGATCACCGAATTTAAGCAATCCATAAATATTTCATGGTTTTAAATAAACTGCAAATGGTTGATACGCCTCGAAACTTCTATTAGGTTGGTGCAAAAATAATGACGGTTTTTGACGTATATTTTAACGTCAAAAACTGTCATTATTTTTGCACCAACCTAATAACTAATCAATCAAAAAAACTGATAATTATAGGTGAAAATTCAGAGTTCGCTTTGTTGTGGTCGGGCTTTCAGCATAAATTAGTTAGCCATAGTAAACAGGGATATTCAGAAACGAGCAACCAGCCATTACATTATAGCAAAATCATTCTCAAAAGATCAGAAAACATCCCAGAATTATTATAGACGAACGGAATCTTAGGAGTATACACATTAGATGACATTGAGTTGATCGAAGTTTCTGAAATTACAATACTATTAGACAGGTTATTATTTACACTATTTACATTTTTCGGAATCTTGTCCTCATCTTTATCCGTCCTGGGTATGACGATAAACTACGTCCAGCAGCAAGACCTCTGATCTAGAGGTTTTGAGGAGCGTTGAACCACCTCTTAATTGTTCCCAGGTCCACCCTGGCCGGGCGTGGTAACACCTGTTAGGGTCCCAGCTATGGGCAAATAGATAATCCCAAAACTGGGATCAAAACACTGCACACTACAAAAAAGTGTAAAAATAGGTTTTAATACCAGAAATACTTTGTAAACAAAATTGTTACCAGCAATAATTTTTTGAAGAAAAAATTATTACCCGCAATACATTTTTTTTTTTTTTAAATGTCACCATCGATAGATTTTTGAAGAAAAAATATTATCAGAAATAAATTTATTGAAGGAAAAAATATTACCAGCAATATCTTTAAAAAAAATACCAGCAATAAAAATTTTATCGGCATTAAATAACCCATTGAGATTGATATGTCGTAAAACAAAACAAAACAAAACAAGACAAAACAAACTTCATCTTTAGTCATATTAACGAGGTTTCGGCAGTTGTACGTTCTGGCCTTCTTACGTTGGAATTTCGAAGCGAACTGTTTATTTCGTCCACCTGAGTAGATTGTTCTAGTTCCACGTGTCATACCTTTAATGGATATCTCAGTGTCTGTTATTCCTATTTAATAACATAACTCTCCAAGTCTTTGTTCAACTCTGCTGTGATCAGATATTGAACTCATAGTTCTTTGGGTCAAATTACTGGATTACTTCAGCGAACGTTTGTATTCAATCGATGAAAACAAAACAAGACTAATTACACTAACCCACAATTTTTTATGGGGCATGCGATATTTTGACTATGCCGAATTAAAGTATAACATCTATTTTTTTAAATTAGCTTCAGTCTCACTTCTCCAGAATACCTATCCCACGTAAAATGTGGTCATGTCTGGGTTAGGTCATGGTAAATGTAAAGAGAAAAATAAACTCCATTTGAAGCTTAAACAATCTTAGTGTGAAAAAACAAAAAAAAAACAAAACAAAAAAACAATTTAAAAATATACGAAAGAAAGCGAACACAGTAATCGATTAAAAGTAGAATACTGAGAGCAGTTGACAGTCATATATCAAAACTTTCAGTGAATATTTTCGTGAAAAGTATATTTGTCCCCACAATCGTCAGCAATCATTCTTTTGTTCATTCTTCTCATCTTACATAACTTCAGTATCCTGGTGAAATCGTTCACCTTGCTCATCCCCAACATTGCCAAGATTAAATTATATTACAGAAAAAAAAAACTCGTGTTTCTATCATGTTTGCTGCAGAAAATCATGTAAAATTATTATATTCAAGGAATTTATATGGTATCCATTCATTTTTATTAAATCAATTGACCTCTAGCAAGGCGATATTGCTACTAAGACGCATGGAGAGGTTACTACGATTAAAAGAGAATGAGAAGACTTTCGAAGGAACCGGAATCCCAATCCTAAATAAGAAACAAAGGATAACCTCGACCTCTACTCCTGTTCAAAAGACCAGTGAGGAGGTGAACTGGACGATAAACGAACCTAACTACTATTCATATTTTAGAACAATAGAATTAAACTGAGCAATCAGGCATTCTATAACATTCACGTTCATTATCACCATGCATTATCATAATATAAAAAAGGGTTTTTGAGCAATCAGGCATTCTATAACATTCACGTTCATTATCATCATGCATTATCATAATATAAAAAAGGGTTTTTGAGCAATCAGGCATTCTATAACATTCACGTTCATTATCATCATGCATTATCATAATATAAAAAAGGGTTTTTGAGCAATCAGGCATTCTATAACATTCACGTTCATTATCACCATGCATTATCATAATATAAAAAAGGGTTTTTGAGCAATCAGGCATTCTATAACATTCACGTTCATTATCGCCATGCATTATCATAATATAAAAAAGGCTTTTTGAGCAATCAGGCATTCTATAACATTCACGTTCATTATCATCATGCATTATCATAATATAAAAAAGGGTTTTTGAGCAATCAGGCATTCTATAACATTCACGTTCATTATCATCATGCATTATCATAATATAAAAAAGGGTTTTTGAGCAATCAGGCATTCTATAACATTCACGTTCATTATCATCATGCATTATCATAATATAAAAAAGGGTTTTTGAGCAATCAAGCATTCTATAACATTCACGTTCATTATCATCATGCATTATCATAATATAAAAAAGGGTTTTTGAGCAATCAGGCATTCTATAACATTCACGTTCATTATCATCATGCATTATCATAATATAAAAAAGGGTTTTTGAGCAATCAGGCATTCTATAACATTCACGTTCATTATCGCCATGCATTATTATAATATTAGGTTGGTGCAAAAATAATGTCGGTTTTTGACGTTAAAAAATACGTCAATTATTTTTGCACCAACCTAATATAAAATACAGGTTTTCTGCAATCAGACATTCTATAACGTTCGTGTTTTTTTTGCGAAAACATTCAGAATTAATTTGAAAATTATGGGTAACTTGGGTATAAATACTAATTTTCTTTTTAAATACTCAAGTTCTATCCAGCAAACCAGTAAGAATGTACTTAGATTTTGGACTCTGCGTTCAAAATTATTTAACCGAAAGTTTTAGTTGCCTTGCAAGAAAATATGTTGGCCAGTGTTAATAGGAAGACGAAATACATGGTTTAGAGCAAAAGAGAAAGCTCTGTGCGTGGTTTACCTACCGGTATTGATAGATACATGATCGCCTAAGCGTGTATTACTTATGGCACATAACTGACTGATTTTTTCATTAAAGTTACCCCAGCTATTCCCCCCCCCCCCAAAAAAAAGGCCATGCGCATCAGCACCTGCTTTAGAAAGGCGGACAAGTCGACTTTTTTCTTTGCATTAATGATTTCTTCTATAATTAAAAAAAAACAACTCTGGAGTCTTGATATAATATTATCACTGGTGACAGAGTGATTAACATACGCTACTACGTGTGATTTGCTTCTAATTTATTCATTTGACTATACAAAAATATTTCTAAAAGAAGTATATTTATTCTCTAGAGAAAAATGTATTATCATTGACGTTTCCTGGTTCTGAAGAAAAAGATGTTTACACGTATGGTCTTTCTTAATGAAAATTGTCAACGGTTTAAAATACTGACAACGTTATGAAAAACTTAAAACATTCCTATAAGGAAAACTTAAAACATTCAAGAAACATTGCATCTGATCATTGTTTAGGTATGTGGCTATGCGTGAGAGAGTGAGTGTGTGAACAAGTGAGAACGAAAGGAAACAAACAACATTTTAATAATCGTTATTTTCTTCATGAAATAAGGCGAGGCATTCGGAAAGCCAGTCAGGCCACAGGTGGCCCGCGGGCCACTGTTGGTCCTCATCTAATCTTATCCCGAGAGATTCTCAGCGTATACAGTAGTCTATGCACAATGTCAAAATGAACAAGGAAATAAAAAAAAAACTCTTCTCATCAACCTAAATCTCTGAATCGAGATGCGAAACTATACAAATGACTTTCTGAAAAGCGTTCAGAAGGGATGTCGATTTCAGGACCGATGCTCACAGCAAAGGCTAGGTCATTAAATGATGAACTGAATCTAAATTTAACCTGAAAATTTAGCTGCGGCTGGCAGTAGGCAATTTTCTATTACAAAAAAATCAAATCGGCAGATTTTAGTCAAGCTACAATATTTTCTGCATCGTTCGCATCGTTACTGAAGGAAGAAGGATTTAATCATGATTAAATCTACAAAAAAAAAGACATTAGCAAGAAATGAAGAAAAAAGTGCATTCGGATTCAAACAAGGAAAGACTGACTTCTTTTTTCTTTTATGTGTAAACGCTTCTGGCACACGCAAAATCAATCCCTTGGTGATAGGAAAGTCTGCATGCCCTCGAGCCTTCAAAGGATTGGTATGCATACCGGTAAAATATGAATCCGCAAAAAGTGCTTGGATGACTAAACCTATCTTTAAAGAGTGTTTTTTCAACAATTTATTCCTGAAGTTCGTTCACATTTTAAAATATCAGATAAACCAGATGATACCAAATGCTTACTGGTCCTTGACAACTGTAAGGCTCATTCACACGAATCTCAACTTGTGTCAGACTGCGAGAATATTTATGCTGTTTATTTTCCACAAAATGTCACACCACTTATTCAACCAATGAACCAGACAGTAATAGCAAATGTGAAGCTTTATTACAAGAGTCATTTCATGATGCAAAATTGTAGCAAACCATTAAAATTTCAAAAGAGATTTAACGTTAAAGATGCTGTTTCTTTTTTGCGCCGTGAGGCATAGGAGTCTTTGAAATATGAAACACTTGTAAGCGCATGGAAAATATTGCTTCCAAAAGAACAAAAATGAAATTGATGGAAATCCATCAACAGAAAAGAATGAGATTGTAAGTGTAGATTTATGTAACAAAAATGAAGCGATGCATGTTTTGAAGAAAACTTAAAAAATTGCTAACAGTGAGAATCATTTGTGCAGCATTAATTCTAATGAGTTGGTAGAATGGATTAATACAGGTAATGACGGTGATTTAAATGGTGAATCCTCCATAGAACTCGAAGATGACAACGAGACACATCTACAAAAAGATGGCGACGGGATGCATGATTGTGATGAAACCTAGAGTGAAATTGTAAAAGCTATTGAAAACGTCGTCAGTTTTATGCAAATAAAGCCAACATTCAGCTATGATGATTGCAATAACGCACGCAGAGTTAAAATGTGTCTTTCCTTTAAAAGAATTTAAGAACAAAAGCAAAACGAAATGCGGAAAAGGTTGAGAATTACATTAGAAGAGAAAGAATCAACAGCGATTAAAAATCCTCGTTACATTATTGGTTTTGCAGACGTGGCATACTTAATTTAATGAATTTCCATTGACATTACATAATTTATTTCTTTTACCTTAAAACCAGTTCCTTGATATTTCACTCACCATTAGATTATTTTGTTTGCTATAAAACGTTGAAAATAAATGTTAAACCTGATTTTAGTTCTTTTATTTTAATCTAAATATAACCGCTCATATCCCGAACGAATTCGTCATATCTGGAAGGCCTTTTAGTCCGGTTGTCAGGGATTCAACTGTGTGTATGTGTGCGTATATATATATATATATATATATATATATATATATATATATATATATATATATATATATATATATATATATATATATATATATATATATATGTATATATATATATATATATATATAAATATAAAGAAAGAACTGGTTAGGTAAATAATCCAAAGTTCTTTAGTATTTTTGTTATTATTTTTAAAAAATAGTGCTCGATACAAAAGTAGAGCATAAATATAATTATTTAAAAATTTTTAAATAAATAATTATATATATATATATATATATAAATATATAAATATATAAACACGATTGGAAAATAAGTTACTGCATTTTATAAGGTGCTATACGTTACTAAATGTTGTGTGTTGCGGTGTAATTGATATCGGCTCGGAGTGAGAACTCGGAGAGCAGAGTTCGAATTCCACTTACGCACAAATACAGTTGGGAAAGGTATGAATTCATCTTTTATCTCACCCAGAAATGATTGAACAGCAGGACAGACAGGATTTTTAGCCTTGGCTGGCAACTAGTTTACCGCAGAATGAAATGGCAACCTACTGCGGAAAATCTTCCTCGTCAGTGACATATCGAATTATAAATGATCACCCAAGCGTGTAACACTTATGGCAATTAACTGACTGACTGATATGTTACTATATTTAAATCAAACAAACTGTATTAAATTCAATGGGAAGGACTGTTTAATCTTATAAACTAGTTTTTAATTTTCAAATAAGAATTTGCCCACCCGTGAATCAGATACCAAGAGTTCATGTTTTACTCCGGTCTAAATCATTAGTAAGAATGAAATTTTTCCCGCCGAAAAAAATTGTTCGATTTTGTTGGTATTATTTAGAACGTTACATGAAACATTTAAATGTGTATATCGTCGATGAGGACGAAAACCGGTTTCTTCAATTTAGACAAGAGAAGCCGCTTGGTCTCGGAGAATCCTACCCTTTAGCAGCACGTTCCTCATTGCACTAAGAAAGTTAAGTTTGATGTAATATCGACTCTAGCGTGACAGTGATTACGGAGACTGGACACTTTTTGTCTTTGAACCCCTTTTCCCAGAAAGTTTAGACTCCACATAAAAAAAAGACCTTGTGTCACATCCCACCTTAATAGGGAGGTCAGGTAAATAACATCGTATATGTGATGACGTGTGTAGACCGATTTCACACATATTGACAGCATTCTAACAGATGTAACAGCAAAATTGTCGGAATCTTGTAACAGCATAATTGTCCAAATCTTGTAACAGCATAATTGTCCAATTGTTAGATTAAGATTTGAACCGTTCTGTCTTAGAAATGATTTTAAAATATCTCACTGGAATTCTTCAAGGCGTTCATAACCATATTGTGCTTTACCAGAAGAATATATAATTACTTTCCAAGCTTAGCATAAGAATTGTGATGAAATCGATCATAAACGAAAATGACATGTTCATCATTAATTAATCGTAGAAAAGGATGGGATGCTCATGAAGAATTGAAATAAAGTTCACACACACACACACACACATATATATATATATATATATATATATATATATATATATATATATATATATATATATATATATATATTATTTCAGGGCCATTTTCCAGCTTATTCAATATGTTTTTCACCCTTTCTAACCTTCTAACTTTCTGTCCTGGAGTAACAAGTTTATTCACAGTTTTCACCTACAATTTAATTTTCAAGTCTTGTTTTATTGTTCGTTGGGCTATCATAGCTGTAACGCCTCTAACACGTGCCAAATATCTCATGGATTGAGTTGAAACTTTTCTAATTGATCTCTTTAGCTGTAAGTTGAAATGATGATCCTTCTTCCTCTTGTGACTTCCTGATCTAGTTTCCTCTCTACTGTTCCCTCTTTTAAAAAGTTATTCACCGTTCTTTTGATGGTTCTTGAATGTACTTAGAAGATGGAAGCCATAGTATAAATGTTGGTAAAGGCCTGAATGATATTCTTCTCTCACCATTGCTCACTTGGGAAGGCAGTGGGTTTGACACAAAAGAATTT
>OZ010594.1:41674550-41759550 GCA_963932145.1 Acanthosepion lycidas
AACCTATGCTCTCTTTGGCATCATCATTTTAACTAAAAGACAAAGCTATGTGTGACAAAAATGGGATTTCTGAGGATAAGTGGGTATCATAAACCAAATTAATTGCCTTATCTTATCACTTCCTTACTTGAAACTTGAAACTTGTTTTATTTATATCTGCAGTTGGCATAGTAAGTTTTTGTATGCCTATGTATATACTCCCCAATATATATATATATATATATATATATATATATATATATATATATATATATATATACTATATCTCTTATTGTTTTAAAGATGGTCCTGGCGGATTTGATGTGTTATGTGGAGCGTTCTGGCTTTACGTTGAAAACAAAAGTTAACGAAACTTTCTTCCGCTCGACAAAATGATATGAAAAGTGTTGCTATCAGATCATTATACATTAGCTTTTTTTCAGATTTCAGCAAATCGTAAACTGGAATCACGTTAAACCTGACCCCAATGTAACAGTCTAGAGCATATATGAATATTACTTTATTCATACACGTTTCATTAAATAATATAGACAAGTGTTGTCTATTTATTTTATGTAAATTTTTTTCGTAACATCTGATAAGTTTAATAACATTATCGTTGAACGAAGAAAGAAATTCACAATAGTGATCCATTTTTTTTTTTATACAATCTAAGCTTTCGGCTTACTTAAGCCATTATCAAAGATGTCAATTACAACATATTAAACAATATATGAAAAAGACAGTGATGATAGTCTGTCAATGTTTACATAGATGATTTCTAAACAACGATAAACACGCGCATATAAGACGCTAGAAGCGACAATCGCACCGCATCTCATGACGTCACACATGACCACACGAGAGTGAATTGTAGAAGTATGAATTGAAAGCCGTTGGTATAAACCAATGGCTTCTGTTACCAATTATAGACATTTAAGAATATTTGTAGAGATGCCATAATTGATTTTGTTTAGGTTGTGTTTCAACTGTTTGATGTATAATGCTTCAAGGATTTTTAGTTTTTGTCTATTGTTTTCATGTCGAAGTATAATTTTGTTTTCGACAAGTATTTTACGGAATTGTGTATGCGGGCAGACATGTTGTTTTAAGTTATGACGTTTTATAACCAATTTAACAGTTAAGTGACGCAATTCTTACCAGCGTATCTAAAAAAAAAAAAAAAATTAGAAGGGATTTCCAAAACACAAAACTTACTCAAAGTTAGCAAAGACAGGAAGTTGTAGAGAGTGATGATCGTCCCCATCCTGGTGGGACATGGCACACAGAAGAAGGTCAACTGTTACCCAATTTTTGCATCATACACTCATGGATTTCCTGAAAATATCTATCCTGCAGGAACAAGGTCTTCCTGGAGGCTGAGAGATCAACACTTGAAAATTCTACACTTATCGATGACGACATAGTTAAAGATTTTAAATGAATTCAAAAGTATCCTGTAAATTGGCATCTTACAGTATAAAGAACACATTTTCCAGTGACAAAATAACATTCCAATACGGGGAGGTTGTGTTGAGGCCAGAACCTTCTCGCATATGAATAAAAATTCAATTTTTTTGACAGTTAAAAATGAAATATCCATTTTCAATGTTCTTGGCTGGTTTAGCGCTAAGAGTTAAACCGAAGCCTGAGCGACAACAGATATGTTTACGGATGTGTGACTGGAGAAACATGTGCATATCGGTGCAGAAAATGGAATCGCTGTGTTGAGTTCAAATTCTGTTACATTCAGTTTCGCATACAAGTCTTTGGGAAAGGGTAAGGATCAGCCTTTTCTCCCACAAATTAGGGGTTAAATAACAGGATAGACTTTAGTTTCGCCTATCGTCCGGTTCACACTTTTTTTTTCCCGTGTTTTGAACAGGACTAGAGGTTTAAACATGTTTAGGATTCGGCTTCCGGTTTCTCCTAAAGTCTTTTTCAATCTCCTTCACTCTCAGTAACCCTTTGCATCTCAGTGGCAGTATCTCCTTGCTTTGGGTGAATTGATAAAAAAAAAAAAATGACTGGGTTCTTTGAAGGCAAACCTATCTAAGTAAAGAAAAACTAAATTTCAAAACGTGGAGAAACTGGCGGGAAACCACTCGAATAGTTTTCTAAGAATGCAAAGTAATTCACAAGTAAAAAAAAAAAGGAAGTTGTGGAGAGGTATGATCACCAACAAAACAAAAAAAAAACTTACAGATAAAAGAGTGGACATATTCTTTTTTAATTATTTTTTCTGTTTTATTCGTTTCTTTTTTTCATTCTTTCTTTTGCTTCATTTATATTTCTTTAATGCTTTTTTTTTTACCTTTTAGTCCCTTTTATCGATGACTAGCAAGCGCCAACAAAAAAAAAAAAAAGATAAAAAGAAAGTAAATAGATAACATCTGAGTTGACAACCACCATCATTACATTGCTACCTCTTCTCCTTCACACTAAATGCTGGCTTTTCTCCGCGACGTACGACCCCCACGAGTTCATACGGGCCTCCTCCCAAGCCCACGCTATCGGGTAGAAGCTACAACAGCAACAACACACAACAAACACACCTCTTTATTTCTTAGCTTCGGCGCCAACAACGACTACTGTGATTCCTGCACAATTATATCACGTCGGCATATGGGATTGTAAAAGGGTGACCGCTCTAGATATGGGGTTGTCTGTCATAATTCGAATTTGGTGCTTTTTGTGTCTGGCATATATGGCGCTATGGTAACAACTTAAGCCATAAAACTCATTGCTTAATTAGTTAGGAAATCGCCGTTTCCTTTAGACTAATTCGCTTTTCTCTTTCTCTTTACTTTTTCCTTTCACTTTCTTTTACTGTCAGTTTTTTTTTTATTCTCTTGTGCTTGGATCAAATAAATGCAAAAAGGCCTCTATGATAACGTTAAAGCTGATAGATAAAAAAGAATACTGAAAATAAGTATTTAAAAAAATCAGTTACAAAAAAAAAAACGAAAGAGAAAGGCTTCATTTTCCACTAAAACTATAAGTTATCTATCTATCTATCTATCTATCTATCTCAGTCTGTTCAAACCTAACTACCTACCTACCTACCTATCTATCTATCTATCTATCTATCTATCTATCTATCTCTGTTCAAACCTATCTATCTATCTATCTCAGTTTGTTTAAACCTATCTATCTATCTATCTATCTATCTATCTATCTATCTATCTATCTATCTATCTATATAAATATATATATATATATATATATATATTTATATTTATATGTATATATATCCGCCTCTGTGTGTGTATGCGTGTGTGTGTGTGTGTGTGTATCTGCATGAATTTATGTACATATGCACATGTACATACACATGGATAGCTATGATCGTTTACACCCGGAAGAGATATATCATAATAAAAAAATGTCATCAGTTAATATATTAGGTTGGTGCAAAAATAATGACGTAATAATGTCGTTTTTTGACGTAACGTCAAAAAACGACATTATCACGTCATTATTTTTGCACCAACCTAATAGATGCAAACAGTTCAAACTTTAATATTTTTATTATTAAGTTAACGCTATTTAAACTCATCGAACTTATGACGTTGAGGAAGTATTGGGTGAAAAAGCCGCAAAGTTTAGCGATATTTGCATCAATTGCACAAACAGGAAGGACGCCAATTTTTTTAGCTTTTGACTGCTGTCATTACTCGGATTTGAATTTATAGAGTCCAACATGAAATGCAAAATCGAATAAAAGACTATTCTTACAATCAGCAACATTTGAAAAGAATTGTTTTTCCCATGCATATTTTGAAATTTTGAATAGCATCCAAAATAAATATTGAAAAGTTTTGGTTTTATATTTTTCCATATATGCACTATTTACAAAATCAAGTCCAGCAAAACATTTACTCAACTGATATGGAATGAAATCTGATCTTCACTGGATATTCAGTTTTTTTTAACGTGAGTCAGGCTTAACTAAGCTTAAAATCTATATGAATGTCATGTAATATTTTTAATATATATATATATATATATATATATATATATATATATATAGATAGATAGATAGATAGATAGATAGATAGATAGATATTACATTAAACTTTAAATTTTGGGGTTCATGTATTCGTGCAGATATCTTTTTTATCCCTGAACTTAATATTTACTGATATAGAGACCGAGAATCCAAGAGGCACATTTTCTTAAGTAGGATACTCAATCTCTATGAAGGTAGACATTAATTTAATAAGGATATCTACTCAAACATGTGTACCCACTAAATATGTCATAATATATATATATATATATATATATATATATCTGTGTGTGTGTGTGTGCCTGTTTAAGTAAATTCATATAGAGTATATTGGTAAAAGAATAATATAAATAAAGTAAATTTTCCTTTTTTATCATATATATTTATATATATATATACATATATATAATTATTTATTTAAATATTATAACATAAATATGTTATAAAATCGCTACAAAAATAGCCATTTTGTTTCAACACCTCTGATATATTATCAAGTGATGATGTTGATTGTAGAATAAAGGATCTTAAAAGGTTCAAATTAATTAACCACCCCTCACAAGAGGAAACGCTGTTACATAAGCTGGAATTTTATATTTGGGTTTTCTAGTGTAGAGATTGTACTGAGATAAACTACAGAACTAGTCATACAATTATTCTGTAGTGGACATTATATATACAATTATTCTGTAGTGCACATATATATATATATATATATATATATATATATATATATATTCCCATTTTGTCATATATATATATATATATATAATTATATATATATATATATATGACAAAATGGAAAAAAAAATATTATGTGTGATGCGTTTCATCCGTTAGGATTTCATCGCTAATGAAACGTGTCACAAATAAGTGCGTGTGTGTATGTAAGTGAATTATTTAATTTCATTACGACTAATACTAATTATATATATATATATATATATATATATATATATATATATATATATATATATATATATATATATATATATATATATATATATATATATATATATAGCTGAATATAGCTATTTACTACACGTATCTTTGTTACTCGGTTACAAGTGTGACGCTTATTAAAGAACGAATTGTGGAATCTCTTGCTCAATAATGCTCCATGATGAGGCATCCAGAGTTTGAGTTAAGTCAGGTAAAAGGTTAGAAATATGGAGCACCAACGTGAAAATCAAACATACACTATTTGTAAATGTCTGTTAGAAACGGTTGCTTCACGGCAGGCATACTGGAAAATGCACAGTTAGTTTTTGTCTGGGTCTGTGAATTTTATAAAAACAATGCAATAAATATAAATATATGAATAATGCGGGATGCAGATTACTACCTCATAGTCTAGATACCCACTCATCAGCTAAAAAAAAGATCCAACCTTAAAAAAAAAAAATAACTAGAAAACTCGCCAAAATTTTGTCCTTACTATTGTAATCCATTTTTTGACACATGCCAACTATTATTAAAATGAAGAAAAAAAAAAAAAAACGCACAAAAAGAAAAAAAAAACAAATAACTGTATATATCAACATTCTCTTACACCCAGATTGGTTAACGAGAGGGTGGAGACAAGTAGGACGCGTTCCAACCCTAAATACTGGTTTCCCCACTCGACACATCTAACCAACGAGACACACTTTTCTTACCTCCCTCCCTCCATCACTATCTATTTTTTTCTCTCTCTCTCTTCGGCTGAGCGCACGTATTCGCTTTCCTTTTTTTTTTAAAGGCTTCTTTTGCCCGCCTCTTTTTTTATTTTATTTATTTATTTTTTCTTTATTTTCACAGAATTTTCCCTTTGTCTCCCCCACCCTTTTTATAACCACATCAAAATCTCGACCATTTACCCCTTCTTTGTACAACACCGCATCTCCACCCGCTGGTTCGTTCGCAAGCGGGTAGGCAGTGTCTTTAAACGCTCTGAATGGTATCCCTTCGTCCTCTGCTGGTCATTCATTTGGCCGATGTCCAGAGTTGGGAAACGTTGTGCTCGCAACTGTAGAGGGTACATTTGTCATAACCGGACTGTGACATTTAACGAATGGCGACCACTACGACCACCACTACTACTACAACTTTAAATGTCGTGTCTCTACCCGTTAGTCTGGCACCCGCCACGGGTAGCTTTTCAGGACCGGCTTGTATTATTTTAAACACAACAGGGGCTACATTGTCCCAAGTACAACAACAACATCCACAATTACTGGTCAACTCCAACAACGAAAAAGATTACCATCAGACGCAACACTTACAGCAACAACAACAAGAAAAACCACAATTGGACCGAAATCACCACCACCATCACAACAATAACAACAACAACAATATCAATATCAACAATATTGGAACCACAGCGAATAACGGTACTGTTGTCGGTGTGGTCGGTGTTGGAGAGCTGGTTGGTTTGGTCGGGGTCGGGCCTCCGGTCGTTAACGTCCCTGCCTGCCCAACGTCGACTGCAGCTACTGTTACGACGAACATTCTCGCGGCACCGCCGACGTCAGAAACGTCGACGTCAACAGCGGCTGTAGCGCTGCGTCTAACCGCTGATCCGCCTGTCACTATACCAGCTGTTTTGAGACCAGTTAGCGCGCCTGCCCCGATCACAACAAACGTGACCACATCGAACGTTATCTTAAACGTTAGCAGGGTATTAAATAATCACAGCACTACTACAACCACTACTACCACGAATAATAATCATAATTTTAAAAGTTATAATAATAATAACATTAATAATATTAATAATCACGCTAATGACACGAATAACAACTTTAGCCATATTAATCACAACAATAAGAAGATGAGGGGTAATATTTCTAAGACGTCATGCGTTAACGGATTTGTTGAGCTGCCGCCCAAACCACTGCTACCGACACTTCAACAGCCGTATCAGCAGAACCAAAATCAGCATCAACCGGAACTGCTCCGCTGCAAGCGACGTATCGACTTTTCAGGTCTCGGGTTTACGCTCCCTCGTGCCCAGCCGGCCGCGGTAGCGCGTCGTAACGAACGCGAACGAAATCGGGTCAAACTCGTCAATCTCGGGTTTGAGGCACTGCGTGAACACGTTCCCAATGGACGTAAGAATAAAAAGATGAGCAAGGTGGAAACGCTCCGTGCAGCGGTGCAGTACATCAAAGAGCTGCAGGAGTTGCTGCATCATGAACCGGACTTCCTGGACATTAGCGATTTGGAGGTGTGCGCGGCCGCGGCTGCCGCAGCTGCCCAGCTGACATCATCAGTGAGTGTGGCCGACTCGACAGTGTCAACATGCATCACTTCAAAGTCGATCTCCCCACCTCCAAACTCGGATATTAGTTGCTCCCCCAGCTCAAGCCTTTGTTCAGATTCCGGGTCATCTTGCGACCCTTTCAACGAAGACGATTTAATTGACTTTTCTCGTCTTCTTTAAAAAAAAATATTGACAGTTATTTAAGATCCCCATTAAAAAAAAAAAAAAAAATGAAGCCTTAATTGCGATAAAACTCGTCACAGCTCCGTTTCTTTGATTCTTTTACTCTATTGTTTAATTGTTTTACTTTTCTGGTGTTTCATCTGTTCTTATTAATTCCTTCGATACTTTCCTTGTTTCATTTCCACTGTGTTCTTCAATATTCTCAGGGGCTTTATTCCCAAAAGATTATGGCTAATGACTGAATCTCATTTTTCGCCATCTTTAACATTTCAAATGTATCTATTAAATCCACCAGCATCATATTCTGTTATCAATTTTCCATCATTATCATCATCACCATCGGTGTCGCCATAAATATTAAACTTTAACATATCAACATTATAGCAGGATGCCATCATTTTTTTTTTTTTTTTTTGCAAGACATTAAAAGTTATTAATATTGTCGCCTGCACCTCATCGCCATTATACCATCATCATCATCATCATCATCATCATCATCATCATCATCATCATCATCATCATCATCATCATCGAATGCCAGTAGCAGTTTTAGCATGAGCATTTGTAACGACGCTTCCAACTCCCCATCATTAATAAGCAAAGTTTGGTGGCCTTGGAGATGGGAGGCTGAAGATGAAACGGCACAAAGAAAATTCCAGCGGTGAGTTCAAATCTGTTATTGTTATTAACATTTAAATGTGGGTTGTAAAGTGAGCGAGGTCCAGAGGGCGAGTGTAAGGAAGAGAAAGAGGGATAAAGAGGCGGAAGGGTAAAGAGATGTAAGGAAAAGAACGGGAGAAAGAGGTTTAGAGTAGGAAGGAGAAGGAAATGTAGAGGAGGAGGGAGGAAGTGATTAAGAAGAGTAAGCAGGAGGGGGAAATGTCGGACGGAGATAGACGGATAAAGGGAGGAGGGGAAATGAAGAGGGGAGGGAAGGAAACTGATGAAGAGAGACAGAGGAAGAGTAGGAGGAAGAGAGATACGAAAAGAAGAAAAGGGTAGGAATAAAGGGACGGGCAGAGGAAAGGGAAAGATTAAGAATTGGGAGTGAGGGGAAAAGGTGGCGTGAGAGAGAGAAGAAAGCCATGAATTTTTATTCCGCTGTTTATATGGTTTTATTATATTTCCATTTTTGAATTTATGATCGCTTTCTCTTTAGAAAAAATACGTTGAAATGTGAAACGCCTGAGAAAAAAAAGAAAAAAAAAAAGAAAAAAAAAAAGAAAAAGTGAAAGTATAATAAAATTCATGTAAAACTGACTATTATTTTCCGTTTGCGTCTGTCTGGGTACCACTTATTGTTCGTAGGTTTTTAAAAATAAATATAAAAAAATATGAGTAGAATCTTCTAACAAATGACTGCTTATATATATATATATATATATATATATATATATATATATATATATATATATATAGCCGATGCGTACTACCAGGCGGTGATTTCTGATTCTGACCCTCGATATCTTGACAACAATTGCTTTTGTTTCTAGCTATGCGTTACAAATTAAGTCAAGCACAAATGATTATGAAAGGATGAAAAATTTTCACAGATGTTGACGTAATTTGGGGTTCTTTTTCTTTTTCTATATATATATATATATATATATATATTTTTTTTTTTTTTTGTCCAAATCTGTGAATTTGTTTTGCCCAAGTTAAGTCCCGTAAAAACACTATAACTATTCTTTGTCCATAATGTTGAATGTGATAAAAAAATGTTCAACTTTTTAACAAAAAAAAATCCCAAGTTCATGTTACAAATTGGCGCAAAAACATTATTGTTTTATTTAAGATGCAATAAGGACATACCTAATTTGAATTTAGTTACATTGTGTTTATTTTCAATTTTTCTAGTTGAATTATTCAGCTATATTGCATATGATCTATTATTGTACATAATTAGGTTACAATAAAATTATAATTTTATATGAATACTACCTTATCGTATATTCGGGTAGGGACAATGAGTCCCTCGTACCGGCATTGTCTGTATATATATATATATATATATATATATATATATATATATATATATATATATATATATATATTTACAGCCATACATGCACTCATAATAGTAATACGTACACACAACACATAATTTGTATATTCTTCTTCTTACGTATATAAGAGTGCAATACACACACACACACACACACACACACACATATATATATATATATATATATATATATATAATGCAGACATTATTCCCTTTAATTTCATCGAAGCCAGTTTTGTGAATTTGCATTATTTACATTCAAATTATTGTGCTTGTCTTTGTTGTTATTTTAACAACGTTTCGGCAGTTGGTGCGCGATGACCCTCTTCAGGTGTTTGTAAATTCAGGTAACATTCGTAGAATTTCGAACTGATTCCTTTAATTAATCAACGGCGATAGATCGTTCTCTTTCCCTTGAGCATGTCTAAGGATATCTCACCTCGTTCTTTATGTTGTAGTTCTCATTGTTTTATCCCGTTTCCACTAAGCCTAAGCTACCCGGCCAGGTATGAGACTCACAGTTGACATGTCCCTACATTCACAAACCAGCTAAATAATAATTAAACGAGATATCCTTAAACATGATAATCGGAACGAAAACAATGTAGCCACATAGGATAAATAAAGGGTTCATTTCTATATCTCTTGAAGGTTACGCGAATTGATAATCAAATGACGAGCCCCGGAGGGTACAATGGTCGAGACTTTATGATGAAGACATTTAGTCTAAATGTAAATGATGAAAATCATAACTCCTCATCCTTAAAATTCAGTTAAATTTTTAAATTTAACCGATAAGGCATGTATGTTTAATTTTGTATATTATCTTTTCAGCTTTAGAATAAGTTGTTGCACAACGAGGCCAACATTTTTCAAAGTTTATTCATAAATTTGATCACGATGTACGGCATATAACTCGAAAATTGGGAAAATCAAATTAAAGAATTAAACAAAGAATTTATCAGTTCAATTTAACGAGACTTGTTTGGATGAATTCTTGGGTCCTAAATATAATCTCTCTGCCGGGCGTCAATGGTCTAAGGGTTAGAATCTCCGACTGATACCAAATCGGTCGGATTTCGGTCCCGGCCTGGGATGTCGAGAACACTGATGAGCTGTGAAACAGCGAAACAGTTTGTCTGTGGATGACGATATATATATATATATGTGTGTGTGTGTGTGTTATTTATAGTGGACACTCATATTTGAGTAGGTGGACAGTTTATTTAATAAACAGTCTATTTATTTTTGTCTACAGGGCTGAATATTCGAGAAATCTTATTAAAGACAAATGCTTACAAGCACTGTTCGGACCCTGCTTGATCGGCAAAATTTCTTTGTGGACGAGTCGATTAAGGCACGTCGGATCTAACGATGATTTCCTACTGCCCAGAAGGATGCATGTTCGGAGAGCGCACAGTTTTCTTTAATAAGATTTCTCAAATAGTCATGTTGGGGCATCTACTTAAATATGAGTGTCCACTAAATATAACGTTTAAATTGCTAATATGTCGGATTAAAAATACATTGCTTCTTTAGAATATATATATATATATATATATATATATATATATATATATATATATATATATATGTATATATATATATATATGCATGCATGCATGTATATATAGTGAAATGTACTAAGTCCGATAATTACTTTAATATATCTATTGTTTATACATTATTTTTATAGATACAAATATTCAAGTAAATGCTCTGTTTATAATAAATAGTATTAACAACATTTACCGGCCTGAATGTCCGAGATATTTCATTGAATATGTGTCCTCCCACAGGAATCGAAGTTGTATCCTACACGGAACCGTCATATAGTCTGAGGTGCGGTACCACTTAGCTACAGTGGAAGCGTCTGGTTAGCAAGGTCGAAATATTGCTTTTAAACGACAAATTTCGAAACTTCTTAGTGCATTTCATAATATATGACGTCATTTGTTTACGTTAAGATACACTTCTAGCAGGTATGAGCGTTTGTAGTTTGTGCATCAGCAGTAAAGGAATTGTTCGTGATCAGAAATTGATGTAAAAAGTTACTGACAGAAGGGTGTGGTTATATATGTATTATAATGGATTCTTAATGATTTTCCTATAGAAATACTTCGTAAATGATTTTCCTTTGTTATTCTATATTAGGCCGTCTTGCCTCGTCATGGATGAGAATATTTTCTCTTTAATCTCTGTACTCTGCCAGTGCCGTGCCATTTTAGTGTACTTCAAGTTAATTTTGAACTAAGTGATTTCTTACATTCGTAGTATATATACGATTTTTTTCTGTTTTGTTGGGTATTACGTCACAGGAAATCATAATACTGCAGTAGTCTTCGGACAGTTCTTTCTGATAATGCTATCATTCGGATGATTTCATTTTTTTCGGACTTTTCCGTTTTCGAGTTTCCTATTTAGTCTTTGAAATCATTCCAAATCGTTACGTAGTTATCGATGGTATTTCCAATTTCGTAATTAGCTATTGTTCTCGGCAATATTCAAAGATTTAAACGCCTTTTCATCTACTTTCATTTTCACTTTCATTAATGACATTTACTTTTCTTTATTAATGACAACCAGTGCTGATCGCCCGGTCAACAAGGATTGATCAATATTCGTAGCCTGACACATAGTTATTACATAAATATTAACATGAAAAGTTGACTATGTCATATCGATGCCTCGGAAATACGTCCTTCAAGTAACACTATTGAAATGAACAACTTGCTTTTCACAGCTGAAGCTAAATAACTGATTATATAGTTAGAGCATTTGTTAATATTTGATGTTTTTATATATTACTAGCTGTAGAGCCCGGCGTTGCCCGGGGATGTAACAATAAGAGATAGATCAAGTATCGATCATCATAAAGACTGAAAAATAAAATTGACAAAGATTAATGTTTAAGGTTGTCGGACACACATGTCTTAATTATTTTTTTTTTTGTTTTTTTGGGGTTTTTTTTTTACGAATTGGTCAAACCCAAACTCAAACAAAAACATTGTTTTCAATCGTTATGAGTCTATCGATTTAATAGAATTTTATTATAAACAATTGTCTTGTAAATGGAATTTCTAAAGCATTCTGAATGTAAAAATAAAGAAAAAAGTGTGCAAGACAATAAGAAACACTAACCTGCCAAAAAAAGTGAAGTTTTGTTGAAATCGGTTGAAAAATGTAGGAAATCTGATCCCATATATAAACGAACACACACAAAAACAACCTGGGTTTTATAATAAGTATAACTCGATATGAGTTGTCCCCCTTTCATTCTGGCGACAGAATCGTGTTTTATCGTGTTTTCAAATTGATTTCGTGCAAAAGCAATTGTGTTTTTTTCAATTTTTGGCGCTGTCAGAACCCCCGCAAGGTAATTTTACGCAGTCCTGTAAAGTTTTGTTGAAATCGGTTGAAAAATGTAGGAAATCCGATCCAATATATAAACGTACAGACACACACAATCTGCGTTTTATAATAAGTAAGATTTCTCAGTGCAAGAAAAGTGTTGTTTCTTTGTAATTGGCACATTTCTCTTTTGTCTGTATTAAAAGTCGAAATAACGTTTATTCATTAATTTAGATTTTATTCAGTCATTCATGAAGTATTTTTAACCTGAGAAAATCTGTGATCATCTTACTGAGAAGTTTATCTACAGAGTCATGGCCTTTTCCGGAGGTTTTCGTTTTAATAAATACAAACAACCCCAGCTGGAACTTTAACTCTTTTTTCCCGATTCCATTTTCAGCGTTACTTTTCAGAAATCGAAGAAGTTATTAGGGAACTGAAGAGTGATATTAAAAACGAAGACAAGACTTGAAGTGGTTTGATCCCGCCTGCTGCACATTTAGATTGAATAGCCTACAAGTCTGGTTGTGATATCGATTTGGAATGAGAATTTGAAGAGCCGAGTTCGAATCCCGGTTGGGTTCATTACATTCACTTACGCGCCAATACTCTTGCGAAAAGTATGAATGCATCTCTTCTCTCCCATATATACGGTGAATACGAGACTAAATTTTATAACCTTGGTTGCTAACCAGTCTATCGCAGAAAGAAATGGCAACTTACTGTGGGAAAATCTACTAACTAGTCAGTTATCGTTCGAAAGCTCAATGGTATATTACGTATAACAATTAACAAACTCACAAGACTCTATTTCAGCTCTGTAATTTAATATTTTATCAGAATTTGCTTGTTGTAATAGTTTATTACTACTGAATTCGTTTCCGTTTTCAAATATTCTCTATTCAAATGCCCGCTATTGCATAAATTCATACCAGGAAGGCATCTAGCGAATAAAACGAATTAATTTTTATACAAATTTGCATGACGCGAATAAATATTGCTTTCTGGGGACAATACACACACGCATATATATATATATATATATATATATATATATATATATATATATATATATATATATATATATATATATACAAGATGCGATGAATAAACTGTCGTCTAAATTACGCAAAAATGATAATTAATGTAACATTTCATCTGAACAGATTTATTTACCAAAATTGCACAAAAATATCTTGAAATACTAAAGAGTAAATTTATTCAATAAAATCTTCATTAGCTTCAACCACGGCCTCTAGACGACTTCGGAATCTTCCGCATCTCTTCTGGACGGTCTCCTTGTTTAAGTTGGTGAATATTGTCATAATCGTTGTCTTCAGTTCATCAATGTTACAAGGAGTTTTGTTGGTTTCTCTTTCAACTGCGCCCCACACATAATAATCAAGGGGTTGCAGGATGGGGTGTTAAGTGGAGTAAAGCGTCATATGGTCGCACAGAAATTGTCTGACAGCAATGATAGTTTCTCCTGCTTGTGTGGCATGGCGCAGAGAACTGTTGCCACACATAGGGTCTTCCTGCAGCTACTCTTTTGCTCCAGTGCAGCATCACCTCCTCAAGAGACTTGATGTAGGCCTCCGTGTTGAGTCTGAGGCCCTCAACAACAAATTCAGGAGTTCTTTTCTTATCAGAACGACCAGAGTGAGTTTTCCTAGCTGCCGTACCTTCGTAATCACCATTAAACTCATCAAACTCTTTACGAATTCTCTGCATTGTCCTCATATTGACCCTCAATGTGTGTATGTATGTATGTATGTATGTATATCTATCTATCTATCTATCTATATATATATATATATATATATATGTGTGTGTGTGTGTGTGTGTAGAGAGAGAGAGAGAGAGAAGTAGAAACTGATGTCAGTACCAAGCGCTGACAGTTTGTTACAATAATCACTATTATATCTACATAAGTACTATCCTTGATATTAAGCACATATACTAAACGATATAGCATACATTAAAACAATATTTTTATCTTATATCTTGCGTGTATGTGCGTGTGTTAGGAAACTATGAAGCCCTTCATGAATTATACTAAGCAGCACTGTGCACCGAATTTATTTTATCAATCTTTTATTGATAACTATTAGGTTGGTGCAAAAATAATTTCGTTTTCTCACATAGTAACATATGTTAGAAAACGAAATTATTTTTGCACCAACCTAATAATATGGACGCGTTGCCGAGTGGTTAGAACGTTTGTAATCTCACTATGCTCGATTTTTCAGTGAGGTCACTTCTAGATAAGGTCTGGTCATAGTGTGCGGCACCATTGTGAGATGCCTGAAAACCATACGATCGGTTGAGGCCAGTGCGTAATATTGAGTAGATGAAGCTGTTGAAAAGCCGTCAATGGTTATGATCGTGAATGAACCAGCCTTGTTCAAAATATTGATCCCGTACTTTCCCATAAACTATAATTGCAGTACAAATCCCAGGTGGGTTTAGTGGATGTAGAAAAAATTCAAATATGCTTGTGCAGGCGTCTGCAACATGAATTGACTATCCACAATACCAGATGGCCTACTGAGATACCAGAAACGATCCATATAGCTCGTCTTCGGCTTATCTTAGCATGTTTACCTTAGCAAATAAGATTTTGCATCCAGCAACGATTGTAGCTGCGTAGATTGGGTATTCTCATACTTTGAAGCAAAAAAACTTCATGATATTGTGAGGTATTTATAGGGTGTCATGGATTACTGTCAATGATATAATTTCTAACCCCAAAAATATTGTTTGCAAGTATTTGTACGGCTTTTGATTCAGTGTTTGTAAATCCGTATTTTCGACTTCAGTAACATTTACCAGCACATAGTTTAAAAAGAACATAAAAACCGTGTCATAATTTCCGACTATTTTCCTTATATTCCAGTCCATTAAAGCCCATAAGAAAGGCATGAAACCACGTCTACCTATGTTTTACTACATGACCAGAACGTCTGAACACTGACATGCCATGATAATTATGAGGAAGACTGTGAGTAGAGATTTCAGTAAAATGATATCTAATAGTGACCTTATTCGACCAGTAGCAATTTCGATACTCACTGGGTGCCTCATGCAAAACCAGGTATTAAATAATCCACGAAGAATTGAAATATCGTAAAAATCAACCAACCCAACCCAAACCTTATGTGAAAGCTGTTACTCCCACATTCACCCTCGACAGACAATATTTACAGGAAACGCATCCGCTTAGATAGCTGTAAGTGTGAAGCAGCATGGATAATGAAGTTCTTTTGGAACTGCTGAAGTCATTTTTCCTCTCTATTCTCACTTGTGGCAGAACCTGTACGAATCCTGCCCTAATTATTGACATACTAATCTCAGTCAACCAAAGTAAACCACATAAAAATCATTCAAAATTAGCGCTCAAACAAGAAACGGTCGATGACAGTGTAGACGCGCCTCAATCAATGACACCCAAACGTTTGGGAGTGCTACATGAATAATTTAAGAGGGTGTGGTAAATTTGAAGTAAGCATATGTTAGACGTTAGAGTCAGTTGTTTAGCGCCAATTCGCGGCTGATTTATCATATAGGACGATGTTCAAGGTTTGAAAAATAACTGTTTTCCGCAGTTATTTAAAAGAGAAAAGTATGGATCCATACGGAATCATGTCCCTATTACCTATAGAAATAAGTCGTGTGTTAGTCGATCAAATTAGTAATGTCATGTAATGAGCATGATTCTCATTTTATGTAGCACATTTGTAAATTTATAACAGACTATTGATGATTAGGCGGGCTATGCTGATGACGTAGGCATTCGACTCGAATCCATTACATTTACTTACGTGCTAATGCCCTTTGAATAAAAAAAATCGATATTCTTTACCAAGTTTTCGAAAAGTTAAGATTTAAGAAAAGCGTGTAATTGGAATAAATGTAGTCATGGCAGACAGCCTGAAAACCATTATAAAAATCCAAGTCGTGTAATTAATAAATACCAAACACTACAAATGAATACCTCGCTATATGGATCATGTATAACCAATTTAGTATAGGTGATAAGGGAACTGAACGCAAAATAGGTTACTCTAGGTATAGTTTCATACAACACTGCAAGATGCTGCAAAACTAAAACATTAACCTAAGAATTCTTGTAATGTTCTGAATTGTGACAAACACACACAAACATACTCTCACATACACGCATAGTCACACACACAGATTCTCAAAGTAGTGAAAAGATAAGAGAGCATTATATATATATATATATATATATATATATATGGATTGAGTTCGAATTCCACTTGAATCCATTACATTCAGTTACGTGCTAATACCCTTTGGAAAGGTAAGAATCCTATTCTCCCTCCAGCTATGGGTAGATAGCAGGACAGACTCGGTTCTATAGCCTTGGATGGCAACTGGTGTAGGAGAAGGACAACTCTGAATTCAAAACTTGCAGGGGATCGTTTGGGGACCTTATTGCACGTAGTGCACCAGGTCTCTGTATTCGGCCCTCCAAAAAGTGTGAATGGTTCTGCACAAAGCCTTCATCACTATAATCACATCACATCATATATGCTGGTGCCTGGCTGTCGGTTCCCAAGAACTGATCTGCTTGACCCTCATACATCGAATACGACAGGAGAGTCGAATATATATATATATATATATATATATATATATATATATATATATATATATATATATGTAAAGGTGTGGTGTTAAAATATATAAATATTAATATATGTGAGGAGAGCTGAAAATTTTCTCAGATCAATAATTAAAAATGGATTCAAGCGAATGAAACCTGTAGGTCCGAAAGATGGTTATCCTTCATCAGATCTCATAGACTGGCGCTACAAAACCACAAAGAACCTTACTAAAAAGCAGAAACTACATAAAGATGGCGACTTTCCACACAAAAGATTTGGAAGGAAACTCCACTCAATTTTATGCTCTAAATTTTTATCGATCTCGGAAAGTTATCGTCGCATCCCTTGCACTTTTCAAAAATGGTCTACAAATTACTTTTTCGGGATCATCCTTAGCAAATTTGTCACCTTCTCTTTGATCTCATCTCTGGCCTTTCAAAAGCGATTATACATTGGGGAAAATCTAAATCCATCTGTAGCCAAATCTGGATTATATTGCTAAAGGGTCTGAGAGACCTGGGTGATATGATGTTTTGCAAAAACATCCTACATGAGACGTAAAAAAATATATAAATGCGGGTTAGTCGCTCGGAAAGTCTGATTTGAATTCCGACCAAGTTTCACAAATACTCTTGCGAAAAGTATGACTCCATCATTTCTACCCACTAGCTATGGGTTAAATAGCAGAGCAGACAGGGCACTTTAACCATAATGACAATCAATCTATGGAAAGAAATCTCTGAATTCGAAAACAGTTCCTGTACTAAATATGCCTTAAACCTTCAAATTTGGGCACGTGTTTTTAGAACGTTCGCTTTCTGACCATGAGACCCGGGTTCGAACCTCACCATGGTAGATTTGTCAGGAAGGTGTCCTCTTGATGTTATCGGTCTCGAGGAGGCGATTCTAGTGCGCGGTACCTTTGGAATATGCCTGAAAATCACACCACGTGTTGATCCAAGCATTGTGAGTGAAATTAGGTAGACGAAATCCTTGGGGGCTATTGATAGCTCTGCTAGCACGAAGGCACAAGTCATCGTGATCGATGGTTTGAACGTGCTGGCCTTGTTCAAATTGTTGATCACGCTAGATAACACATTTATCTCCGAAAAACTGTAACTAATATCTGCTCAGGATAGTTGCAGTATAAACCACAGGTGGGCTCTGTCGGTATTGAACAAACACAAAATGCACCTGAGCAAGCGTCTGCAATAGGGATTAGCTAGCCACCCTAATAGACGGGTATCTTCGAATACGAGGGGCCAGCCATTCACCTTAAAATCGCACTTGATTATAATTATAATGTGGATTGTGAACTTTTGTCCTGATTGACTTTTCTCCTTCAGTCGAGTGTATGTTTAAATTTTAATTTAAACCTCGGTAGATAGACACTTCTCTAGCTAACAGAGAACTCCGCCATTTTAGGATGCTGTGTATGTAGTCTTATACTATAGAATCATTGAAAAGATTATATCGCTCACAATTAACTACGATGCGGGGTCGCGGATTATGATATCGACTGAGGCCGGATAAAAAAAAAACAAACAAACAATACGCCAGTCAGACAGTACACAAGTTCACTTAATGCAGTATAACCACAGACTGAATAAACCTAAAGGAGAGTATATGTTCCTGCATACGCAGCGGGTTCCTTTACGACTGGTTACAAAGTTACCAGATTGATTTTGTTAACGGTTCTCGCTCTATCCAGAATAGCTGGACACCCTCAGCACAGTTCTCATATATGTCCGCTGATTTTTTTTTCTTCGTCTGGGGACCATTAATATTACGGGGCGGAACAGTTTAAATCTTTCATCACTTAATCAATATCTTCACTAGTGATTTTAGGTGACGATTTTAAATGTAATAATTATTATAGATATGACCATGGCTTTTATATTCTATTACTTCTTGGTCTCGAGTAAGTTCCTATTATTTTTTCGTGTCAAAAAGCTCCACTCTTAGTCCGTCTACAACCAGCAGGATTTTCTTCTTTCTGAAAAACCAGATCCGTTCCTTTTTCTTGGAAGAGGTAGACGATAATAGCTTGGGCTAAAAAACAAAAGGAAATTTACAGTAGGCTATGCAAAGTGTTAGGCATGATTTATAATCTATCGTGTTTCTTTTTATATTTTCCCTTTGAGCCGACTTGATGCATTCACTAGTAATCTTATTTACAGCCTGGATCTTTTTCTGCACTGGCGACATTTGCCGTTTTAATGTGTCTTGTTAAATTTTATTTTGACATAATTATGGGTTTCAAAGATTCTTCTTCTTCTTCTATGTGCCGTATCCCTTCAAGACGTGGACGATAATGGCTCTCCACAACCTCTTGCTCCTTGTAGCTCTTAATATGTTTTTCTATTCATCCTGTTCCTGTTCTACCAATCACTTACATAAACTCGTTAGTTAGGTTATTCACTGCTTACTTTTGTCTCTTCTGAGTGTCAGACTTTCCAAGCCTTCTACTCTCATTAGGTATTCTAGAAATTTCAGTTGTCTCTTTCTGATGTTAACTATAAATGTCCTTTTCGATTCTATTTTCCATAAAACTTTATCGTTCCTTACATGTTCAGTCCATGATATTCTCAGTATCCTTCTGTAGAACCACATTTCTGTTAACTTAAGTCACTTCTTCATCTGTAAAGTTGTCGAGCCGTCAGTGGTATCTCATAGCACGGATATTATATAATAGATCAGCAGTCTTTTTTTTCTGAAATTTTCTTGTTTCTTAATACATTGTTTGGCTCTTGGAAGGCATCATTCGCTATTCCAATGTGATTTCTGATTCGGGTATCGCATTTTCCGTCCTCTGTTAAAACACACCCTATTTAAATGTTCGTATTTTATTTGATTCTGGTATTTCCAATTCATGTTTAGCATGTTGGACTGTGCTTTTTGCTGACAAACATACATTCTTAGGTAACTACACTCCTTAAACCACTCAAAAAAGAAATATAAAGAAAAAAGAAAACAAGATGAAATGAAGAGATATTAAAATCTTTATATTTTCTTCAAGAATTATGCACGTTCTAATAGATAAGTTTCATGCAAATGTCATTCTTTTCAAATTAATAGGTTAAAGAATTAAAAGTTGTAATCGACTCTTTAAGCAACTTTAGTAATAAATCTTGAGTAAAAACTTAAACACCGCCACCCATATATATATATATATATATATATATATATATATATATATATATATATATGAAAATAATAGGAAAGAACAAAACAAACAGATATAGAATTCAGAGTTCTTAGCATTTATTTTTATTTTTTAAAAATAGTGCTCGATACAAATAGTAGAGCATACTATTATTTTTTTAAAATATATTATCATCGCAACACCGAAATTCCCATCTTTCAAAAGTGTAACTTCAATTCAAATTCACTCATAAAAATTAAACTTAAAATGCAAAGTTGGAACATAAACGTTACCACAAATTTCTACTTCAAAAAAGAAAAAGGAAAAAGGAAGTTTCGGTCAGAAGACCCATACCCCAGCCCCGAACTTGACTTGACCGACTTGATAGCTACAATACATTACATGAGTTTTCTAAATAAGTTAAATCTTACCACACCTAAAATAAAAAAAAGATTGAATTTTCCTTAACACCAACATCTCAAAATACCAAATTTGTCTAAATTTATAAATTAAGTAAATCAATTTCTAAAAAAGTTATTCTTAGCATCGATTGATAATGGAACGGAACTTTTTATGTTTGAATTTGAATTGAAGTTACACCTTTGAAACATGGGAATTTCAGTGTGGCGATGATAATATATATATTTTTTTAAGTTATCACACACACACACACACACACATATATATATATATATATGCGATTATTAAATTGCCGCCATATTCTATATTCCATTTCGTCCTTGAATATTGTTTATTTTTTACTTTTTTGTCAAGTACACTTTATAGTAGGGTCAATTGGTCACGGTCTATGAGAAAAAGAGTACCATGATGCAATTCTTTGCACAAATAATTTCGAAACGACATATTGTACTCTTTGGCATTCGCGCCGGCAGCTCAAATCCAATATGAAAATTTCAGAGTGTTTGGGTGTCAATCGGAGGATAGTGCAGGGGTTTCGGAAAGAGTTGGATGAGTCTAATGGTGATTACTAAGTTGCGGTATCTCGGAAAACTCACTCTGATAATTCCGATAAGAAAATAGCTCCTGAATTTGTTGTCTCAACACGAAGGCCTACATCAAGTGTCTTGAGGAGATAGTGCTCTTCTGGGTCAAGAGGTTAACTGCTGGAAAACCCTATGTCACATAGCAGTACTCTGCACTATGTCACACTAGCAGGAGAACACTATCATGGCTGTCAGACAATTTCTGTGACCACATTAAACTTTACCTCTGGTCACCTAACTCTCCATACTGCAAGCCCCTTGATTATTATCTGTAGCGGGGCCCAATTGATCGAGAGACCAACAAAAATCCTTTACCACCAAAGATGAAATGAAGGCAAGGATTATGGCAGCATTCACCAACAAGGAGATCGCCCAGAAGTCTTGCAGGAGATTCTTAAATCGTCTGAGGGTCGTGGCTGAAGCCAATGGCGATTTTATTGAACAAAGTTCCGCTTTACTATTTCAAGATATTTTTGTGTAATTTTGGGAAAATATATCTGTTAAAATGAGATGTCAGTGTTATTTTCGTTTTTGCGTAATTTAGGCAAAAAATTATCCATCGCAACCTGTTTATATATATGGTGGGGGTGCGTGTAACTGATGGGACAAAAGTTATAGGATAGCATTAAGTGAAAGTAATTATGGTGCTACCAGCCGAGGTTCATGTCATGAAAATACCAAACGTCTTTATCCACTGTGCCATGTGTCCTTGTCCGTTGGTTAGATCCAGTGACAGGACCCAAAGAGTGTGAGTTCAATACCCGGTTAAGCCAGTGGAGAACTTTCAGAGGGAAAATTAAGAGGAGATAACTGATAGCTGACATCCATCAAACATGGCACATGGAACTAGAACAGTCTACCCCAGTGAGCGAAATAAAGGGTTCAGTTCGAAATTCCAACCACCTGAAGAAGGCCGGAGCGTATAACGGCCGAAACATTGTGATAAATATGGCGACAAAGATGAGGACAATAGTCCGAATAATTTAATTAATATATATATATATATATATATATATATATATATATATATATATAGTTTCCACAGACAGACTGTTTTGCTGTATCACAGCTCATCAGTGTGGCTAGACATTCGATTGCTTAAAGCCGGGATCGTAACTCAGCCGATTTGGCATCAGACATAGACTCTTACGTCATCCTAGGCTATCGGCGCGACAGAGAAAAGGAATTTTAATGCATTATATACGAGATATATAAACACAATTCTGTCCGCCATATCGCTCAATTCTTACGAAGAGCGAAGCATTAAAGCAGCAGCAGCCGTTAAAAATTCCCTTTTCACAATAGGCGAAATAAATAATATATATGTATATATATATATATAGAGAGAGAGAGAGACAGACAGACAGACAGACAGACAGAGAGACAGACAGACAGACAGAATTTTCATGTTCTTTTCAAGCGCCTGATGACTGTGCGACCTCTCACAAATAAAGAGCGCTTCCACATTAAATTTTAAGTCGCGGGAAAGCAGCGAAATTTGAGTATTCATTCTGTATTACTATGTGATTTATATATAGCGGGTATATTTTTCATCCACCGGCTAGTTTTATTTCGACAGATTTGAATTAGTGTATATATATATATATATATATATATATATATATATATATGTGTGTGTGTGTGTGTGCGCGCGCGCGCGCCGGCATGTGTGTGTACAATGGGATACAAAATAAAAAGTGTTCAGAAAACTTATTGTATTGATTTTACAAGCATATCAATAATAAACATATCAATATTAATGTTTAAAGTTTCTTTCAACACCCATTTGCACTTCTCATTCGTTAAATTACCAATTTACCTGCAAAAGATTTATTATTATTATTATTATTCATTAAAAATAAAAAAAAATGATAATAAATGTCTCATAATAAAAAATTAGGAAAATAAAAATATTAAAAATGATTTTAATGAATTAAATGAATCCTAGAACCACTATTATAACACTGGTAGTACCGGTATAATGCTTATTGCAACCCCAACACACACAGATATAATTATATATATATATATATATATATAAATATATATATATATATATATATATATATATATATATATATATATATATATATGTTTATACATTTAATTACGAGTGTGCGTGGGAAAAGACTATTTCTTGTTGAGGACGTGTGTGTGCCTTTGTGATCTGTTTATAGTTTTATTGCTCGTAACATTTTTTCTTTCTTTAGATCACGTCTCTACTGCCTATTTACACTGCTAAATAAGCGTGAATAAACGTCTCGTTCATATTTCTGACAAGGTCTAAACTTTAACTGAACTTAAGCGACCGTACACGAGCCAGTATACAGGGTAAGGCGTAGCCAAGTGGTTACTCTTTCGTTACATGAAAAATAAAGCAACGCGATCGACTCCGTTATTTTTTTTTTTTAAATCTACTTGGCTGAGTGACTTTTTATTTATATTGCTGAGTTATGTGTAGCTCACTTGGAACGAGAAAGAGAAATATTGAAATTTCTAGTGCACATAATTTTGAAAGAGGTCTTGGAGAAATTGACACAGAGGGAAATAGCAATGCAGCGAATAACCTACCGAATGAGTTGGTGTAAATGGTTGGTAGAATAGGGATTATAAGGATAGTAAAAAGCAAACCCAAGAGCCACAAAATACAGGAAGTTATGGAGAGCCATTACCGTACACGTCCTCGAGGTTTGTAGCCCATAGAAGTCAAAGAAGAAATTTGAGTTGTCGGATGACATACAAACAAAAAATCCTATCATCTTTTTATTTTTTTTTTCGAGGACGTATGTGTCGTCATCATATCAAAGTTAAATGTTAAACATAATCTTTCAAAACAACGTTTTTTTTTAACACATTTTAGAATAAGCTTTTAGATTAAATGCATACATACATACATACATACATATGTACCTGTGCATATTCACAAGAAAACAATTACTGATGGACAACACAAATATCCTACACCAAGAAAATAATAAATTCAAGCTACAGATCCTAGAAGCAATCTATATTAAAACATTAAGGCTGTCACTGAACAGAATCAACTACGAATACTGCAGTAATGTTCTGAAATGTCCATAAAGGAACAGATTTTCACGCTTGAATGCGCGCATGATCATGGCATTATAAAATGGAGGAAAAAATTACAAAATGGATAATTTTTTCACGCTCTAATGAACGTTCCACACATTGTTAACCGTTTGAATTTAAAGCATGATGAAAAATTACGGTAATGGATAGCAACGCACAGCTTTGTATAAATACTTGTACCCTTGAACAACATATAGTTTTGGACTACTTGCACCCCTGAATATGATCTTGGAAGAAAATCGAAAGTACTTGGGAAATGAAAATAAAAGAAATTTAAACAGTTATAGCACATTTCTCTCATCATTTAATATAAATACACGGAAGGTTATTTGTTAGTATGAACGGATTTTGCTAAAAATTAGCAGACATAATGTTTGTAATTTATTCAATCAGACATGCCTAAAAGAGAATTTGCTGCCTAAACCTTACGCTAGATAACATCATCCCTTGAAGAACATGAATTTATTTGTAAATTTTGATTGGATTGCAATAATTGTATAGTCCAGAGATGGCACCTTCCGAATTGCTTCTGTTTATTCCAATCATATATGGACCACGCAGACAATGCTTCCCTGACAACGACACGACTGTAAAAAAAATGAATCGCCTCCACTCGTGTAGGTTTTGACGCGTGCAGTATGCACTCTCCTGGTCAAGCTAGCGAAAATAGATACCTTATAGTGGTGATGATGGTTAAAGCTGAAAAGATTCTCATTGAAATAACTAGGAAGTATTACTTCTGAGTTCTTCCTATTATTTACATCATTACAAGTATAAATTAAATCTGAATTTTGATTTATGAAAACATTTCCTATAATATTACATATTTTACATAAAATATCACTGACTACTATATGAATATCTCCTGTCAATTCACTCATGGATTAAAGAGCTGGCTGATGAATTTTGTATCATAGCAAATTGTTAGTTCCATCTCGAGGCCAGGATTCTAATATACCGGGTGTAACAGCAAAATTGTCCAAATCCTGTAACAGCATGGGATAAATGTCCATCCAACAAAATGTTTTATATCTAAAAAAAAAAAAACACTAAACTAACTGAGTTTCTTTTTTTTCAATATTTTCAGATAAGATTTTTAACCATCTTGTCACAATTTGTCGTCATAATCACTGAAGAACCCTTTGAGTTATTCAGCTAGAAAAAGAACTGGTTAAAATCGTTTTGTGTCAGCCCCAATATGTCTTCCCAAGTGAGCAATGGCGAGAGGAAAATAGATCATTAAGGCTTTCAGTAATGGTACGAACATTCATACTCTGGCTTCCATCTTCAAAGTCCATTCAAGAACCATCAAGAGATCAAGTTTTAAAAAGAGGGAACACTAGAGAGGAAAAGTGGATCAAGAGGTCACGTCAGAAGGAAGCATCATCATTTCAACTTAGAGCTAAATGCATTCTTATTGTTCAAAGTAGAATCCAATAGTGTTATGAAAACCTCGGAGAATTCCAGTAAGATATCTTTAATCATTTACAACGGTTCAAAACTTAATCTAACAATTGGAGAATTTTGCTATTACACGATTTGGTTAATTTTCTGTTACACCTGTTATACACACACACACACACACACACACACACACACACACACATATATATATATATATATATATATATATATATATATATATATATCTTCTGCTGATAAAGCTGAATGATTTGATCGAAAATTCTCCCTAAGCTACTCTTGACTCATCAGGAGTGTCCTTGCCTAACTTCTCACTTAAAACTGTGTCTCTGTTGAGTCATATACGCATGAGCCCTTCTATGTTTTCTGCTATTATCTCTAATCTGGATCCCCACAAATTATACGAACCTGTCGTAGTCCTTAAGAACTGGCTCCTGTCCTCTCTAAATTGTAAAACATATGGCCCAGTACATAAAAGCGTGAGTTTATCTAAAGAGTTGTCTCCCCACAGCAGAGGGAACAAAATCATGGAGTTGAATTACTAAAGAGATTTTTATTTTTACAGTGAGATTCACCCTTTTCAAAGCCCAGGGGTCACTCGAGGTAGAGGGTTACGTTTGAATACCATTTGTGTGAACAGGAGTGGAAGAAGACGGTTAACCCGGCTTTAAATAGGTTAAGATTTTAGTGAGTCGGTTACACAGAGCAGGAAGAAGCTGTTCAAATAGAATTTACTTCTCACCGATGGGATGCGGAGGGAATGCGGGTGGTTTGCTACTATCTAAGTGGCATGGCATGTTGTTGCTGCAAAGGTTTGCCTCGGCTTGACCAGGGAATGTAGTTCATCCGAGTACTTTCCGTGGAAGTAGAGGTAGAGCAGGAAGAGGCAGCCACAGATTGTAAATATGGGCACAACGACTAAAAAGAGGATAGTAAAAATACTACCAGAGAATCAAGTTTATTACATTTTTACCCAGCAACAATTACTACTAGGGAACGCTGCTCAGACTTAATATATTAGGTTGGTGCAAAAATAATGTCGGTTTTTGACGTATTTTTAACGTCAAAAACCGACATTGTTTTTGCACCAACCTAATAAATAGCCTCAACAATTACCACATGGTAAATCCGCTGATTATGGAGGAAAATCCCTTGTGAAAGACAAAAACCAAATTGGAATATTTATTAAGTGTTCTGGAATCTTATGTACGTTTTGAAAGCTATAATAAAAGTTGGTGCACCCGAAAGATTATTTAAATAATGTCGTTCGAAAGCTACCAGTCTGAGCCTAGTTGAAAAAGAAACCTGATTAAAAAGCTGATATTTTCGTCAAGCGGGATTTTTTTCTACTTGGAGGTGGGGAAAGCTTTTCATCTTAGTTTTAATTTTTCATGTAAGTACGCTAAGTTGACTGAATGTCAAAATTAAGTCTCCATTGTTGCATTATTTTACATTGCAAATATCTTGGGCAAGATTTCGATTGATCTCAAAAATAAAAAAAGATGAAAAGCATTCAAGGAAGTAAAGATCAAAACTAAATATATACACAATAGAAAAAAAGAAGACTAAAAAAAAGTTAAAGATAAACAAATAGGAAAAAGAAAATGTTTTAAATAAAGTATGATTTGCTAACGAAAAGAATGGGATAATGATGTAAGATAAAAGAGAATATAGTAAAAAGAAAGAAGAGGGGAAAGAGAATGAAATATAGAGAAACACCTGATGATTCAGCAAAAGAAAAACGGAAAGAAAAAGAAAATGAAAACATAAAAAAAAAAACAAAGGGAAAAAGAAAGCATAAAAGGAAAAAAAAGAAACGCGGGAAAAATGAAATATTAGGTTGGTGCAAAAATAATGACGTAATAATGTCGTTTTTTGACGTTACAAAATACGTCAAAAAACGACATTATTACGTCATTATTTTTGCACCAACCTAATAGAAAGAAAACTCTGAAATAAAATAAAAAAGAAAGTAAAAACAGAAACTATGAAAAAAAAAAAAAAAAAAAAAGAAAATGAAAAACGGGAACAAATAAATTTTAACCAAAAACAAAAAGAAAGATAACAAAATGAAAGAAATAAAAGAAACGGCAAGAAAAATAAAAAAAAAAAAAATACAAAGAAAATCAAAGAAAAATATGAGAAGAAAGCAAAAAAAGAAAATTGGATGCGAAAAATGAAAATAAAAGAACGCATAAGATCAAAAATAAAATAATCATGAAAATGAGAAAATGGACGCACGAAAGCAAAAATATATAAACGACAAAAATAATAAAAAAAAAAGGGCACGAGACAAAATCTGTATTTGAATCAAGGAACGCTCTCGACTTCATTCCCCACCCCTACAATTCCCCAAAAATAGAAAGAAGCGAATTCTTGAACATCGGCGTTGATCTCCGGACGGGCAGCAGGTGAGACGGATCAGGCCAAAGGTGCTTTTCCTTCTTTTGAACAGAAAACTGACTTTTGACTATCGACCCTCGTGACCTGAATTAATGAGGTGCTCAGATTAGTGGAGTGGGATATTAAATAAGCATTATTTTGTATTTAAATGACAACTCCTTCCTCGCATGTGTGCACGTGTGGGTGGGCACTTCCTGCGCGTGAAAGCCAAAAAATAATAAAAAAAATAGAACTGGTCCTCCATTTCTTCCGAGGCTGATTCGATTAACAAATTATGACGCTTGGCTTGGTCAGCAAACACTGGTTAGAGTCGAAATGGGAAAGGGGAAGAGTTAATCCAGTTACATGGTTTACTTTGACAATAAATACGACTTAAATATTCATTTTATCCGTTTTCTTTTATTCCGAAACCTACAGGTTTGAAAAGTTTTTTTTTTTTTATAAGATCACACGTGGGTGTTAAATACCCTTACAGTGACTCGTTCAGCGAATAGAAGGAGCTTAACGCTAAAGATTAAACCGAAAAGAAAGCAAAAGAATAAAGGAACGCACACAGATATATATATATATATATATATATATATATATATATATATATATATACATATATGTGTGTGTGTGTGTGTAGGAGATGCTATTTCCGGCTTAATTTTTATATATTTCGTATTTTATATTTTTATTTCGCTTATTCTTTTTTTACTATTTTCAGGGAACTCTTCTGTGTTGAGGCGAGTGTTTTAAATTCTATTTTATTGTATTTTTCAGGTTTTATTTCAAGATATTTTAGCGTCCAATCTTCAAAAGGATTGAAGCCATGGAGAGAGACAATGGCAGGAAACAGGAACAATAACTCATGGATGAAATCAAGTCTTAGTGAAACCCGACAGAAGACACAAAAAAAAAAATTTAAAAATCCAAATTCAGTCATTTAAACAGCAGAAATATAAATACAATTTCACATCGTGGACGAAAAAAAAAAAAAGAAAAAAAATTATCTTCGATTAATATATATATTATAAACACATACACACACGTCCGTGATCCAACATAAAAAAAAAAAAACATTTTTCAAAGAAACAAATATTTATTTTTCAATATCATCACATTCCTTGTTAATGCCCTTAATCCGACGCTTCTCCATAAAACATCAAAATTAAACTAATAGCTCTTTCAAGTTATGAATTACTTAATCCAATTTCAGCTGTATTAAAAATGTTTATATATATATATTTTATAAGCTTAGCGCCCCGAGCAAGGCATGAAGCCACTAGAATGCAGGGGGTTGCAGAAGATTTGTAGCAAGAGCAGATAGGAGTGATAGAAGAAAGGATGAAGAGAAGGGTAGTGTGTAGATCAAGGTAACTGGAGATGTCGATTGACATTACATTTGAATAGTTGGAGATTATAGCTATCAGGAAAACAGTAATTGGGAAGGGTGTTCCACAGGCGAGAGGTGCGAGGTATGAAGCTATTGGAGTAGAAGAGACGGCTACATTTTAAAGTTTCTACAGTGTAAGGGTGAGAGCGGAATGCCAGCCTCGTAAGGCGCTTGTATTCATGGAGACTGGGGACCAGGGAAAGCAGCTCATCGGAGCAATTGCCATGAAAGTATTTGTAGAAGAGACAGAGAGAGGCGACGGCGCGTCTGTGAGATAGTGGCTGCAGGCGAGACGCCAGATCAAGGCCAATCACATTACATATCCGTCTATGTTTATATTTTTTTAATAGCAGCTATGTTTTTAACCTGAAAATTATTGAAACACTCTCATAATAAAGAATAAATGTAAGAATTTATAAATGTTTGGAAACAATTATAAATAAATGTTTCGGCAAAACATGAGCAACGAGGAAAATCATAAAGAAATATGAACAACAAAGGAACATACTAACAATCTGAACGAGACATTTGAAATTTATGGGACACAGAACATTATGTTGGTAGATAATTCTTGTACGTGGAAGCCAAAAAAAAAAACAAATAGAATTGGTCCACCAATTTCTTCCGAGGCAAATAGAGAAATAGAAGAAAATAGAAACAACGAGTAACATACCTAAATTAGAATGAGGACAGGACAGGGATGATACACGATAACAATTACTTAGAGCTACAAATGACAGGAAACTGTGGAGAGCCATGATAATGAACATTCTGAAAGTATTTGGAACATAAAAGATCAATTAATGAAATATGATCAGAACGCTACGCTGCAGGGATATTTGATGAATTTAGGTTGAAAATCTTTGTTGAAACAAGTTTTGTTAGAAAGAACAGATACCTTTTGTCTATTATATTTTAAAATGTACATTTTCTAAAGAAGGAATTGACTTCCGTGTATAGGAAATGAAAGGAAGAAGCAGATGTATACAATTCATACTAGTTTGTTGAATATTTCGAACTTTCCACTGTTTTTGGTCAGAGAAAAAATAGACAGATAAAAATGCCTTGATAAAAGTTTACATCCAAACAGCGACTCATTATATAACATATGATATTTATATGAGAAAATGTATGCAAACTACAGAAATACCATATCTAAAAATAAAAGTCATATAACTTTTCAGAACTTAATTTTTGAATAGAAATCAGAGAAATATTTGTTATGTCGTTTTGGCATCTTTCAATCTCGAGAGTTTGCTCTTGGGGAGATTTGATTCAGCTCGTGTTTTGTCGTCACGTTGAGGCGATGCCAATGTGTCCTCACCAAAGTGCAGGCCAGGACAAGATTTTATCGGAGAAAAACTGTTGCTCATGCAGCACGATTCTTCTCCCAAAACCATGGGAAACCTGGAGACCGATATTGTTTGGCAACGTCATCGTCGCAGCAGTAGTCAGAACGAGATTGCATGCAACGTCGTATAACATCTGGCTGTCCGGTTTCAGAATTTTTTTTTCTGATCAAGAAATGGAATAGGTAAAAAAAAGAAGCGAGTTGACAATAACGTTAATGTGTATTTGAAATAATGTCATCTTACGTGTATAATAACCTGGCAATCTGACTTGAATTTGTATAGAATGAAAAAGAAAAAAAAAGTAAAAAAAAGAAAAACATAACTGCCAGAAAGATTGCGCTAATTTCGCAATCAGTCTGGAACTTCTGGAATTTAATGGAACTTCTGTTTCTATTCACATTTGGTGCAAGGAATTCTTTCAAATCACAAGCAAACAAAAAGTATTCAGAGTTATCCATTATATAAATTAAAAGCATTATTCTTTATTGTGAAAGTGTTTAACGTGTATCTTTCTGTCATCAGTTGAAACAATCGACTTTTTTTTTTTCATATGTTCTGACCATTTTGCTTGAAGTTCCTATTTTCTTGAAAAACTGAAAATTTTCCAATACATTTCTGTGAAATTTTCACTTTCTAAATTATAGTTCAGAATTATAGATTTTATCCAGTAAAGAAAGCGGTAAATTCAGAAAGTTGTGACACAACAGTTGAAAACTGGCGACGACAGATAGGACTGAAAAAATCAGGAAGAATTTCTACACATTTCATCAATCCCCACGTTGGATGTTCTTTGAAAAGTACGATAACTTGACGCTCAGAATCAATGATTTGTTTCACCATACAAGAAGGGCAGAACGAAAGAAAGTTGTCTGCAATAACGAGTCACAAGATCGATCAGTAATTAGCCAGTAAAGTAATTACGCGAGACTCGAATGATTATTAAGAGTCATGAATATTCAAGATTATTCAACGTCAATTTTTCCTGAAGCATAAAACAGTGATAATAAATTTGCCGCTTTTTTACTGGACATTCTGTCATTTAGATATATAACAAAATGTGTCAGTTTAAACTGAAGCCAGTAAACTGACGCCTTCATTTTCATATATTCTGAATTAAAGTTCATATTTTATGATTTCAAAATAAATCTTGGAAATTTTCTAACATATTAAGTGAAATTTTCCTTTTCAGAAATTATAGATTATAAATATATTTTAGATATATGGAAAAATGAAAGCTTCGGTTTAAACTGACGCCCGGGGGATAATGATTAATGGGTTTCACCTGATAATCATAGCTGTTGTTAACAAATAAAATGCTTTTCCCGGGCACGTTTCTGGATGATTTTTATATAGTTTTCTGGCATTTTTTACAAGATATTTGCGTCAGGCCACACACTTTTCATAAAACCACAACTTTTGTGGTATTTCTGCAGCGAAATGTACACAATTTCTTTGATCTCACAGAATATTCCAGAACATTTGCAAAAATGTACATTTCCTCATTTCATCAACATTTTTTTTTTTTATTCATTTTTCAAACTGAACTCGACACCATTTTTATGTGAAAACAATAATAAATTTGTTATTTTAACACATGTGTGGACACGGCAGAACATTTTAATAATTTTCACACCTTATCGGAAAGAAGCGCTGAAACATGCTAAGGATGAAACTGAATGAAAACTAGAATAGTAAGAAAGCCAAATAAATGACTAAAAAAAAAAAAAAAAAAAAAAAAAGATATGAAAAGAGAGAAAATTAATGACCACTTTTCTCGGCGTCGAAGGCGCACCTATCTCAAGGATGCTGACCAATATTGATTTGAAAATTTTTTTTTTTTTTGTTTGAAAATAAAAGAATAGGATTAAATAAAACCAAAAAGATAAAAAACCAAAATTCAGGCTGTACGTTGCATAATATATCTTCGAGTTTATTTCGGGCATAATGTAATGAGAAAATACGGTATGTCGAGAAATAACGATAATTACAAAAAGAACGGCATTCTTTTGAATAAATTTCAGAATGAATTCTTGCAAAAACTGATTTTCTTTGGCAGATTTATTAAGATTACTATTTTGAAGGCATATAAGAGACAACTGAAAGAAAACACCAGTCATTGTATGCTCAACTGCACTGATAGTTTGCTTATAAAAATACAATTGTTTCGTTTTCTCTTGCAATATTTTATTATTGTAGGATATTTTCATTCATGTGATTCCTTGTTTTAATTTCAACTGTACTGCGAGCTTGCTTTTTATGAACAGTAATGTTTTCTGCTGTAGCTAAAGTGCTGTTGCCATGTTTTGTAATGTACTGATGGCTTGCTTTAAACATTATATTCTTAAATACACTAAAAACTTTGTGTAAAAACTGAGCCTCTTTTTGCCATCAAATATAGTACGTTTTATTTATATTTAAAGTTGCTCGATCTGACCAACAGAAATACACGATACATATTGGTCAAAATATAAATATCTCCATCGCTGGAATATTTGATCTCAATTTACGTATGTAGATACAAATTCAAAATCATTGATTTTAAATTTGAACAGAGTATTCTGTCTTTTTTCCTCTTCAGCAAATCTAGTGATACTCTTCGCATAATTGTACAGAAATCATCTTCCAAACTTTGTTCGGAGAACTGGACCCATTTGTGTTTTCAATATTACCACAACGTTTCAGCATCTCCCTTCAGGCGTATAATTAATAAGAAGCATCTCCAGACCTTTACAGGTAGGACATGCCATCCCATTCACACATGGAGCTGAATCACTCTAAATTTATACTTTTAATGAGAAAGTTCCGACCAAACAGTTTTTTTTTTCGTGTACTGTTACTTTGTGCAATAAACTGCTACATGAATGCTTCACGGATCACTTCATATCAAGGGCCTAATTTTATTTATCCCCGTTATCCACATAATTTTAATTTTCTACCGCCTTCTGCTTTCATATCACTTATCTCATTCAAGATAACTATTTTAGAAGTGACCCTCTATATGAGTGGCTCTCGATTCTTGTACTGAGTGAACTTTATTATAAACAAGAAAATGGTGGAATCTCTTTACAGCGGAAGAACATGGTCGGTAATATATCAATTGTTTGGTTGGCTGTTTAGCGACATATCAACACCTCTATGGGTTATTTAATGCCCAAAAGTATGATGTGCTTTCGTCCCTGTGCAATCGTTATTTCGCAATCGCCATTTTCGAGACGCAAATTGCAACTTTTTTTTTTATTTTAGCAATGATGGAAAATTTAAGTCAATTAAAGGCATTGTATATAATTTGCACAGGGTTGGTACAGATGGAATAAAATTCCGATAAGCAAAAGCTCTATTCTTAAAAGAATGCTCAATACAGACTAGAGCACCTAATATTTATTCAGAATTATAACATATGTATGTTATAAAATCACTACAAAAATAGTTATTTTGTTTCAACACTTCTAGTGTCTTATCAAGTGATCACTTGATATGACACCAGAAATGTTGAAACAAAATTGCTATATTTGTAGTGATGTTATAACATGCATATAATATAATTTTGAATAAATATTATATGTGTGTTTGTGTTAGTGTGTGTGTTTATTGAATAATTATTCTATTTTTGAATTACCTTTTTTTTTTAATTTTTAATCTTCCCAGTGTTGCACTATAATAAAAAATAATAACCTTTATATGCCTAAAAAAATGATGTCATAAAATATATAAAAGAATTTCATTTTACTTAAATTTAAATAGCTTTGTATTTTTTTATTTTAATCTTATTTTCTTTCAGTCAAGCATTTTATCTAATATAATTGTCATTTAAAAAAATAATATTTATACAATTCATTATGGAATATTAGAAAAATACGCAATTTTCGAGCAAATAAATCTCAAAAGTTTATTTTTAAAAGAATAATTTTTCAAAGAAAATATTCATTTCCTTTTATTTGATGGCACTCTATGCCTGTAGCTTCTTGAAACCGATTAGTTTACGAGACACCGATTGCAAAATGGCGACTACAAAATGCCCCAACTTCCAACCGGGAGAGTTCGTTCCTGAATAATTCTGTGGGCTGCATCGACCGAAAAAATACAAAATGGGTTCAATTATCTGAATAAATCTTGGCATTATACCGAATCTCCACAAAATCATAGACATTAAGATATTCTGTTTTCTTCTTTTTCATCGGCCCACAAAATATTTTATTACCGAAGATCCTTCACTCAATGAAGTCATTTTTATTTATATTTTCTAAATATTCAATTAAAAAAGAGTGCCTTCTCCACGCATAACTCAATACACCAATTTGTTGTTGTTGGACAAATGCTGTACATAATTAAATAAAAATCGAAGCTGAAAATATTCTTCCTATTTTTTTTAAATAAACAATTATTTTAAAAAATGTCTTTGTTTTTATTTCAATGACCAGGGACAGTCAAAATCTAGCAAAAACGCAAAAATGTAACTGGGTTGAATGGTAAGGAACGAGACAAAGAGTAATTGTTTGGTTACTTGTTTTGCGACATATCAACACCTCTATGGGTTGTTTAATGCCGAAATCTAAATATTTTGAACACAATTATTTGACTTCAGCTAAATACATTTTGAACGCAATTGTATGCCTTCAACTACAGATACAATGTATTGTTAGTCATTTTGCCAAAAAATGTATTGCTAGTAATCCTCCTTTAAAAAGTTATTGCTGGTAATTTTACTATAAATATGTATCGTTGATAATGCTTTCCTATGAAAATACATTGCTGGTAATCCTACCACCAAAATGCATTTTTACACCTTCATAGTGTTTGGGGGTCCCATAGATGGGATCCTAATATGTGCCATGACCCCGAGTAAAAGTGGAGTTGGGAACAATAGTAATTAAGATGTGGTTCCACTCTCCACAAAACCTCCAATCTCCCGATGACAGATGTAGTTTATCATTATACCCAGGACTTGAGAAATATTAATGGAGAAGAATCAAACATATAGAATAAATGTAATACATCTGAAAATATCCTAAAAAGAATGGTATTCTGCTGTGTAATGTCTGCTCTCTTGAACAATTTCCGCACAGCTGAAGAAAATTTGTAGCGATAGATACGTGGTTCCATGTTGAAAATAAATTGGGTTAATTATGTGAGAAATGGGGATATCTTAGAAAGAATACAAATTCAAAAGTACTTGCAGCTGAAATTATTTATTACATACTGAAGAAATATAGCTGAAAAAATTTAACCCTCAAAGGGCGCGGTTAAGGCAAAAGAAGCAGGGGGGAAATAGTGAGAAACTAATTTGTAAAGTTTGAGTATATGGATGGTAGATGAATTACCACAATGACAAGGAGGATTCTTCAAAGAGTATAGCTGAAAGCAACAGGTTAGAGGAAGCTTTTGAGAGGCATGTCCTGTAGTGCTCGACATATAGAGAGAGATAGCGAGCGAAAGAGTGATATATATATATATATATATATATATATATATATATATATATATATATATATATATATATATATATAAGACCAGTTGATATTAGCGTCTATTCTAACGTAATTTCAATGAAGAAAGAAATTGAATAACATATGTATTTTTTCTTTTCTCCTCAGTAATTTTATCATTTTAAACTTAATTGAGATTAAATATAGATTTTAAAATTGCTAATTTTTTACTTTTAATATCACATTTTATCGTATAATTGATATATTATTGGTTAGAATAAATTCTATTTTAGTATAACCCCAACTTTAAAGCTATTAATAGCTATTATAATCTTACTTCGCTGTCAAGTTTTTTGAATTCTATAATTGTGTTTTGATTAGTCATTCTAGCTTTTGTAACAACGTTTTCCCCTTGTGAAGGATTGTTAATTAATTTGAAACTTTTAAAAACATTTATTTTACATTCAACATCATCACTTGATAAGACACCGGAGGTGTAAAAACGAAATGGCTATTTTTGTAGTGATTTTATCATATATTTATGTTTATGTTATAATTCTTAAATAGATAATTATATATATATATATATATATATATATATATATATATATATATAAGAGAGAGAGAGAGAGAGAGAGCGTTTTGGAAAGGCAAAATAGTTTATCTAGATAATCATTAACTCATTCACTTCTATTAATTTCTGTTTCCAATATTATATGATTTATACGAAAACAGAAAAGAAACTATTTCGATTTTTTATATATTGTTTGGAATAAACTGGGTAACCGCCTAATTAAGTCAAATTGCTCTATTCTCATTTTGACCCAGCTAATCGGAATATATTATATACTTATATGTAGGACGCTTGACCGTGGTGTCATCATTATCATCATCACCCCCTTGACTTTTGTAATCGTAGGGCGGATCCGAATGCAGAAGCCGCACTAAATCTCCTCCACAACGGTCTATCAATGGCAGCCATCAGCAATTTTGGTATAGTTATATCTGTCCATTGACATTGACCAACAAGTTTTTTTTACGTTAGGGTCATCTTGTACGTTCACCTTCAACGGTGCCTAGCATGATGGTCTTACACAGGCTGTTGTACCTTGTAATGTATCCAAACCACGCCATTCTTCTCCGTTTGACAGTGGCGAGAAGATGTCCCAGGTGGCCCCCAAAATGACTAGCAAACTGGTAATGTAAATCATTAGTACTAAATAGTGGATTAGATCCTCACTGCATGCGACATACTTGTTTCCTTGCACACATATTAAAAATAATAATTAACTGTCGAAATTCTTATGTTTGTCCATGGAAACGATATTGCATTCTCAGTTGTTGTAAAGTATCTACTTTTCATCGTCAGTTAAAATTTGTTTAAAAAATGGAATATGTAAATACAACTCAATAGATTTCAGTTTCACTTATGGAGAAGCCACATATCAAAGCAACTAACATAGCCTAACTAGTGCCATAGTTTTACAAAATTTGACTTTGGCTATGCTGGTTATTTTCTATGTTGTATAATGTTAATTATCCACAAATTTATACATTGATTTGATCATTATCAATCAAATGCATTATCCAACCATGTGGTATCGTTTAACGAGAGATAACCAGCGTGAAACTTAGCACATGCAATTATTTTTTTTCGTTTCAGCAGTGATGGGCCTATGCAACGAGCAACAATTGATTCGAGTACCTAACAGCCAAAATATAAGCTAAAAATAGATTCTGGCGAGCTCAGTAAGCACATACGGCTGAGGGATCATGCGTTGCAAATTTTGAAATTTGACGAATTACAGGGAATGTTTTGTATAGCTTAAAATATTCTGAGGCCAACATTAGCTACTTCAATGCATTGGCTTATAATTCTCTCAGTAAAATGGCTTTATTTTAATAATAAACACTGTTGGAAAATTCACTCATTAAAAAAATTGATTCAGAGGCGTCTCTGATATTAGGGTCTCTGAAGATTAAGCTTCATTAGTTTCATAGTAGATCCTCGAATGCGTTTGAATTTCATTTTATTTGTTTTGAAATAAAGAGAAAAACATAACACCAGAAATATTGTTTGCTTTCTTAAATCAATAAAATGAAGTGAATACAGAAAAAAACGCTAATATTGATCAAAAAGTGGTTAAACGCTACTAATGTCATCTCTGTCTAATTTTCTTACATACACACACATATATATAAATACATACATATATATATATATACACACACACATACACACACATACACACACACACATATATATATATATATATATATATTAGAAAAAACAGTAAGATTTATAATCCGGTGTTCTCAGCAATTAATTTTTTTTTAATTTTTTATAAAAAAAAACAGTGCTCAATAGAAACAGTAGACCAAAATAAAATATAATTATTTACTTTTTAAAAATAAAATTTCATCGCGACAGAGAAAATTTCCATGCTTTAAAACTGAAATTAAATTTATTAATTTAATTATAAAAATTAAACATAAAATCCGTAGTCTCGTTCCGTTGTGAAGCTTAAGTTTAATTTTTATAATTAAATTTATAAATTTTGTTTCAGTTTTGAAATTTCTGTGTCGCGATGGCCTCATATTTTTTAAAAGAAAATAATTATATTTATTATATATATATATATATATATATATATATATATATATATATATATATATACAGGGTGTCCCAAAAAATGTACTCCCACTTTGAATGACGAGAAAACCTTTATTTATGAACACATAGAGTGAAATGGAATAGATTCGAATACAGAAGAAAAATGTAATTGAAGAATCATGTTCGCAAATGTTCAAATTGATGACCATTATTGTCCAGACAACGCTGATAACGTGCACCAAGGGATTCGCAAACAACACGAAACAGGTTATTAGGTATATCGCGACAATGTCTTTCAATTTCCAATTTCAATGCATCAATTGTTCTTGGTTTGGTGCGATAAACATTGTCTTTGAGATATCCGTGGTCGTCCAGAACGTTTCTTGTTGACGTTCTGGACGGTTCCATCTGCTTCAAATTTGTCTCTGATGCGAGCAATGGTCCGGCGCGTTGGTTGCGGTTTTGCGAATTCCCTTCTGAATCGTCTTTGCACTTCAATGGCGTTTTCGGTCTTTCAGGACAAACTTCCTTTCTTTCAAACTAAGTTGTTTTCCTGGCATGCTGTGATTAATTAATTACACCTGCATAAAAAGCAAAAAAAGCATGATAGAGACAGTTAAAGCGTGAGTACATTTTTTTGAGACACCCTGTATATATATGTGTGTGTGTGTTTGTAATTGTGTGTATGTTTGTGTCTGTGTGTGCGTGTGTCTGTGTGCGAACACACGCACAAACATACAAAGAGCTCAAACAAAGAGTATAGATAGTCTGATCTGAAATGAAGTACCGACCTATTAGGTTGGTGCAAAAATAATATCGTTTTTGACGTATTTTTTAACGTCAAAAAAACGACATTATTTTTGCACCAAACTAATATAAAAGTAGTATCATTTTGTACAAGTTCCATAATAATAATAATATATATATATATATATATATATATATATATATATATATATATATATATATATATATATATATATATATATATGAGGAACGGTGAAATGTAGTTCTTCCTGACAACAACAAAATGTATTTGTTTTAATATCTAAACCAGAAATCAAGCCGGAAGACGAAGATAATGTTACATTGATTGGACAAAGACCAATTATCATGTCAGGAAATAACAAAGCGACCAGAAGGGAATCTAGATGATGATGTCATGAAACGAAAGCGAAACGTGAGAAGTGAAAATTAATATGTGAGGGAGGAGGCGAAACTTTAGAAAGAAATGTAAATACATCATAAATAGTAAGAAAATGAACGATAAAAAAATTGCAATCAAAAATATACTAGAAGAAAGGAAAAAAAATGCAATCTTAAAGTGAATAATGGAAGGATTTTACAAGGAAATCTGAAGAAAAAAATTACCTTTTAATATTTTCCCATGTACTTTTTTTTAAATTTTAGGATAGATACTTTTTTGGGATCTATCAAAATCATATAAAAAATCCCAATTCTTTCGAGGGAAATGACACAGGAAGAAAATCATATTTAAATTACAGTAATAGTATTTCAATAAAGTGAAAATAGTAACGTTACATGTCAATAAAATAAAATATGTATTTCATTTATTCAAAGATGCATTGCTCTTATCTATTTTTTCTATTGGCCTGATTACCATCTTGAAGGAAAACAACTATTTCAATAAAACAGTTGCCAAAATAGAATTGATAATTACGGTGGCGAAGAAGGGATTCAAAGAAAAATGAGATTTGACCATCAACAACAGTAGGCCTACTGGAATATTCTTGATCTTTCTGATAGGAGTAGATTGATTCGCCTAAGGTGCGGTTCTCATTCCTCGTCGGTGTTTTTGTACAGGAGTAAAAAATATTTGTTTCTTGTTTAGGATTGGGTTTCCGGTTCCTTCTAAAGTCTACTTTAAGTCTATAATTCTAACGGTTTCACCAAAACTCTTGAATTTTATTTACTATTTATTTTCTATTCTTTTATTTATTTACTTATTTCTACAATATAGGAGTAAACAGTTTCTCCTATCGCCCGGTTCATATTTCTCCGATCTGTTGAATAGGAGTAAAAATTTATTCCTTTTCTTCTGTTTAGGATTGGAGTTCCGAGCACTTCTAATGTTTTATCAGTTTCTTTCAGTTCCAGTAACTTCTTGCATTTTAGTGGCATTAACACCTTGCTTGGGGTGAAATGATTAAAAAAAAAAAAAAAAAAAAAAAAAAAAAAGAAAAGATTAACCATTGATAATGTAAATAAGATAATCTTTCCTACGACTGTGCTAAATCTGTCTTCAACAAGCAATTATACTCAACCTAATTACAATTCTGTCTATATTTCTGAGATGAGGTATTATGTATACTGTTTACATTATTCGGACTATTGTCCTGATCTTTGTCGCCATATTCATTACAACGTTTCGGCCGTTGTAACTCCGGCCGTCTTCACGTGGTTGAACTGAACCATTTATTTCGCTCACTGGGGTAGACTGTTCTGGTTCTACGTGCCATGTTTTAATGAATGTGAGTTCAATACCCGGTTAAGGCAGTGGAAAACTTGGAGAGGGGAATTAACAGGAGATAAATGACAACTGACATTCATTAAAACATGGCACGTGGAACTAGAACAGTCTACCCCAGTGAGCGAAATAAAGGGTTCAGTTCGACATTCCAACCACCTGAAGAAGGCCGGAGTGTACAACGGCCGAAACGTTGTAATAAATATGACGACAAAGATGAGGACAATAGTCCGAATAATGTAAATAGTGTCTAATTACAATTACCGTATTTTCCGGTTTACAAGACGCTACAGCTTGGAAGGCGCGCCCTAATATTAGAAAGAAATTTCTAAGAAAAAATAAAGTCATTCTCGTACAATAACGCATTCAATATGCATCCCTGACATACTGGCGCCACGATTGTTTACATTACTCACTCGTCCGATTTTGTTTGTATGGCAATGGCATACTAGTCAAGAGAAAAAACACTCCCACTGCTGCTAGTAATCAGAGCATGTTTAAGGTTATGGCTCAGCTCCAGGAAGGTTTATAATCTTGGAAACACTAAGCAGCTAAGTACTGAAGTTATACCATATAAAAAGCTGAATTAGACTAGACTCAATATACAAATCTACGTCCCTATCAGTGAAGCCAATTAGGTGACCGTCCAAACTGAACCTTGGCGTTGTCTTATATTCGTCTTGGAAGATGCACACGTATTTTTCAGGGTATTTCTTAGGAAAACAGTGTGTATTGTAAGGCGGAAAATACGGAAGCAGCAGATAAAAAGTGCTTAATTTTGGAGATCCGATTGTTCAAGGAGGCCTCAGGTGTACTTGTCAAAATATTGTGATGAGATTTCATCACTATTTTCGCTAATTAGACTTATTACATTTAGTCAACTTTTTATTCACGTCGTTGTCTAGCTCCAGGAATATGGGGTTGCTAAATACTGGTCAAGCTTTTCTAGTTTAAAGCAACACATTCAATAATCTATCGCTGATACTAACCTCCAGGAGTGTGACTCATTGCACCTTCTCAGACTAACGTTTGCCGCTGGTGAAGTGGAAAGACTATACTGAATCAACTGCTAAGACTGCTGCTAGGAAACTTGGTTCACTGTATTGTACGAGAGAACTTTTTGGCTAGAATTTATCTTACATATTTATAAGTCTACCACTCTTCCTTGCTTTGAATATTGTTGCCAAACCTGGTCTGGTGCTCCTGCTGTATATTTAGATATTCTTGATAAAATTGAAATAAGAATATGCAATGTTATTTGTCCTGATCTGTCATCTCGGCTTCAGTCATTTTCCCACCACAGTAACCTTGCTTGTCTGTGCTTGCACTATAAATATTTTTATGGTAATTTTTCTCCTGATCTTTCCGCTATGGTACCCAAATCTTATGTATTTAAACGGCAAGGTCTTAGTATTTTACAGTTTCTTCTATCGCACTTCTCGTTTGTGGAACTCTCTTCCGGTTTCTTCTCAGTCAAATTTGACCTCCAAGCATTTAAATGCAATGTCAATCATTATCTTCTGTTTTCTTACTTTCTTTCCTGATATTGTTCTTTCTACTTAATAATGTTTTTTTTCCGATATTCTAAAACGCTTAGCAACCCCACCACACACACACACACACACACACACACACTCACATATATATATATATATATATATATATATATATATATATATATATATATATATATATATATGTATGTGTGTGTGTATTTGTATATATATATATATATATATATATATATATATGAAAAACTTATCTTAGTCGACATGTTTCGTCCTCTGAGGGACTTTATCGCCAAGTAAACTCCGAATGTTGCTTTTGAACACACATATTCTCCCTGATTCTCGAAATATATATATATATATATATATATATATATATATATATATATATATATATATATATATATATATATATATATCTGTTTAGTTTCATATTCTTATGTAAATAAAGAATATGTTTAGAAATGGATTTTTCCTTTAGTAATCTGACATCTTTTACTTTATTGCTTAAACATTTTCTTAGTGGGTACCAATATTTGAGTAGATGTTGTGTTTCTTTATTAAACAGTATATTTATTTCCGTTTACCGATCTGAATATTCAAGAAATCCTATTAGAAAAATATGGATTCTCCGGTAGGATTCGAACCTACGTTCCTCTAGGAGAAACCGTCATTAGATCTGACATGCTTTAACATCTCGGCTACAAAAATACTATTTCTTAAAGTTTTCTTTAACCTACTGGCCGGAAGCTTAAAGCACGTTAATATTCAGATCAAACGATGCAGATAAATAAACATAGAGTTTAACAAATAAACAGATCATCTACTTAAATATGGGTATCCACTAAAAATAACGATTAAGCACGAACGCACTCACACACAGATACATACATACATACACACACACACACACACACACACACACACATATATATATATATATATATATATATATATATATTGTGTATTTAGGCAGCATTTTTTCATTCATACATGTTTCGTTAAATAATATAGACAAGTGTTGTCTATTTATTTTATGTAAATTCTTTTCATAACGTCTGATAAGCTTAATAACATTATCATTAAACGAAGAAAGAAAATCATAATATTGATACCTATTTTTTAATCCAATCTAAGCTTTCGGCTTACATAAGCCATTATCAAAGATGTCAATTACTGTAAAAGATATTAAGCAATATACAGACAAGACAGTGATGATAGTCTGTGATTGTTTATACGGATGATTTCCTAGCAGCGATAAACACGTGCATATAAGACGTTATGAAAAGAATTTACATAAAATAAATAGACAACACTTGTCTATATTATTTAATGAAACATGTATGAATATATATATATATATATATATATATATATATATATATATATATATATATATATATATATAAGGCTTTCTTGTTAAATTCATCAAGTAATTGTTGCATTCATGTTACCCTTAGAAAAAAATTCTAGACATAAGTCTATGATATACTTGTCACCACTTTATAAAAAAAACACCTCCGTGTTAAAAATGATTTTCTGCGATATATTAAATTAGAAGTAATTTATGTTTATAATCAGATTAATTAAATATTAAATTAGTTAATATTTCCCAAATAAAGTTTCAAAACGCATGTTTTTTGTTTTGTTTTTTTCATTTTTGATTGATATTTTCATAAAGAGAATTATTACCTATTTGCGTGTTTGTCTATAGAGAAGGAGAGAGAAAGAAATATAAAGACCTTGTGTCGACATAGAATCAACACTAGAACCGCTCTACCCCGTATACTGAACATTCTTCCACCATGAAGATAACAAATATTAGGTTGGTGCAAAAATAATGACGTCATAATGTCGTTTTTTGACGTTAACGTCAAAAAACGACATTATGACGTCATTATTTTGACACCAACCTAATAGTATCTATGTTTCATATTACTATATAAAAATTGGTTTTAGTGGGTATACGTGTTTGATTTGCTACCTCTGTTTCTTTTTATTGTTATTAAACAGTGAAATTAATAACAAAACGGTCCTAATAGAGAAGGCCTACTAAAGAAAAAAAAAAAAAGAAGGCCTTCTGTCAGAAATCGAAACTACATCGCGCTTTTACCACAGGGAAACACTTCTAAGAAAAGCATATGAGTGTCTCTAACAGTTCGGTCACTGAGTCAGACTTTCAAAAGAGTGTATATATTTATGTATGTTGTGCATGTATTGTGCATACACATTTACATGTATGCGGTTAATGAGAAGCAAGAGACAAGAAAATATAGAGATTAATTTAGGGAAAGAAAGAGAGAAAAAAAAATTTGGAGAGATAGAGTGAATATTTCTATTACCCATAATTACTTGGTACCGAAGAAACCAATTTTCTCAATATTTGTAAGCCTGTTAAGCGTCAGGATTACCAAGCATAATCTTGAACAAAGGAATAATCTATGTAATTGTGTGCATTGCGGGTGTGATTATCCATATGTGAATGTGAATGCGCGTGTACCAATGTGTGTATTTATTTACGTACGCCCGCATAAGAGAGAGAGAGAGAGAGAGAGAGAGAGAGAGAGAGAGAGAGAGAGAGAGAGAGAGGTGGGGGGAGACAAAGAAAGTGTGTGTTTTCCGAGACAGTCCGTTGTTTCTGACGTGAGGTAAAAATATACTTCACCATTAAGAGTAATTAAGGTAGATATTAAATAAATACTGACACAAATCCTTTGATATTTTTTTTTGATTTGATTTGGGTTTTTTTATTTAATTTATTTGTTGTTTTTTTTTTAATTTGTTGATTGGTACCAGCCCCTGTCGAACCTTTCTGACATTGAAAAAAAAAGAAAGAATGGAAAGAAAGAAAGAAAGAAAGAAAGAAGGAGGGAGATGGGAAGAAAGAAAGGAAAGAAAGGAAGGTAGGCAAAAGAAAGAAAGGAAGGAATAGAGTAACTAAAAGAAAGAAAAAAGAAGGGAAGGAAGGAAAGAAAAAGAAAGAAAGGAATAGAGGAAGTAAACAAAGAAAAAAAAAAGAAGAAGGGAAAGGAAAAGAAGGAAGGAAGGGAAAAAAGGAAAGAATAAAGGAAATAAAAAAATAAAAAGAGAAGGAAGGAAAAATAAAGAAAGGAATAGAGGAAGTAAACAAAGAAAAAAGAAAGGAAAGAAAGCAAGCAAGTGATGGAAGGCGGGAGGAAAGGAGGAAGGAAAGAAAGAGGAAGAAAGATAAGAAAGGAAGGAAGAAAGATAAATTGAGGAAAGGAAAGACTGCTATTAAACCTTGCAACGGAGGAATCTACCCACGACACGGAACCAACTGTAAGTTGTTAGAGTAAGAGGAGGAGAATTAGTAGGAGTAGAGAAAAGAGTTGGAGGAGGAGGAGAATGTGGAAAAGATCGTTGCCATAGTAACAAGCCGTTTAAACTCGAAAAGCGGCCAATATCAATCGTATTAGAAAAATAAATAAGATAAAAAAAAGAAAAAAGAGGTAAGAAAAAAACTTGTACTAACGTATATGCTGTTCAGTTTTAAATTCGGCATACTTCAAACGTCGTTAAAAAGCAAAAGCAAACAAAAACGAGAGCGAGAATGGTCAGAAAATGCCTGGCTAAACGTTGAGGACATGATGGCTGAAAGCTGTGAGAAAAGCAAGCGCTGTTATTTTTGTTTTGCTTTATTAAATGCAAAGTTTTATGGCTATGTACAAAATAAAAATAAAAGTAGCATCATGATAAGTAAACTGAAGTGCATTTACTGGTTTGGCTCGGTAACTAGGATCAGAAAGGTGACATTTTAAGATAGAAAGGATTGTCATCTTTTAGAACTGTTAAAAGAGCTCGTGTCGACGTTGTTATTTATTAACCTTAATTTTGAACGCCTTTTCGAACTTAAGCTCATTCCAGACCTCAAGTGGAACTCGTATATATGATCCATCGCTAAAAATGGTTGAAAAATGGTCGTTCCAGTAAGTACCGGACTCCTCCTGCTACGCTCTACATTTAAAAGGACCAGATAAGGATGGAGATCAAATGGTGTATTGCTGTCATATCTCGGCTGGGGCTGTCCAAGTCTTCACTTTCCAGCTTTGATATTGTCTAGAAACGTTTTGTGAGTGATGATTTGTTTTACCACATTACAACTTTTTTTCCACAGAAAACATCTTGGTACTCCATTGCTATTTCAATGGAAAATATTCAGACGGGCTCAGAGATCTTTCTTGATAAATCCGCATGCTTCTGCTAAAAAAACTTTTCGTGGAAGCAAAGAGCGGCAAGCTTGATATCCCACAGGAGGAGTTAGAGAATCACTTGAAGATGACGTATTCAGATAATATGCGAGATATACCAATCCCTCTTATAAAAGATTTACCAAGACCTCAAGATCCGACAGTTATGTTTGATGATAGTGGGATAAAATTAAGTCAAGTCCGAGATTTTGTCCGAAAGGCACGCGCTGGTAGTGCCCCTAGAATGAACGGGATATCATATAAACTATATAAAAACTGCCCATGCGTTCTTAGAAAACTTACTATCCCCCTTCAGCGGGTTTGGAAGCAGAATATTGTACCACAAGAATGGTGTTTGGCTGATGGGATTTGGATACCTAAAGAGATGGATTCAAAAGGCATTTCCAATTTTCGCCCCATATTCCTCCTTAATGTCGAAGGAAAAATATTTTTTGGAGTCCTCGCATGACAGATTTTCTTATAGGAAATGATTACATCAACACATCTGTCCAGAAGACTGGGATACCTGGCTTCCCTGGTTGTCTGGAGCATGCACAAATGATATGGAACTCCATACTATCAGCCAAAAGAAATAAAACAGAACTCCATGTAGTATGGCTTGATCTTGCCAATGCATATGGGTCAGTCCCACATCAATTAATAGGAATGGCTCTTGACTTTTTCAATTTCCCTGGCAAGATTAGAGAAATCATAATGAAGTATTCCGACCCAGCTTTCATGAAATTCACCGTTAAAAATTATACTACCAAGTGGCAACCGCTTGAGATCGGTATCATGATGGGCTGTGTGATTTCCCCGCTTCTTTTCGTTTTGGCCATGGAACTGATTTTACGAGGCGCATCAACCACAGCCAAAGGAGTGATGACTGAGGAACAGCTAGTCCTTCCTCCTTCTAGGGCTTTTATGGATGATATCACAATTCTCGTCTCTTCTAAAATTGCTGCCAATAACCTGTTAGAAAAGTATCACGATCTTTTCATATGGGCGAGAATGAAGGTAAAGCCCAAGAAAAGTCGAAGCCTGTCATTAGTCAGGGGACCTGTTAAGGAGATTCACTTCAAAAGTGGTGATGACACGATACCAACAGTTAAGGAAATGCCAGTAAAGAGCCTCGGACAGCTGTGTACAATCCCACTGACTGATCGACATCGGGGTACGGAGGTTCATAAATCAGCTCTAAAGGGACTAATTTCGATCGATAGAACCTATCTGCCTGGCAAAATGAAGGCGTGGTGCTATCAACATGGTCTATTACCCCGCCTTTTGTGGCCTCTGAAAATGTATGAAATTGCATTATCTCGTATTGAGCGCATTGAGCAAGTGATCAATAAGTACTTGCGTAAGTGGCTTGGAGTTCCTCCTTGTTTTTCGAAAGTGGGGCTATATACCAACTCCGGACATCTGCAGCTCCCTATACATTCATTGGTGGAGAAATTCAAGGTTGGGAAGGTACGCCTTCATATGATGATGAGAGACTCAGCTGATGATTGCATACGGAAGGTGCATCCAGAGATTAAATCTGGTTCGAAGTGGTCAGCTGCAGAGGCCACACAAGAAGCAGAAACCAGCCTGCGAGTCAGAGATATCATGAGCGTGATTCAGAATAGTCGGTCTGGATTGGGTAACACGACACATAAATGCTTCTCCAAGGAGAAGGCAAAGGGAAAAAAGGCGTATGGTAGTTGAAGAAATCAAAATGTTCGAAGAGGGGCATAGAATAGCTACTGATATTACTCAAGCGAAACAATGTAAGTGGACAACATGGAATGATATCGAACCCATTAAGCTTTCGTGGAGTTCATTAATTGCGTTGGAACCATTGGCAATATCTTTCCTTCTTCGATCTACATACGATCTTCTCCCAAATGAAACAAACCTGAAAATGTGGGGATACACAGATACAGATCTCTGTTTTTCGTGCCAAAAAGACCGAGGTTCCTTGCGTCATGTGCTTTCTGCTTGTCCACAATGGCTCCAGATGTACACGTGGCGACATGACAAGGTATTAGAGGTGATAAGGGATCTAATAAGAACACAATGTGAGACAGCAAATCAACAGCTTGTGGCAACCAAGGAAACTAAGATTGAATTCCATTAGGAAGGGGAATGCCCTGCAAAGAAAAAACAAACAGCCCCCAATATAAAGCTGCTGAGTGGTGCCAGTGATTGGAAGGTTTCAGTGGATCTAATAACATCCTTAAAATTTCCAATACACATTGCACAGACAAGCGTCCCGACATTGTGTTGTGGTCCGACTCTAAAAAGACTGTCTTCCTAATAGAACTACCAGTCCCTTGGGAAGAGAACAGGGTGGAGGCGGACGAACTAAAGTAAAACCGGTACGAGTCACTGCGTGCCGAATGGAAAATGGTTGGACGTGTCACGTGATGCCTATTGAGATTGGGTGTCGTGGGTTTCTGGGACATTCGGTCATTTCCTTCCTTTCAAAAATAGGCATCACTGGCCGTTTGTTGAAAAGCGTTTCCCATCGCCTTCAAAAAACTGTTCAACACGCGTCATGTTGGATTAGGTCGAGATCAAAACAAGTAAATAAAATGCACGCAACATCACGACCTAACATGCGTAAGTGAGATATTTGCGTGGTCGTCTATAATGACTTTTACGAGCGCGTCAATAACGGCAAACGCGTTCAAGAAACTTTCATTGCAGATAGATTTTACTTAAAGGAATAATTAGTTAGCTTATCAACATACCCTGCCTGGTGGCAAACGCTGCTGGTGGCGCCATGGGTGGCGGTCCCGCCATAGCCACCGAAACCGTGATATCACCCCTGGACGGCGGCTGATGAAGACAGGGTATCGCACGTGCTAACACACGTTGTATATTAATATATATATATATATATATGATCGAATAAAGAACAGACACACTCGGTCGATAAGTTAACTTTTTGTTTAGACACAGACCCTGCAAAAATGACTTCCTCTTACATATGCTAGCAGTCATATCAATATAATAGTGTTTAAATCCGATAAAAGGATTAAATCTAGTTTACCGAAAGTTGTAAAATTAATAATGGTTTTCTTACTTTTTCCTTATTTACACAGTGTGGGCATAGGAATCTCTTTAAGTAAGGTGACCATCTGTTCCACGCCTCAAACGATCTTCTGTGCAAGGTCGACTATATATATATATATATATATATATATATATATATATATATATATATATATATATATATATATATATATATACACGCACATATATATATATATTCTCGTCTCCCTTACTATTTACCGTAGGAAGTCCTTTAGTTTCCTGTATGTTTTGTCTTAAGATTCTGCCTGCCAATAATGAATCCTGGTAGGACTTCTAATTCTCAGTTTGCTTTTGGTTGAATTTGTTTAGCGGCATATCAAACACCGCTTTTATGGCTAAAAATGAATATATTTTGAATGCAAGTGTATGCCTTCAACTACAGAAAAAATGTAATGTTTGTCATTTTGCAATAAAATGTATTGTTGGTAATTCCACTATAAAATTGTATTGCTGGTCATTTTGCTTTAAAGATTTATTGTTGGTATTTTTTTTTTCTAAATATGTATCGTGGTAAATTTTTTTATATATAAAAATGTATTTCTGGTATTTTTAAACCATCAGTTTTATACTTTCATAATGTTTTGTCTTTGTTTGGAGCTGGGACCCTAACAGGTGCTACCACCCGGGTTAGGATGGACTTGGAAACAACAGTAATTAAGACGGGGTTCCATGCTGCTCAAAAGCTCCAATCTTCCGATCATTGGCTTTCCTATCATCATACCCAGTACTGCTTTCAGTTTCCGGTTTAATTCTGCATTTTTTACTTTTAACTCTCTTAGATTTTATGCCCATATTTATCCTTTTTTTTTCTTTCACATCTCGTGTTCACTTAATAATTTATCATTGTGATTGCGACTTTCCTTTTCCACTGCCGCTTGCTTAACTATTGTCGTCAATTTGCAAGCCACAATTCCTACTTATTCTTGTGGATTTTACTCTGTACTCAGGCTGCTTGATTTCGTGTGAGAATTAATACTGAAGTTGCGTAAATAGTTCCTTAAATGTTTATGCTTGGATCTAATAAACAGAAAAAAGACATTTTTCATTAATAAATAGAAAACAAAGACGTGTACACAAAATTATTATTAGATTGGTGCAAAAATAATGACGTAATAATGTCGTTTTTGACGTATTTTTTAAGGTCAAAAAACGACATTATTACGTCATTATTTTTGCACCAACCTAATAGAATTTGTCGATTTCTTTAATAATAAAAAATAACGTATTTAGTAACTCATTGTTTTACTTTTACTTTATTCTTTTCCTATTCTTTTCATTTTGTTTTTTTGGGGTTTTTTTTTCAGCTAAAATAATGCTTTTACTGATGGGAACATATATCGAATAGTTTTTCTACGGTTGACCAATCTGTAAAAATTATTTGAGTAATATAATGTGAGTGCTTTTTTTCTGAAATTATTACCTATCCAGTAATTTTAGAAATTTAGGAAAATATTCTCAATAATCTAAAGTTTTATTGAATTTTAGGCACTTTGGCATTAAATGCAGTATAGTTATCGCTCTTATTTTCTGATAATGTTATGTATGGACGTCCGTATTTACAAAAGTCGGCACGGTTATCCACACAAACACAAAATTCAAAATTCTTTTTTGAAAATATTGAATATATCTGAATTGAAGTAAGCTTTTCCATTTATGATTAGTAAATATAGTTTTTACTTAATAACAATATCACCTAACCCGTGCAAATTAATAAAATTTTTTAAAAGATTTCAAACTTTATATATAAATCAAATTAAAATCTAAAAAAGAAAAAATGAAAACAGTGCTTGTAAAAATTCAATATTTATAGAAAAAATGTTTTCGTAAGATAATAATGCCCATTTAAGGAAATTAAAAGCTTTTGCAATTAAATAATGTATTAATCATATTGCCTTTTATATTTTACCATACATAGCATATTTTCGATAACTGAGGGCCTTCTTTTACAAAAACAGTTGATGATTTAAATTTTTCGAGGAGTTCTACATATGACTAATATAATCATTAAGCTGTACAATAATTAATTTTTCGAAATTTCATAAAATTAAATAAATGTCTGGGGGGTGGCTAGCAGATGTAAAAATAATGGTTTTACCAAGACGTTTTAAAAAGAAAAAGACATTTCTAAAATAATTTCATTTATTTGTGAATACGTGCGAAAGTTTCATTAAAATCTGACAATTATTTGATTTTAGCAAGAATTTCGAAATCAATGTGGTTTTCGCGCTAAAATTTCCTATACAAATTTATGGTCATACCACTGATGTAAGAAAACCAAATGTTTTAACCAAAACTGCAAACCTTCTGAACAGGATAAAAAATATAATTTAATAATAATAAAAATCTTCTAGTCGATTCTTTTAATAATAATATAAAAATTTTGCCGATTAAACTTTGTTTTTTTATTAAGTTTGGGGCATTTTTTCATCAGGGTATTCTCATTTATTTTCGAGTTTCTGGAGGTACCTCGTCTTATATATGAAAACATTTACAGATTTTTTTCCAGAGAATAAGTACAAGAGAAAAACAAAAAAACTAAACTAAAATAAAATAGATAAAACGCGCATTTAAAATCAAAACAAAAGAAATTATACACAAGGATAATGTATATATAGCTGGCCACACGCTTTCGAGGATACCTGTCTACTCGGGCGGCTAGACAATACCTATTGCAAACGCTTGCTCAGGTGCATTTGTCTTTATTCGATACAAACAAAGCACCCATTACATTTAACATCGGATTAAGCCTCCATCAATTTTAACATTTGATTTACCCCCACCCCATCCCCGTTTTTAACATCTGATTTAGCCCTCATCACTTTAACGTCTGATTTAGCCACTCATCACTTTTAACATCTGATTTACCCCCACCCACGTTTTTAACATCTGATTTAGCCACCGATCACTATTAACATCTGATAGAGCTCACACCATCACTTTTTACCTGATTTAGCCACATGCTACTTTTAACATTTAGATCCCAATCGCTTTTAACAACTGATTTAGCCCATTACTAATTCGCTTAACATCTAATTACCCATTCACTTTTAAGGTCTCCCCATCACTTTTAACATCAGAATTGGCCGCGCTACTTCTTAACATTTGATAAGCTTATGCCACATTTAACATCTGATTTATCCACAACTACTTTTAACATCTGAATTCACCTAAACGACTTTTATTTGTAGCGCCCTCCTTGTAAACCAAATAATATCCTCAGATATTCGTCATTACAAGATAATAAATCAAAGAGAATCTAGTAAAGGTCACTGAATGAAGAATAACCAAAACGGAGGTTGTAAATGAAATGGTAAACTTTATAAAATCAACAAAATACAATACTCGCCAGCGGCGTAAAATAGGTAAACCACTGCTAGTGGTGAACTACTTAGACAGCATATTACTCTCATTTACAATATTGGCCAACGTATTTATGAGGATTGGGACATACCCCTTAGTGTTCATAGGTACGGTACATATATATTAGGTTGGTGCAAAAATAATGACGTAATAATGTCGTTTTTTTGACGTATTTCTTAACGTCAAAAAACGACATTATTGCGTCATTATTTTTGCACCAACCTAATACATATATATATATATATATATATATATATATATATATATATATATATATATATATATATATATATATATATATATATACGTAATTGGCTTCTGGGCATTTGCATTATTTTTTATTACCTTGTTGTGGGAAAAAAACGAGGAACCGTGAGAAAGAGGCGAGAAGAAGGGACAAAGAACAGATACAATTTTGTAAAAAAGAAAACGTAGAAAAATAGTTTAACATCTGCTGATTTCATATCAGTGGTTATTTGAACACAGAAAGAAAATACATTTATCTAATATATGGATTTTGAAGTTTGTACGTGTATCCGCACGAGACGCTGGTGATAAGTTAAAACTTAAATAAATGCAATTTTCTTATTGATCTTTACCAATATGCTGCTTTCATCTGGAATCAACAGAGACGCAATTTTACATAGAATCCTAGAAATACACTTGAGAAACAAGTGAGTAATGAGGAAGTAAACAAGGAAAGGTATACTTACAATCAGAAAGAGTTAAAAGTTATAGGTATGAATGGGGAAAAAGGCAGAGATAATTTAACACTAACAGGGCATATTGAAAATCTGTAAAGCGTAGGTCAGGGAAACTGCGAGTAACCAAATTTAGCAGTTTGTGTGGATGGATAGAGTAACGAGGACAAAGCGACAAGATTTAGTTCGAACAACAGCAAAAAAAGGAATGGTCACAGATGTCCTGATGTGACTTGACATATAAAAGAAAATGGAGAATTCAGCCAATGAAAATGAACGTTGCGACATTTCCTCACAGATGAAGAAGACACTTGAAGCGGGAGAGATTGGGTTCTACAGACGATTCTAAAAATACCATCGACAGAATATGTGAACAACGAGCAAGTATTAAAGAAACAGGAACAGCCAGGAAACGTATACTTTCTTGTTTCAGGAAGAGACAGGTGACATTTCTGAGTATCGATAATGATGAAAAAGGGTCTGGCGAATATAACACTCACAGGACATACTGAAAGTAAGAGAAGCAGGGGAAATAAGTACTTTGTGCGATGGATAGCAGGAGTTAATCGTCAAAAATTATTTCGCACAAATACAGGAAGAAGTGTAGAGCCATTGCCACCCATGTTTTAAAAAGAATTGGTGTATAAAAGAAGAAAGTTTCTATACTTAGCCGATTTTTCTTATTAAATAACTAACTTGCATATTCAGCTTTTAAAATCAATTAATTTTTTTTTTGTTATTCATTTTCAGTGTACTTTTACCTAAGAGATTTATATTGATGGTTTTTATAATTAAATTGTTTAGATATACTCTGACACGTGTCTGGTAACTACATTAGCATTTAGATCACAGCTAAGGAGTAAAGGAAAATAAAGGGGAATAAGTAATACTGACATCTTAATTCAAATATCGTGAAAATCTAACAAATATTGTAAATTATATTATGACATCCTGTCTATGAAATCAATGACTACCAAAATAATTATTACAATTTCTCCAATGACATTTGACAGTATGAGAAAACCTCTCAAACAAAGAAACGACTGCGTAGCGAAGTAAAGGAAAGTCATTTGGCCCGCCTAAACCTCCTGTCTCAGTGCAAGTACTGAATATGCGTGAATTCACGGTTAGAAAAAGGACATTTACTTAAAAGAATTTTCAATAACCGGTACTACAGGCAACAAGGTAGCGGACTTTGCACAATAAGTGTACAGTACCTATTTTCCCTGAGATATATTCACATTTACGCATAGGCACCCGTAAACAAACACACACACACACACACACACACACACATCTACATATATTAGGTTGGTGCAAAAATAATTTCGTTTTCTAACATATGTTACTATGTGAGAAAACGAAATTATTTTTGCACCAACCTAATATATATATATATATATATATATATATATATATATATATATATATATATAAGGCCTCGTAAAGAATATATATATATATATATATATATATATATATATATATATATATATATATATATATATATATATATATATATATATGAGGCCTCGTAAAGAATATACATATATATATATATATATATATAAGGCCTCGTAAAGATATATATATATATATATATATATATATATATATATATATATATATATATATGAGGCCTCGTAAAGAATATACATATATATATATATATATATAAGGCCTCGTAAAGAATATACGCACACACACACACACATGCATATATGAGGCCTCGTAAAGAATATATATATATATATATATATATATATATATATATATAAGGACCCATGATGTCAAGAGTATTCTTAAGTATGTTTCTCCTGTTGCAACTACAAACCAATGTCGTGCTAAGGTCGAATTGCCGACAGATTTATGATTTCATGATTGAAATATTAAGACACATCTGAAATATCTTATATCTATCTTTTATGCACACACAAAAGTGAACACTGAGATCAACACAGAGTGGCGGCAATCTGTTTCATGCTTGACAACTGCGTTCAAGCATGAAACAGACTGTCACTATTCAGTGTTGACTTCAGCGTCTACACGTATGTTTACACCAAATTCTTTCGTTTGATGTTTTTTGCAGTCGCGGATTTTATTTATTCGTAAGTTACTTAGTTTTGCCCAACAACTTCCTTGTTTTCTTTCCGTCTTCCTTCCTTCCTTCCTTCCTTCCTTCCTTTCTTTCTTTCTTTCTTTCTTTTTCTTTCTTTCTTCTTTCTTTCTATGTCTCCCGTTTTTCTTTTTTTTAGGGCCTGGTTCTCCACGCTTTTTTTATACTTACTCACTCTTCTTTCCTTTTCTTCTCTACTACCCTCTTTTTCTCTTTGCCTTCTTTCCTCTCCTCATTTGCATTTGTTTTCTTCTTTTACTTTATCGTTCCCTCTGTCTTCATCCAGTTTCTTTCATTCCTGCGTTTTTTTTCTTTTCTTTTTTTTGTTATTTTTCATAATTTCTTCTGTCGTTATTTTTTATTTTTTCATTTACTTTCTTTTTCTTTCTTTTTTTTTATTCTCCTTTGTTTTTTACTCCTTTTATTTCCCTTCTTTTTTTCTTTTTCTGTCCACCCTTTCTTACTCTACTTACACTTGCTTCTTTGACTTCTTTTTTTCCTTTTTCTCACTTACATTTTATTTTTTAAGTTTCCTTTTTCTTTTGTCTTTATTCTATTTTCTTTCTTTTTTTTTCTTGTGTACTTTCCCTTTTTTATGGTTCTTATTTTTTTCTTTCTTGTTTCTTTCCTTTTTACTATCTTTAATCATTCTTCTTTCTTTCTTTCTTTCTTTTTTTCTTTCTTTCTTTCATGCGTTTTCTTCCCTTTTTTACACTTTTTTTGTTTCCTACTTTCTTTCTTTTATTCTTTCTTTCACTCTCATTTTATCGCGTACTTCCCTTCTTTCTTTCTCTTTGATGCCGTTTTCTCTCTTTTTTACCTTGCGCTTTGTTCTTTTTAAAGTAACTTTCTTATATCTTCTTTCTTCCTTTCTTTGGGCCTATTTTATTTATTATTCTTCCTATTTCCTTCCTATTTGCCTTATCTTATTTTATTTCATCCCGTTCTCTATCATTTGGAGTTTCTCCTCCAAAGTCCGACCAGACCACCGCCTTCGTTCCATACAGTCTTTAATTCTTTTGCATTTTTTTTATCTTGTAGCTGAAGCATTTCACCGATCTCTTTTTATTTATTTTTCTTTTCTTCAACGGGGTTAGTAAACGTCCGTACGCCAACAAACAACGCCTTAACCCTGGACTTACATCCCTAAATATTTCTTTGCGTGTGTAAGCAATTAATTGCTGGTGAATCCCATAAAACAATGGTATGTTATCAGCTCACTACTAAAATTGTCTTTGATCGAGGGAGATATACCGAAAAGATTCCGATGGTCAGTGCTATCTCATGGTGAGTACAAAGGAATTACGACTTTTAATGACAAAAGATGAGAAACGAAGGAAAACAAAAGAAGACGAACACTTTGGAATAATAATAATAATAATAATAATAATAATAATAATAATAATAATAATAATAATAATAATAATAATAATAATAAAGAAGAGGAAGAAGAATTAAGAATCTAAAAGAAGAATTTAAAATCAAAAAGTAAGGAGCCCTGAAAGAAATAAAAAGTGGGCCAGAGGAGAAATGTGGCACCTTAAATCTACTATTATGTTTTTATAGTAATTAGAGCCATGGGGGTACGATAAAAGGAAACGATAAATGCGAAAAACAAATTGCCTGGTAACCGTTTTTTAGAATAGATTAACAAATATAACCGTGTTGAACTGATAATTTACCCAGAAGAGTTTTTTATCAAAAAGAAAATATAAAAAGAAATATATAGACATTGTACAAGTTCAATTCGTGTATCACTTAAATTCAGAATTTGTGCAAATATAATTCAGGTGATGACTCAGTAAGGGATTGTACTAAAAATAGAAACAAGAGAAGATGATGTTATTATTATTATTATTATTATTATTATTATTATTATTATTATTATTATTATTATTATTATTATTATTATTATTATTATAAAATACGAAAAATAAATAAAATACAATAAAATACAATAAACAAAAATACAATAAAACAAAAATACAATAAAATAAATAAAATACAAAAAAAATTCTTATTATTAAAAATTTATTTATTTATTATTATATTTATTTATTTATTTATTATTATATTTATTTATTATTATTAAAAATTTATTTCTTCTTCTTATTATTATTATTATTATAAAATAGAAAAAAATAAATAAAATACAATAAAACAAAAATACAATAAAACAAAAAAACAATAAAATATATAAAATACTAAAAAAAATTACCCAGAAGAGTTTTATCAAAAAGAAAATATAAAAGAAATATAAACATAAATATAAAAAGAAATATAAAAAAGAAATATATAGACATTGTACAAGTTCAGTTCATGTATCACTTAAATTCAGAATTTGTGCAAACAGAATTCAGGTGATGATTGTAAGGGATTGTACTAAAAATAGAAACAAGAGAAGATGATATTATTATTATTATTATTATTATTATTATTATTATTATTATTATTATTAGTAGTAGTAGTAGTAGTAGTAGTAGTAGTAATAGTAGTAGTAGTAGTAGTATTTACTTTTGGAACAAATGAAGAGATTGCATGTCAGATGTAGGCGAGATAAAAGAGGAGGAGAGCAAGAATAATAATTGTAAAGATGTAGAAAAAGAAACTGTATAAAAGATAACTTAGTTCGCTGCGAATGTTTTTTCCTGATTAGAATTTTATAGCAAAATTCTTACATTTTCTCTGGCTATTCAATATATTTTTAAAATGCATTTTAAAAATGAGAAATCTTTCATGAAGCTTTTATTTTTAGTTTTATAAACTAATAGATTAAGTTAATATTTCCAAAAAGTAAAATACTTTGCTGAATTTCAAACCGAATTTGGAATGAGTATTTTGATTTTCGAAATTGGTAATATATCTAAAAATCAGTCTTATTGACAAATCTGTCAATACAACATAATTCTCTTTATTAGAAAATCATCAAAAAATAAAATGTACTTTTCTAAAACTTTATTTGGGGAAGATTAACTGATTTAAAGTTTAATTAATATGAATTAAAACAAATATTACCTGTGTTTAATTTAAAATAACTCATAAAGTAATTTTCTAAAAGAATGGCAGGTATTTTTATGAAGTTTTGACAAAGTTATCGATGGTTTAATGTCTGATATTTTTAAGTAAGGGGTACGTAACTGTAAAAAATTTCTTGTCGAATACAACGTGAACACCATTTTTACATAGTTTTCAATTATCCACTAATCTTAGGAATTTAAGTAATATTTTAAGTAATCTAATATTTTACTGAATTTTAGGTACTTTGGCTTTCTAGTCTTACGAATTCGTTTGTTCAGGAAATGTTGGAAAATTACCAATAAATTTTTAATTTACTATAGCTACCGCTCTTATTATCAGACAATGTCGTGTATGGACACCCTTATTTACAAAAACAGGCACCTTAATACACACACACACATACACACACAAAGTTCAAAATTATATTTAAAATACTGGGGGTCGGTGAATTGTAGTAAGCTTTTCCATTTATAATTAGTAAATATAGTTTTTACTTAATAATATCACCTAACTTAAATAAATTAATACAGAATTTTAAAAAATTAAAACTTTATGAATCATTATAATTAAATTCAAACAAATAAAAACAATTCTTGCTAAATTTCCTAATTAATCAAAAAGATGTTGTTTTTTTTTAAGACAATAGTGTCCATAATATATCTTTTTCACAAAAGCGATTAAATCTTTTTTTTATTTGAATAATGTCTTAGTTTTATTGTATTTTTATTTTACGATTCAGGGCCGAGTTTTTGTAACAGGGGTCCTGTTTTACAACCCCCCCCCCAAAAAAAACCCCTGATGATTTAAATTCTCCAAGGAGTTCTGAGCATAACTAATGTAAGTAATAAAATGAATTTCTCGAAATTTCATAGAATTATAAAAAAATAGGAAAAACAGACATAAAAAAATATTTATACTAAGTTTTTCTAAAAAAGAATCATTTCAAAAATATTTCCATTTGTAAATAAGTCCTGAAAGTTTAATTAAAATACAACTAGTAATTGATAATTGCAAAATTTTTCAAATCAATGTTTTTCATCGGAAAAAGAAAAAAAAATGTTCTTTCCTCTTAATAATAGCCTAAAGTTTTTGACGATAAAACTTTGTTTTTATTATGTTTTAGGCATTTTTTTCATTCTGTATGCTCATTTTTATCGAACTTTTGGAGGTATATATTTTGAATCATTTCAACATATTCAGCTTTGATGACATTCACCAGGTAAAAATTAATCGATGTTCGGAGTAAATTAGGTATCAGCACTTTTTCTCTAAAAAAAAAAAAGTGCATACCATGATGAGAAAGAAAGCAAATTTGATGAAAATAAAAATTTTATCGTCAAAACATTCATGTTATTAATAAGAGGAAAGACCAAAGCATTTTTCATCATTTTATTAAGTTTTTTCATCCTTTATAGAACATTCGAAATTTTGATTAAAAATCTTGTTTTTTTTTGCGTTAGCCGTTTTGAGAGGGGTGACCAAAGTTAGTATAGGGAATTTTTAGCGTCTTTTTCGCATTGATAGACACATTAATTTGGAAATTTTTGCAAAAATCAAATAATTGTCAGATTTTAATGAAACTTCCGGAACTAATGACGAATGAAATTATTTTAGAAATGTTTTTTAGAAAGTCTTGGTAAAAATACTTTTTTGTATCTGTTTACCCACCCCACTTACTTAATTTCATAAAAAAAAACTCGAGAAATTCAACGTTGTAAATCTTATTGATTATATTAGTTAAAAGCGGAATCTTTGAAGAATATAAATTTAGCCATATTTTAGTGTAAAATCCAGTTACCCAGTTACCGAGAATCAGCTCAGTAATGTCACATACAAAACCAATAAAACTAAGATATTATTGAATTAGAAAAGCTTTAAATTGCTTCTATGTATAATATACGTTATGAATAATGTCTGAAGCATAAAAAAAGATATTACGATGAATTTTTGCAAGAATTGTTTTCTATTTTACAATTTTAATTACAATAATTTATAAAGTTAAATCTTTTAAAATTCAGTTTCAATCTTGTCAATTTTAGGAGATACTGTCTTAAGTAAAACGTTTTTTTACTAATCATAAATCTAAAAGATTATTACAATCTGCAAATGCCCCGTATTTAAAAAAAGAATTCTACATTGTTTCTGGATGTGTATAAACATGATTTAATATATATATGTATATATATATATATATATATATATATATATATATATATATATATATATATATATATATATATATATATATATATATATATATCCAAGTATATGATTAGTGTATATGGAATGAATTCCAATAACCAACAATTACTAATTCTTAAAAGTGTGCTCAATAAAAAGTAGAGAAGATATAATTATTTATTTAAAAAAAAAATTATAACATAAGTATGTTATAAAATCACTACAAAATAGCCATTTTGTTTCAACACCCTCAGTGCCTTATCAAGTGATGATGTCATCACTTGATAAGACACCAGATATGTTGAAACAAAATGGCTATTTTTGTAGTGATTTTATAACATACTTATGTTATAATTTTTTTAAAATAAATTATTACATATATATATACATATATATATATATATATATATATATATATATATATATATATATATATATATATATATATATATGATCATACATGATATTATCATTAAAAAGACACGTGTTTTAAGAGTTGCTTAAAATTTCCTGAGATAATATAAAAATTAATAAATAAAATGTCATATAATTTCATCAGAGATGTAGGTAAAATTATAGGTACCTCTCTTATTTATGAAATTTTATGTTACATTGATTTTTATAATATCTTAGTTATGAATTTTTTAAATTTATTTTATTGTTATATAGTATATTAAATTTTATTATTTTTCCAGTAAGCATCTTCAAACGTAATTCTATAAAGCTAAAGTACTTAACAATTAATAAAATATTAAGACTGCTTAAAATATTTGTTAATTTGTAAAACTTACTGAGTAGTTAAATAGGTTCACTTAAAATTCGTAAAATTTGTCACTTCTGTTCATCCATCCGATCACTTCTCCTCACTTCAGCTGTCAATTCCATCAATAAACATCTGAGAAACGAGTCACCGTAGTTAAGAAATGCTTTTTTTATTTTCTACTACATTTTACTGCTAAAAAAGTAACTACCGTTTCTTTCAAATTAGATTAAGTACGCATTAAATTTTCAAATTGTACTCAAATAACCTTTGAAATATGTATATTTTATTTTCACAATATTTTTAAAACGAAGAATTTAACTTTTATTTACAAATGTCTCAAAATGGCAGACATCATCGATATTACTGAAAACAAAAACAAGTTTATTCCAATCAATATAAATTCGGTTTTAAATACACCAAAGTATTTTGATCACTGGGTATAGTAAAGTTATTCCTTCACCTTTGAATTAAAGCTAGAGAGAAAGATTCAAGAGCGATTTTTTTTATTTTTAAATTAATTTTAAACTTATAGGTATGCAATTTTCAGGCAAATCAGTAGAGACCCCTATAATAAAATGTAGAAAATAATCATGGAGTTGTCAAGTAAATGATTAAAACACGATTTGTTTTCCTTAGAATTATAAGAAGACGCCGAAGAAATAAAACTGAAAATAAATGTTCATCAATATTTTCAAGTCAAATGCTTTAACAAAATCGAAAGTATTTGCCTCAAATCTTGCAAGCTGCTTAATAAATGGCCATTAAACGTCATATATTAATAAACAGGTTGCGTTAATTAATCATAGGAGGGTTGAAAAAAAAAACCCAAATTAGCAAACAGGGTGGGGACGTTAATTTGTTGCGGAACATCAGCAAAAACTAAAATGGATATCACATATGATCCTAACAGAATTTAATGATATAATCAAAAAGGTAACATTTCACACTCTGTTTGATTGATCGATTCGTTTTTTTAAGGTTTATCAACCACTTGAAGGTTATTTAAAGCCAGGAAATATTTTTAGATTGTAAAATATTTTTTTGACATAATAATAATTTAGTGATATAAGTCTTACTAATTAACCCATAACTGGTGGATTCATAACCTTTCTCAAGTTTATTTGCGCGTAAGTGAATATAACAAACCCAACTAGAATTGTAATTCGGTTCTCCGATCAACAATTCTGAGCTACCATACATTACATCATCTGCACATTTAAGCTTAGAGCACCTAGTATTCCCAAGTGGTCACACATCAAGGTGACCAGGATCGATGTTGCTTAACTTCAGGGATCATACGGGGAATGGTATTTCAACTTAATATGGCCGTAAGCCTTCAAACAAATAATTAGGAAGAAAGCCCCTATAAATATTAGAAATAGAAATAATAATTGGTCTTTGGTAACCCATTTTCTGAAAAATTGTGTTAATAGAAACACACACACACACACACACACACACATATATATATATATATATATATATATATATATATATACACTAAAGGTAACAAATTCGTCGGTATATAATCCAAGTGGATCCTAGTAATATGTTAAAACTAATCCACAAAAAGAGCTTAATGTATTTATTATTTTATTACAGACCAAATAATTAATAAACATTAAAATCCATAATCACCTCATATGGAGAATAGGTATTTCAGCAGACGAAGATATCGGTCGTCTGACTTATCAATCCAGGTGTGGACTCTTTTATATATATATATATACATATATATATATATATTTTCAAACATTATAACATGTTTGTTATAAAATCACTACAAAAATAGCCATTTTATTTCATCATTTTTGGTCTCAAATGATGGTTAATATTTGCTCTACTCTGTATTGAGCACTTTTTAAACAATAGTGTTTTTAGTTAATGGAATTTTATTGCGTCTACACCAATCTTATACTTGTATCTCTCTCTCTCTCTCTCTCTATATATATATATATATATATATATATATATATATATATATATAGACACACACACGCACATCGAGTAGAACAGGCTGACTGGTTAATAAATGGCGCGTGTTTCCTTATAAAGAACGGCTAATATTTCCATCGCTATTACACGTGAGGGGAACAGCTACTAAACATGATATTTAATCATCCACCCACGGGATATGGTACGAAGCCGATTTAAAGTGCGAGCCCAAGCTCGTGCACATGGGCTAAGGCTAAAGATTGCCCAGTCCGCGCAACCAACGTCGAACTGTCATCGATATTCTATCGACCGTGTTCGATATTCCACCGACCTACGGCTGCATCTCCCTCATTGCTCTAAAGAGGGGGGTGCTGACGCAAATTTGGAATCCTCGGGAACAGATATCCTTCATTCTTTTATTTTTGTTTTTTCTCCGAAGACAGAAATACACTTGAGAAATAAAATGTAGGTTGGCCGTCCGAAGGCAGATACTGTTTACTCGCCGTCCCCAGCTGGCAGGCTGTGACACAAGGTCAGTTTAATGCGGGAAACTCGAGCCCGTTCTGTGGCCAGGTCCAAAAGTATCCCACCCTCTGCAACCATCGGTTGCGCTGCTATCGGTATTACTACTGATCTCCTCTCTTTAGTGCAATGAGAAAGGTACTGTCTCGGGCATCTGTTCCCCAGGACCGGGCACCTCTCAGTAATATTTTCAGTTTCGCTCTTTCCGCAGACAGTAACACAATTAAGTTGCACTCTGTCCGAGGGTAGTGACACAACTGAGAGCAGGTACTGCACTTTCATCTCAGGCCTTGTAAGTGAAGAAAAGCCTAACTCGAGTAATACTGTCTTCTCGGTCAATAAATTAAGTATATTTCCTTATAAGGAAACAGCTAATATATCATTTTTTTTAATTTTTTTTTTTTTGCATTTACTCACCCGTCCACGAAGTCAGGTTGTGACACAAGATCGGTTTAATATGGGGAGACTGAGTGCATACACCTAGGATCAAAAATTGCTTGCAACCTCCGCAACCGTCAGTTGCGCTGGCCTCGGTGCGAGCACTGATCCTTCTCTCTGGTGCAATGATTGGCCCATGGCCTCGAGCAACTGTTCTCCAGGGCTGGGAAACTCTCAGTATAATTTTCCTCAATTCTGCTCAAAGTCAGAGACGCAACTGAGAGATGATGGGTGTTACAAACCACTCGAGAGCAATTTACACACAATTACCATTAGCCTAATTCGGCTAGGGAAATGTCGCATTGTTGGCTATTGGTTAAGAAAATTACATGATCCATATAATTGTTCCTTTTGGCTTGTTTTATAACTCCCCCACCATGAATTGTCTTTCCTAAAAGACGTCAGCTGGCTGGGTAACCATTACAACACGTTTTAATACCTAAGGATTGTTTACTCAGCTTGGATTAAGTAACGTACAGGGATAAGCAGAAACAAAGTTTCGAACTACCTACATTAATGATTTGACCTGTGAGATTAACAACAATTGTGTTACGAAAGTTTTTCCATTTAGATTGTTTCTAAATTAGAATTAAACTATCCCCAAAATACGAACGAATCTATTTTTGTCGGAGGTCTAGGCTTTGCTCACCCCCACTTTAAATGGAGTAGGATGATTGTACTGCGTCAGTGTATGAAGTGAACATGGCCATGAAAACTAGCATTCGAAATCTTGGTATTTTACCCGAGCTTGAACGGTGACCACTTCTACATACTCAGCTACCCCAGTCCTCAAAGAATCACTGGAACTGTAGTAATACTTACTTAGCATGATTGCGTCTGGCATAGTCAATTAATGAGGATCTCTCCGTGAGAAGTGAACAGATTAAACAAGAAAATAAGTGTCCAAGGACGAACTTAGCAAGTTGTGAGAGATGCTTTTCAAATGACTGGCTCATATCAAGGCTGATAACAGTTGTAGCAGCATTTAAGATTACTAATAGTACTTGCGCATTAAGGTGTTAATCGTAGACATAAACACGCAGAAAGAACGTAGGTAGGTATCATTAAAACTAGTGATTCCCGAATTCTTATTGCTTCCCCCCACACACCCATATGAACGTTTTTTTTTTTTGTTTTTTTTTTGTGTTAGTTATACTGCAAATTCAATTTAACATTGTAAACAGACATATACATTTCATAATAAAACTAATTTATTTAGCAAGTAACCCAATTTATTAGGTTGGTGCAAAAATAATGACGTAATAATGTCGTTTTTTGACGTTAAAAAATACGTCAAAAAACGATATTATTACGTCATTATTTTTGCACCAACCTAATATTTACCGGATTTGGCAACATAAAAATGTATATTTACAGTTTTACCGGGATGAAAGTACTTGGGCAGGAATATCAGCCTCCCAGGGTCAGACTAGAAGACACTGGCAAGAAATCATAGATCCCCATGTCCAATAATTCCCAGTCTTTTCTTTGCCTGGGTGGAATCTGGACAAGTGCACTGAAACTCTGCTTTACAAACTAAATATGAAATGAAAAAAAAATGTTCTTCGTTTTAACGCTCTGCTATTCCCTTATCTACAACCTACCTATTTCATCTACAACCTACCTATTTCTAACCACTCTCTTTTTTCTCACTAAATACTTGATCTTTCTCACCCCCAGGTAGAGGCAGTATCCCCTATTTTTGGAATGACAGCTTTAGACAATTGTCTTTCTCTTCTTACTTGACACAGAAAGAAGTCGTTTAGTTAAATGATAAAAAATAGAAAAAAATAGGTTTATTACAAGAGTACGCAATCATGGATGGCTGTAGCACAAGGAGGGTGGCTTTTGAGGAAGGTAAGATTTTTTTTTTTTGTGCATGGTGGATATCCAAAAACCCTTTTTTCTTATAGGCTGGAAGATTAACGAACTGTTAGCAACTGGCTCGTTTGTAAAATGCATTAGAATAGAAAAACACTTATTTTGCAACAAAACCTTTGACCAGTAATTTTGCTGCATGAACACACCTACTGTGAGTAATGCGGTGCGACAAACACTTATGGAGATGGCAGATCAAATCTTTCTATGTGAAACATATTCTCCAGATCTGGCATCTTTCTACGAGAAGCGTATTCTCCAGATCTGGCATCTTTCTATGTGAAGCGTATTCTCCAGATCTGGCATCTTTCTACGAGAAGCTTATTCTCCAGATCTGGCATCTTTCTATGTGAAACATATTCTCCAGATCTGGCATCTTTCTACGAGAAGCGTATTCTCCAGATCTGGCATCTTTCTATGTGAAACATATTCTCCAGATCTGACATCTTCTACTGATACTTGTTTCATTTCAATAAAAAAAATATTACAGCATTTCCAACAATTTCCTGGTATGGAATAATTCATCAAATCAAAATTTGAATTACTGTATTTTCCGGCTTATAAGACGCACCTTTTTTCTTAAAAATACCCTGAATATAAGTGTGCATCTTCCAAGACGAATGTAAGGCAACACCTAAGCTCAAGTAAGCTTAGACAGTCACCTAATTGGCTGGACTGATAGAGACGTGGATTTATATGTTGAGTCATTACACTATAGTGTTAGCTAATTATCTAATTCAGCCTTTAATACGATGTATTTAGTACTTAGTTGTTACAAGAATACGATGTATTTAGTACTTAATTGTTACAAGAATATGATGTATTTAGTACTTAGTTGTTACAAGAATTTCCAAGACTATAAACCTTCCTGGAGCCGAGCCACAAGCTTAAACATGCTTTGTTTACTAGCAGCGGTGCGATCTTTTCTGCGCTTGACTAGTATATCATGGTCATACAAACAAAATCGGACGAGTGATTAATATAAACAATACGTGACACCAGTATGTGGTGAATGAATTTTTTCCCTAGAAATTTCTTTCCAATATCAAGGTGCGTCTTCGAAGCCGCAGCGACTTTTAAGCCGGAAAATCCAGTATTATTTTATAATGAAATTAGTTCGGTTCACAGTCCTGTCTTTTGAATAAATGTAAAGTTTTATCTCTTGCTTCCTGTTTGGAACTGGGTTTCCGGTTCCTTCTAATGTCTACTTTAACTCTATAATTCTAACTTTCCTAATTTTATTTATTATTTATATACTTTTTTCCTTAATAGCAGGTAGGTTCGCCTATCGCCCGGTTCACACTCCTCTTTCTTTTGAACAGAAGTAGCAGTTTATCGTATCTGGTTCCTTCTAAAGTCCTTTCTCTATATTTCACTTCCGGTAGCCTCTTGAGTCTTGGTGGCATTATGACCTTGCTTGGGGGTGGTGCATCTTACTCTGTAATCCTCTCCCTAGAGTGGCTCTTGGGCTTTGTACAAGAACATCAATGTATAAAAAACAACTCACATAAAAAAATGGTGTACCTTCACATAAATACACACGTACACAAGAGACTTTATTAAAAAAGAAAATAATTTATTACTGGTTGATGATATCATAGTATATGATTCACACCAACAAATAACAAGTTTGAATCGAATTTAATATCCTTCAGGTACATGTCTCTGAGAGGAGTTGGTCTGTGGTGGCCTCAATATGTGCTGGAATCTCCGTAAGCGATACCAAAGTAAGTTTTGTAATTGATGACACATCAGAAATTCGAAGGCCTAAGAGCATCGATGGTTAACCTAGTAGATATATTTAAAGTCACCAAATGAAGAATCTGGCCTTGAATGATGATGTCATTGAGAGCAACAGCATAAGCAAGGATGTCAACGCCACTGAACTTAGAAGATATGCACTAAATATTCAAAACAATCAGATGACAAGGTGTAATGTAAATGATCAACCTACGAAAACAGGGAAATTATCTCTCACATGCCCCAATGAAGAAGATCAAACGTTTGAAAAAGAAATCCAAAGCCACTCGATTCGAGCGACGTTTATTTGACGGAATCCAGAAATTAATTAAAAAATATTTTATGTACGGAAAATTTCATTTTGTGTTCTTATTAGATGTTACTAACCTAACAGGTACATTCAAAACGTGTACGGTTTTATGAATTTATATAAAAGAAAGATTTTATCCAACATAAGCAAAGAGCTATTACTTTAATTGGTTAAAATACATAATTTGTTTGAAAGTTGTAGAAAGCAGAGAAAATAATTTATGATTCAAGAAAAAAAGTATGAATAGTTTATACGAATAAAATGTTTTGCCAAAAAAAAGGCTGCTCAGTTTCGTATTCTTTAAACCCTCGTAGCATGCCACTAACAAGACATTTTTGTAAAGATGTCTGATAATGGGATGTGGCGTAGACCAACAGGAGGTACATCTCTTGATGACGATTGTCTCCCTTTAAAGAAGAACTCACCCTCACTTAGATATTATAAATGAGAGGTCGAGCCGTACCTTCCCATTCGAGCTCAATGAAACTTTCTTCAGTCTTAATACACCTCCGAATCGTTATTTTATGGAACAAAGCACAAGAATGCTGATCTAGTTTCTATATTGCTAACTGAACACAACTAACTTGGGCTGAAATCAGATCACGGCTTAGAAATCTCGTTTTAATAATTTTAACACTACCTTGCACCTCAATACAAATTATGCAACGGATTCACATACACTAACTACAAAATAGAATAAACGCAAATCATAAAAAAGTAATAGTATCATAAGCTTTTTATAATGTTTTAAAGTTAAACTAAAGGGTGGTCCGAAAGTCTTGTCACCCCTACAAAAAATAACAAATACAAAAACAGAATAATAGAAGAACAAGTCACGCACTAATACAAATCACATGTACTGGAATCAGTTTATTCACTTTCACTGACTCTATCACACATCGAGAAGGTTTATATACTGCGGTGCCATGTCCTCTGTGCTATTTTGCGAAGCTTTGTTGTAGGGGTGCCAAGTCTTTCGAACTAATGTGTACATTGCAGCTTAACCAGAATCTGAATGAAAAAAAAATTCTTCTATCTCCCCTGTAGGCAATCAATTTCGATTTAATATTGTAATAGGGTAACGTTTCCCAATCTTCGTGTATTACTTTTTGATCAAACAAAAGAAAATCTTACGCAATGTTTAGGTAGGAGAAAAACATTAAGATAAGTCATAAATTGTGACCAGGGAAAACGTCATAGAGAAGTTAAGTCATAGTTTCATTTAAAGCAGGTAATATTTTGAATAAAATAAATAATATTTTAATTTATTTAATTATATTAATAAAATAAAAGTCAAAATAAATTTATAATAATGAATAAGTAATATAATTAAATTATAACTCAACTTACTATAAATTATAAGACTTAGAATTTAGTTTATAAAAATGATATTAAAGTAAAACCCGGCATAAAACATAGAAGAAAACAGACTTGTTTATTAAATAAGAATTATTTAATTAATATAAAAGAAATTAAGTGCGATTAAAATATTACTTATTTTTTATATATTATGAATTCTATAATTAATATATAGATTTTGTTTTACTTCAAATTATACTTTATTGAGATATATTAAATAAATTAAAATATTTTTATATTTTTTTAATCTTTTGTCACTTCAGAATATAGGCTATCACGCCATCTGCCAAATTTTATTTCTTTATCATCTGTGGACTGTCATGAGTTCATCGAAAGATAGTGCAGTGGTTTCCTGTTCTCTTTTTCACGGCTTTGACTTTAGAGCCGACCTTCTCTTAAACTAGCTAACATCCAAGACCGGAGAAACTATTCTCCCCTTCAATTTAACCTGTAGTTGGGGGAAGCTAGATGGATTCAAGTGTTTTCCAAGGGCATTAGTGAAAGTTAATGGCCGGAAGTTGAACTCAGCTCACCGATAAGTGTTATGTTACCGGCACACATTTAAATTTTGAAAACATAGTTGTTCTTCTCGTAGACTGGTAGCAACCAAGTCTACTGCATTCATTCTGCGCCACTGTTTAATCCATAGCTGGGAAGAGAGAGTGAAGTTGGATTTATTCCTTTCCAAAATATGAACGTAAAGTCAACGAACTCGGATAAAATTTGAATTCAATATCCGCGCATGTAACATTGATATTTTACTTATTTCAATTTGAATTTCTCGAACGATGAGTTACCACTATTTACACTATTTATATTCGGACTATTATCCTCAAATTTGTTGCTATTAACGTAACGTTTCAAATATCCGTGCGGCCCTCATCAAGTAATTGATACGGGTAGCAGAGAAATCTGAACTGAACTCTTTATTTAATCTACAAGTGTAGACTGTTCTATTTACCCTGCCTATGTCTAGGGTATATTGTTTAGTTGTTTTTTTTTGGGGGGGGGTAGTCCTGATCAGTCCGTGTACATACTGCCCGGCCCAGAGAATTGAATTACTATATCGTCAAACGGTTTCATCCACTAGGCTATTGGTTGGTTACCCGGATCGATATACACATGATGAAAGTCGGCGGGTACAACGATCTAAACGTGATAACAACAAAAATGATGTGGAAAATAATTTGAATGTAAATAGTGTAAATACTTATTTCAAATGATAATATTACATATTTTCTCTATAAGCTGAAAATATGACTTATCTTAATTTCTTATTTTTTTCATACAACTGATATATCAACAGTTTAAATATTATAATCGCTATACACCTGAAGGTTTTGCCTTTCAATGGTGTCATGATTGTCTAACTTGTCTCACAAATACTTAATAATTAGTAATTATTTCGATAAAATTTGCTTTGTTTCAAGTTAAACATAGTAAATGACTTTAAAGGTATGTCTTTATAGGGTATTAATTAATGAGTTCGTCTAGCATAGCATTACTACAGTGCATGTGGCCGAGTGGTTAGAACGTTGCATTCTGACCACGAGACTCGGGTTCAAATCTCACCATGGTCGATTTGTCTGGAAGTTGACTTCTTGATGTTATCGGCCTGGAGGAGACAATCCAGCGGCACATTTGGAAAACGCCTGAAAACCATACTACGGGCTGACCCAACACTTCTGAGTGAAATTGGGTAGACGGAACCGAGGGTTTGAGCGTACTGGATTTGTCCAGATTGTTAATCATGCTGGATAACACGCTCTCCCGCAGAAACTGTATCTATGACCTGCTCAGCATAGTTGCCGTATAAAACACAGGTGGACTCTGTGGATATTGAATAAACACAAAATGTGCCTGGGCAAGCATCTGCAACAGGGATTAGCTAGCTGCCCTAGTAGTCATGTATACTCGAATACGAGTGAACAGCCAGACGTTAACTACAGTGTAATGAGTTCAATTCTTACTGAGTCCCCTACTCTTGGGGAATTCTGCCAGATTAAGATAAATATAGTAAATGCGTGTTTTTCTTCCATGTTCTTTCAGGACGTAGGTGACCACTCTCCACAACTTCCTATCCTTTGTATCTTTTAGAAATATTTGTCTTTTTATTATACCTTCCTATTCTGCTCTCCATTTACACATTCATTAAGTAGGTTATTCCCTGCTTTCCTATTTTCTTCTTGCTTTTAATATATCATATGAGTGTTAAATTTTCCAAGCCTCTTTTTCTCATTGTGTAATTCCGAGAAATCTTTTGATTTTATGTGTAATTATACATTTTGCTTCGATATTTGCTTAATACTTCTTCGGTACTATTAATATCCTTCTGTAGAACCATATTTGCCTAAAGTTGCCTTAGGTCGCCTTAAGTCTTCTTTTCATTTCACTATTTTCTTCGCTTCTAAAGAATTTAAAAAAAATATATATTATCTTTTAAAAATTTTTTATTAGATAATAAAAATTAAAAAAATAATAATATATTTATTAAATAAAAAAAAAAAATATATATATATATATATTTATTTATTTATTTTCTATTGTTTTTAAAAATCGAAGTACCTGGAGTATTCCGCAAAATGTCGTTCTTTATAGATATACGCGGTAAACTTGACACTCTCTGCTGAGACGTGGGCGCGACCAGTAATAAGTAGATGACAAGTCGAGCATCACGAAATGGCCAGGCGTAAATTGGGCTCCTCGGGTGCAGGCTTTTTGCATTAAGTCACCAGGTAAGCTGAAAAAGTACAAGCGCCACCTGCACAAAGTAGCAACTGGTTTTTCAGGCACGTGCCACATCTCTACCTGTCGTTCGAGTGGTAACCTGCTCCCCTTTTTTTCTCTTCTTTTTTTTTTTTTTTAACTTGTTCTTTTTCATTTTTTTTTTCTTTTAAATATTCTTTTGTATATTTTTCGTTTACTCTTTCCATTCCTTTTCTGAAAGAATGTTTTTTTTAATCCTTCCTCTCTTTGTCTTATTTTTTCTTTCCTTTCGATATTTTTGTTTTATTCCTGTCTACGCCTTTCTTTTACACACGGATTCGTTACTTAGATTACCTCAACATTTTCTGGATTCTTTCTTTTTCCTCTTTCTTTCATCGTTCTTTCTTTCTTCATATAAATATATTATTTCTGCCGCCTCTGTTTTATAGGCCCCTTCTTTTTTTTTTCTTCTTTCTCTTTTCATGCACATATTTTATGTCTGCTGCCTTTTATAAATTTCTTTTTTTCCTTCTTCCTTTCTTTTACCTTCTGTCTTTTTTATCTTTTTGTTTCTTCATATATATTTTTTTTATTTCGGTTGCCTGTTTTCTATGTCTCTCCTTCCTTGCTTCCTTCCCTCTCTTTCCATACGTATATTTTACTTCTGTTGCCATTTATACCTTTCTTTCTCTTTTTCTTTCTCTCTTTCGTTATCTTTCCCTCTCTTTTTCTTTATTCTTTCTTTCTCTCTTTCTTTCTTTATTCTTTCTTTCTCTCTTTCTTTCTTTATTCTTTCTTTCTCTCTTTCTTTCTTTATTCTTTCTTTCTCTCTTTCTTTTCTCTCTTTCTTTATTCTTTCTTTCTCTCTTTCTTTACTCTTTCTTTCTCTCTTTCTTTTTTCTCTCTTTCTTTTTTCTCTCTTTCTTTTTTCTCTCTTTCTTTTTTCTCTCTTTCTTTTTTTTTCTTTCTTTATTCTTTCTTTATTCTCTCTTTATTCTTACTTTCTTTATTCTTTCTTTTTTCTTTCTTTATTCGTTTTCTTTCTTTCTCTCTTTCTTTATTCTTTCTTTTTTCTTTCTTTATTCTTTTTCTTTCTTTCTCTCTTTCTTTATTCTTTCTTTTTTCTTTCTTTATTCTTTTTCTTTCTTTCTCTCTTTCTTTATTCTTTCTTTTTTTTCTTTCTCTCTCTTTATTCTTTCTTTTTTTATTTCTCTCTCTTTATTCTTTCTTTTTTCTTTCTCTCTTTCTTTATTCTCTCTTTCTTTATTCTTTCTTTCTTTATTCTTTCTTTTTTTCTTTCTTTATTCTTTTTTCTTTCTCTCTTTCTTTATTCTTTCTTTCTCTCTTCCTTTATTCTTTCTCTCTTCCTTTATTCTTTCTCTCTTCCTTTATTCTTTCTCTCTTCCTTTATTCTTTCTTTCTCTCTTTCTTTATACTTTCTTTCTCTCTTTCTTTATTCTTTCTTTCTCTCTTTCTTTATACTTTCTTTATTCTTTCTCTCTTTCTTTATTCTCTCTCTTCTTCTTTATTCTTTCTTTTTTCTTTCTCTCTTTCTTTATTCTCTCTCTTCTTCTTTATTCTTTCTTTTTTCTTTCTCTTTTCATGCGCACATTTTACTTCTTTTTCTCTTCTTTCGTTTTCCCCTTTCTCCTATTTTCTTTTCTTTTTTTTCTTTCTGCTCAAAAGCTTTTTCCAGACGTAACTTATTACATCACAAAGTAGACGAAATGGAGAAATTAAGTAAAAGAAAAGAAACCTTTTGTTTAAACATATTTTCTTAGCTATTTTTCTTTTTATCTTTCTCGTCTTCCCTCCCCTTCTTTCTTTCTTTCTGTAATGCGACAAATCTTCGTCTTTCACCACATACTATAACTTCTTAAGTTCATCCCCACTGCAACCTCATGACGGACTCCACTCCTCAAAATAACAAAGTCTCCCCCTTCTCATGACACCCCCACCTCAATGATATAACACATTTTACGAAAACAAAATCTAGAGGTTTGTGTTCGTTTAATTTAATTTTCTTTTTACTCATTATGAATTTTTTTCAGATTGCATCAAGCTTCTTTTTTTTTCTGTGTACCGTGTCCATTCAGGACGTGATTGATCATAGCTCTCCACAACATCCTATCCTTTGTCGTTCTTTGCTATGTTTCTCGTTTTACCATCCCTCCCCGCTTCCTGTTCTTTTATCCGTTTGCACAATCTTGTTATGTATGTTTCTCGACGTTTCTCTTTGTTCCTCTTGCCTTCGATATGTCTTGTGTGTGTCAAATTTTCCAGGCCTCTTTTCCTCATATGTCCCAAGAAAGTTCAACTCTCACTTTCAGATTTTAAGTAGAATTGTCGTTTTCGTTTCCATTGTCATGGCAAAAAGAAATATTAGAAAAAGTGTAACAGAAGAAAAATCATAAGATACGTTTTGTTGGCATAAGAAAAGTCATAGAAAGATGTCTTAACTCACGGCTTGTAGTTAAGATAGTCATATTTTTTGAAATCAGTATTTTTAATAAACTAGTAGGATTTGAATGTAATATATTTTAAGCAAAGAATAAACCATTTCAGGTATAATAATTAATTAAGTGGTATTTTAATATTTTACTTAGGTTATTATTTTACTTACTACAGTGTAACCCGGATATAAGAGAAACCCGGATATAAGATAGATTTTCTCTGGTCCCAAATTAGAGCCTGTGTTAATGTATATATAATAGACCAAACTCGGATATAAGAGAAACCCGGATATAAGAGACGTATTATCCGGTCCCGACAACTCTCTTGTATCCGGGTTACACTGTATAAAATAAATTATAAATCAAATAAAACAGTTATCGTTCAGATTATTAAAATATTTATATGATATGCTTAGAGTGCAAAGGCTAGCGGCTCAGAAAGAGAAATCAGCAAACCGATTTCGAGTTGGTTACGTTTGCATTTGCATAAATCCCTCCAGGTATGGGCAAGCTCGGCTCTCTAGCCATGGTTGACAAGACAATTCTATAAGCAAAATTGGTATGTCACCATTGGTAAAGCTCATGCATTGAAAAGATTATGGAGTCAACAATTAACAACGCTGAATAGTTGTGGATTATAATCTCAACTCGGTTTGAATTATAAACTTTAATTCTGGTTCACTTTCTTTTTCAAATCATAATTTAAATTTCGGTAGTTAGCATAGAAATGTCCCATTTTGAGACACTGAGTATGTAGCCCTGACGTGGCTCTTACTATACCAACATTGAAAAGGTTATGGAGTTCAAATTTACTTGTCAACTCTATGATGGCAACTGAGGTTGAATTTTAGAACAATATATATATTACTATGAAATTAAGACCCAGGAAAAACATATTTCTCTCGGAATATATCGTCAGCTGCGCCAGGGAAAACATTGCTTTTATTGCTTTCATCACCATCAATGAGTTGTCTTTTAAATGACGATCCAATTCGTTGGGAAAGTAAAATGTCTCAGGACAAAGACATCTCACCAGCCACTACAAAGAACCGTTGCTTAAACTGTCTTCATAGCCTTCTACGAATACACTTCAGTTTCTACCCATTTCGCTAACAACCAACGGACAAAGATATGTCTTATAAAATATCCTGTCAGCCATTTCATACAAAGTTATTATTTTCACTGCCTTTATCACGAATTGTCTTGAATCCCGAATTGATTCACCATTGAAACATTAAAACCGTTAAATATCCACCCCACAACAAAAAAAGAAACGGCTACATTTATTTAGATATTGGGGTAAAATTCAAGATGACACAATTTTTTACGTGTTTATTTTGTTTTAATGGTATTCATTATAATAATCCATTATTTTTTTAATGGTATTTATTATAATCTATTAATCCATTAATTTTAAACTGAGGTTAAGAAAATTAAAGTGGACCAATATTGCAGTAAGAAAAACAAATGAATGTTATCAGAAAAAAATGGCTGGACAAAAGACTTTTTTTTGTAACAAGAAACTCTCTTTTTATTCCTCAGCAAACTTGATCCACACATAAATTTATCACAGCTTTACTTTTTTTACTTCTTTCTTATTTACAAGACCTATTTTCTTCCTTTTTAAATAAGGTTTATACTTTTCAACCGATATCATCTTTCAATTCTTTTCTCTTTCTTCAATAGGTTCTTCTTAACGCAAAAACGAATAGATTATTTATTATGCTTAACCTAGTCTGACATAAGGCTACTGTAATGAGATAGCCAATGAACATGAAACTTTATGCAGTGTTTTATCTGTTGCGTAACCATTCTTCTCCTGTACATGATCTATATATCTATCTATTATAGCTAATGCTTTATTGTTAAAAAGCAATTCATTCTTCTATATTTTTAGATCATAAGAATTTTTTTTCTTTTTGGAAATAATGATTTGGTGATACAAATCTTACTAATCAACCCATAGTTAGGGGAGAGAAGAGGTTGATTTATACTTTTCTCAAGGGTTTCGCGCGTAAGTGAATATAACAACTCCGACTGGAATTGAAACACGGCTCTCCGATCAACAATTCCGAGCGATTATCCGTTACACCAAGCACATCCAAGTTTGCAGCACCTGGTATACCCAAGCGATCACCCATCGAAGTATTGACCAAACTCAACGTTGTTTAACTTCGGTGATCGTACGGGAACCGGTGTTTCAACGTGATGTGTCTGTTAGACCAGAGAACGAATTTTAATTTGAAGTAATCATATTATTTAGCAAAAAAAAAAAACAAAAAAAAACACAATGTATTTTTACAGAATTTAGTACAGGTGTTTTTATTTATATATTTTTACTTACATAGACATGTTTATTCAATATATGTACCACCAGCTTCGATTATGGCGGCGATCCGACTTCTAAAATAATTACATGCTTTGATCAGGTATTCTTTACTCATGTCGCCTATAAAGTACCTGATAGCAGCTTTCCTTAGTATTTTGGACGTACTCTTTGATCTGCTTCTCAATGATGTCCCATAGAATAGGGGTAACATGATCGTGAAAGGGACTGACTTTGTTTAGCAAGCGCTATCGATCGAATCCCATAGTTGCCCCTGATAATATACGACATTAACGGCCCTCTCTTCATAATACAGGATTTGTATCTGATGTCTTTTTGCACTTCTGTTAATTCTGACACTTGGATCTGATTGGCTATCTCATCGATGATACACGGTACTTGCTGGAGTAACTAGACATTCACAGAGCATTTTTCCTATCTTAGACACGAAAGAGCTGGCAACATTTACGAAGGTTGTAATCTCCAAGTCTATGCAGTTGACTGCTAAAGCAACGAAAATGGCATTCCTTTTCATCTCCTGCTCTACAGTTGAAGCTTCCATGGCAAAACTGAAAAAAGAGACAAGAGTTTTACTTAAAGATGGTCAGTTATGGCTTTCTAAAGATGTGGTCTCAAATAAATAACGAAGAGGATAAGGATAAAGGTGGAGAGTACAGTCTTAAAGACGGAGAGGTTAAGGATAAAGGTGGAGAGTCCTAAAGACGGAGGGGGTTAAGATAAAGAGGAAAGTACAATCCTAAAGAGGGATAGTGCAGTCGTAAAGACAAAGAGAAGAACGGTAATGGCGGAAAGTACAGACCTAAAAAATGAGTGTACTGTCCTAAAGACGGAGAGGAAAGAGATAAAAGCGGATTGCATAGTCTTAAACAAGGAGAGGACAAGGATGAAAAAAAGAGAGTACAGTCCTAAAAATGGAGAGGGTTTGGATAAAGATAGAGAGGACAAAGAAGCAGAGTACTGTCCTAAAAACGGAAAGGAAAGGGATAAAAGCGGATTGTACAGTATTAAAGACGGAGAGGACAATGATAAAACAAGAGATTACAGTCCTAACAACGGAGAGGACTAGGATAAAGACGTAGAGGACAAGGATAAGAAGCGTAGTTCTGTCCTAAAGAGGGAGAAGACAAGTATGAAAAGGAGTGTACAATGATAATGACGAAAGCGTTTGGTCACAAAGAAAAGGAATACAATGACAGTGACGTGATAAACACAGCAAATACAAAGAAATTTATTTGAAATAGTCGATGTATCACAGTTATAACTTATTGGTTCAGATATTCGGATAAAAATGTGAATGTTGCTTTGAATAAGGTGAAGTGAATGGACTCCATTGAACAAAAGATCAGTGCAATGCAATTTCTCTCTCTCTCTCTCTGTCTCTCTCTCTCTGTCTCTCTCTCTCTATCTATCTATCTATCTAATATATATATATATATATATATATATATATATATATATATATATATATATATATATATATATATATCCCTCTCTCTTTTACGTTGAATTTCAGTTGACACCAACGAAAAAAAAAACTTTTTAATTATAACCCGGTTTGTTGGGTTTTACACGATGTCACCGCCCATACGTAAGTTTATGTTTTCCCCATTTTAGGCCTCGCACAGTTTTATCACATATTGCGATCGATTTTAGCCGTAGTTAATGTCTGAGGCACACGCTCTGGTTTGTGCTTTTTCCCTTGTCACATTCCATCTTTGATGTAACAGGAGTCTGATTTCTGGGGCAACTAGTACGCTGGCGTATCTGATCTGAATATCTACATTCAAAAATCACGCACGTATATATATATATATATATATATATATATATATATATATATATATATATATATACTAATAGAATACCGGCGTTGCACAATAACCAAAGTACTTTTTTTTAAGTATTTCGCCCCAAGCAAGGCAAGAGTGCCACCGGTTCACAGGTAGTTACATAGAGTGAAGGTGAGAATTATATGAGCTAAATATGAGCAGTAATAATAATGTGTCAATATCTGCACTGGAAAATATCCAATTTTTACAGGAAGGAGACCACAAGTAATATATAAGAACATGATCCACACACATTTAGAGACACAGGACCTCTAATAATTTGATGGGACTTTACAAGACACAAAAACAGAACAATCAAAGCTAATAGTGCAAACATATTGATCAAAGGTCGCAAAAAAAAAACAACAACAGATTTTGCATTCTTATTGATGGGGTTCTTCCTGCAGACTCTAATGTATCTTGAAGATCTTCAAATACTATCAAAATTCAAGGATCTTGAAGTAGAAATCTCAAAGATGTGGCATAATTCCAATAAAATCTCGTTGTCTTTCGAGGCATCGGTTTAATTGGAAAAGTTTATTGCAGACTCATTGACGGGATCCCTGGTAGCCCATTGTCTTAAAGAAATACTAAAGATTGTTCTCACAATCACAATTCCCAACTTACGAAGGATTTTAGATATCAAATATGTGGGAACGTGGGTTATTCTATTTGTAACAATAATGTTTAAGGCAAAATGTCATGATGACATTTTTAACAATAGGTCTTTGGTTGGGACACATAAGGGAATGAGTATGCCACAGAAATACAACTTACTAATTAACCCATAGATGAAGGGAGAAGAGGTAGCTTCATACCTTTCCCAAGGGTATTTGCACGTAAGTGAATATAACGAATTTAACTGAAGGGACAAGGCACATAGAATAAAAAGTGTCGGTTTAAATAGACATTCTGTCGGGTCTATTTTGTATATTTTAATAAAACGTCAAAAAATACACGTGCGAGGAAAATTTTTTTTAAAAAAAATGTGTTGTACCAAATAAACACGGAGTCGGGAGCTGAATTGAAAGACGTAATTCAAAAGTACTGGCAACTGCATTTGAAATTGTAAGAGAATTTTAAAACGAATACAACGAAGACTTTTTCCTGAACGATGGTGAAGCAGAATATATAAGGTTTTATGCGCAAAGCATAAAGCATAGCAGGGGGAATTAGGTACTTTCTGGAGGAACTGACCAATTTTATAGCATCTTTAGAGATGAATGGTATATGTCAGTTCCACTTTATTTATATATATATATATATATATATATATATATATAATATATATATATATATATATATTCTCTAATTTTAATTATTTATTTTTTTAATATTTAAATTTTATTTTATTTTTTAATTTTTTTTCTCCCCCTACTCGTCAGTATGTTTGACCATAGTAACACATTTTTGTCCTAATCATTCTAACCTATTTGATGGTTTAGTTAGAAATCCCGGTTCGAAAGAAAAATCAGAAATAAGGGAAAATTGAATGTCTTTGGCTAGATGCGAAAGTGTCTCGTCAGTATTCTCATGATCTAGTTGGCCGAATCTTCTTGCTTGATAAATTTTCTGAACTTGGAATTGTTTTCGCCGTTTCTTTCTCCTGTTGTTCTTAATTTTATTGAAAGCATGTCTCCCAAGCCCACTATTTGGTGAGGGCGGAGGATTGGCCGTAGATCCCCCCCCCACCAGGTTGATGCTTGGACTTAAGGTAAGCCGTACATTCACTTGTTATCATGAGGAAGAAAGCGGACAAACACTCGCTGCAACGTATGTTGGAGCATTTATTATGACATACCAGTAAATCCGGATAACCATATTTTCTTTTTAGAATAGACAATGGGACTTATACTCTTAATGTTACGAAAGGGTAAAATCCAAGTGTCAGCCAGGACTCTTTGCCAATTACCTCCCCCTCTTATCCTTTCCTCTGGTTTTGTCGTTCTTCTATGTAATAGGAGTAGGTAGGCTTTCCTAGCGCCCGGTCAACACTCCTCCCCCTTCTCTTGTACATGAGTAGAGGCTTACGCCTTGTTTCTTGTTTAGGAAGGGGTTCCCGGTATTCTCTCTCTCTCTCTCTGGCCTCTGTATTAGTGCAGCTCTGTTTCTCCCGTGATGTGTGCAGTCTGTGGCATCACCTCTCCATTCTGAGGGTACACGGTTGACAGTTCTCTGGTTGCTGTCTCCGACTGGTAGTTAGCAGCCCTAACTCTTGCGTAGCGTCTTGAGCGGCCGCTCTGATCAACAGTTGTATAATACCGGGGTGTTTGTAGTGTCATGTCGCGCATGGAAAGGTGTCTCTGCAGTCACCTCCGGTGGGCAACCCTGAAGCCACATTATGATGCAGGTTGTGCCAACTCCTCTCTGCACACGTCACGGTCGATAACTGTCTGCTTCTTTTACTTCGGGCCTTCTCATCTTCCAACCAAAATTCCACATGACTTACAAAGACCGAAAAAGTAATCTTAAACCAGCCACTCAAAAATCACCTAAACCCCTCAACATTTCGTTCTCCAACATCCGTGGCATTAGAACAAACTTCTGCAGTATGGAATCTTTCCTCACTGCAAACTGCCCGGATATACTGGCTCTCTTTGAGACCAACCTTGTCTCGTCTATCCCCTCCTCTGATCTCTCGATCCCAGACTACCTTCCTCTCCTCAGAAAAGACACTCTAACCCACATGCACGGCCTTGATGTCTATGTCAATGACCATCTCCCTCTGGCCAGAGAGTTGTCTCTCGAATCGCCAGACCAGTCGTACATGTGTCTCCGACTATCTCTTCTCAATGCAGTAAGCTATATCCTCTTCCTTTACCGCTCTCCATTCTCTCAAGATTGTGGGATACTCGACAGCATTTCTGACAGCATAAACAAGGCTCTCTCCCTCCACCCGTTTGCTCACATATTTGTGTTTGGCGACTTTAACACCCATCATACGAAGTGGCTTAAGAATGCTAGTAATGACCACGCAGGCATTCAAACGCTCAATTTTTCAGTCTCTCAATCCCTCACGCAGATAGTTAACTTCCCCACTCGTTTTGCCTTCAACCGGGAAGGTAAAGCCTCTCTTCTCGATCTGTGTTTTACCTCCATCCCCGAGTCCTGTACCGCCACGCAACTGCCCTCTTGGTAACTCTGATCATGCGGTAGTATCTGTTAACATCTACTTCAACTCCAACCCCTGCAAGGAATCTACTATCACTAGAACTTCGTTCTACTATCACCGAGCTGACTGGGACGCGTTCCGTGATTTCCTTCGCGATGTCCCCTGGGATGTTGTCTTTACGCTCCCCGTCCAAGAATGTGATTCTGAGGTCTCATCCTGGGTTAAAGCTGGAATCGACGCTTTCATCCCCCCCCCAAGGAAATATAGGGTCAAGTCACGCCCCCTCCCTGGTTCTCAGCTGCTTGCTCAGCCGCCATCGCCCATAGGAACCACTTCTTTTACCTATTTCGTAGCGACATGTCTGACTGCAATAGACGTCTCTTTGCCCGTGACGAGTGGTAAGCGTGTCCTCAACGATGCTAAGTCACTACTTCCTGCTCGGATGAAGGAGCGAATTGCATCCAAAGATTATTGGCGTCTCTGCAAGAGCGTACTGAACAATTGCAAACCCTCTATACCTCCTTTGTTCAACCAGCTCGAAGTCCTGACCTCCTCTGTCGACAAGGTTGAATGCTTTGCCCGAAAATTTTCATTCAACGCTCGACTCTTCCCTCTTAGAACTGAGGCACTATTGAGTGAGTTACACATAACCCCGTCTTTGGCATTGTGCATTATCTCCAATTTAGACCCCAACAAGGCTAGTGGTGGAGATGGGATACCAGCCATTGTCTTGAAGAAATGCGCGCCTGAACTGGCGCCCGCCCTCTCTAAACTATATAACTACTGTCTCAAAGAATCTTGTTTTCCTGACTGCTGGAAGTCCTCTTCGATTGTTCCTGTCTTCAAGAACTCTGGCGACCTCTCTGACCCTTCTAACTACCGTTCTATCAGTCTCCTACCCCTCATCGGCAAATTCTTCGAAGCCCTAACCAATACCGAAGTGGTTAACCACCTCACATCCCATGATCTGCTCTCATACAAGCAATATGGCTTCTGCTTTGCCCGATCTACAGCTGATGTGCTTACGGCCAACACTGAAACTGTCTACCAAGCTCTTCAAAATAACGGGGAAGCTCGTGCCGTGGCCCTAGACATCTCCAAAGCGTTTGATAGTGTTTGGCATGCTGGCCTTCCTCGCAAGATCCAGTGTTATGGCATTACGGGTCGATTGTTTGACCTAATACAATCATTCCTCTCAAACTGTGAATTGAAGGTCGTTCTCAACGGATTCTCCTCCAGTTCCTATTCCACGAACGCAGGTGTTCCTCAACGCTCCATCCTAGGCCCCACTCTATTCCTTATCAACATAAATGACCTTCCTGACGCCATAAATTCCCAAGTTGGCATTTACGCGGATGACACCACAATTTATTCCTGCCTCAAAAACAAATCTAGTGTCACTGACAAAACTAACCTGGCCGTGCGTCTCGAAAAGGGCCTCCAATCGGTTGTGAACTGGGGCAGGAAATGGCTGGTCAACTTTAATGCTTCAAAAACAAAACTGCTCTCTATTAATCACCACAGAGATCCTTCCCTGTCCTCCATTAGAATGTCTGACGCTCAACTTCTCGAGAGCACATCTCTGGGGCTGCTCGGTCTCACGTTGACTGCTGACCTGAGATGGAACAAATACATTGAGTCAATTGCTTCGTCCACCGCAAGGAAAGTTGGCTCCCTGTGCCGCGCCAAGAAATTTTTCTCCTCAGAA
>OZ010594.1:41762050-41809550 GCA_963932145.1 Acanthosepion lycidas
TCCTCAATTATGCGGTTTCTGATATTCGATAATGTTCTTTGCTTGTGAATCGGTATCGCCAGTTCACAATGCCCAAACAGGGATTACCTTTGCCAAGACACTCGCTCAAAGACCTTTTAACCACTGATCTTAGAAATCAGTTGTATAGGGCTTTTAAAATGGCATTTACAACTTTGATTTTATTTAACAATACTCAATTCAATATATATATATATATATATATATATATATATATATATATATATATATATATATATATATATATATATTCACGACGCTTGACAATACATTTGAATGAAAACTCTAACATTTTTAGGCATTTAAAACAACATGTCTGCCCACACACACAATTCCGTAAAATACTTGTCGAAAACACAATTATACTTCGACATGAAAACAATAGACAAAAATTAAAAATCCTTGAAGCATTATACATCAAACAGCTGAAACCCAACCTAAACAAAATCAATTATGGCATCTCTACAAATATTCTTAAATGTCTATAATTGGTAACAGAAGCCATTGGTTTATACCAACGGCTTCCCATACTTCATACTTCTCCAATTAACTCTCGCGTGGTCATGTGTGACGTCATGAGATGCGGTGCGATTTTCGCTTCTAGCGTCTTATATGCACGTGTTTATAGTGGCTTAGAAATCATCCATGTAAACAATCACAGACTATCATCACTGCCTTGTCCGTATATTGCTTAATATGTTGTAACTGACATCTTTGATAATGGCTTAAGTAAGCCGAAAGCTTAGATTGTATTAAAAAATATGGATCAATATTGTAAATTTCTTTCTTCGTTCAATGATAATGTTATTAAACTCATCAGACGTTATGAAAAGAATTTACATAAAATAGACAACACTTGTCTATATCATTTAATGAAACGTGTATGAATATATATATATATATATATATATATATATATATATATATATATATATATATATATATAATATCAATAACTTACCATTGAATATTAATTCAAGTTTCTAGTCATCTATAGATCTTAAAACCACTGCACTCTCATCAAATCCAACAGCATTTTTGATTGGCAGAAAATGAAAAAGAAAAGGCATAATTTCGGATTGTGGGAAGGAAAAATTAATTCGGTAAATTATATTTTGATTAATTTATAGCGATAAATATTTTTAATAGATTCTCTGAAGTTTTTTGTAGAAGCCAAAGTTATGGATTTTTCCGTCTTTTTTTCTCTGCCACAATGGTTTCATTTTTTTCCCCTGATTTACTTTTCTTACCATATTCATTCAAGGAGGAATCTTTGGTTATAGAGACGATATTCGAGTTTTCAGTTTCATTTTTCTTTAAATTCTCGTGATATTTCTGTATTTCTCATGTTCCTGTTATTCCCTGGTACCGTGAGATCCATTCTTAAACAGAAAATATTAGATTTGTTCAGATTCCACTTTTCTTCTTTGTGTAGTCTGAATTTCAAAGATCTTTTACTTATTTTGTAGTCTTTGTTCGTTTTGTATGCCATGTCCATTTTCTCGAGAATCCGTTCCACAAAGTAACATTTCTTAGCAAAGAAACTAAATTCCTTCTTACCAATAAAGTTTAATAGGAGTAGATATGTTTGCCTATCGTCCGGTTCACACTCTTTGCCAGTTTTTCGAAAAGGAGTAGGGGTTTATCCGTTGTTCCTTGTTAAGGTTCATTCTAAAATCTTTTCATTCTCTTTCACTCCCAGTATTTCCTTGCGTCTTAGTGACATTATCATCTTGCTATGGGCAAATGATTATAAAAAAATATGTAGGGAACGTGAATGCGTCGAACATGTGTGCGGAGCATGGCCGCTCTTCGTTCTGAAGGTTTGCACTGATTAAACTCAGGAATATAGTACATCTGAATATTTGCTATGTATATAACGATAGAATAGCAAGAGGCCTGTGACCTTTCATCTGTAAGAAAAGGGTGGACAATAAGTTTGCTTTGTTCAGCAAAGTCCATTTTCATCATTCGAATAGTGTCATTTGAAGTTCAAAGTTTTCAAGTTTTTTTTTTTACTCTTTATTTTCAAGTTTATTTTTAACGTCAGGTTCCTTTTCGTTATTATTCGTGAATTTTCGTTAGTATCCGTGAATTTTCGTTATTATCCGTGAATTTTCGTTATTATCCGTAAATTCCTATGACTTCTTGAGAAAGATAGTGATGTTGTTTCCCGTTGACTTCTTCATGTTTTTAAAGTTCAGCCAAACTTCTTTTTTATGTGCCGTGTCCTTTCATGACGTAGGCGATGATGGCCCTCCTCTTCCTCCTGTCCCTTGTAGTTCATATTAAGGTTTGTCTTGTTGTTATTTCCCCCGACCCTGTTACGCCATCCACTTACTCATGCCCATTAAGTATGTCACGCGTTGCTTTCAACTGTCCTTCCCTCCATCTGTCCTGTGAATATCAAATTTTCCAAGCCCTCCTTTCTCATTACGCATACCAGAAATTTCATCTACCTCTTCCTGATGTTAAGTATAAGTTTCCTCTTCGTTTCCATTCTTTCCAAAACCTCGTCATTGCGCTCATGTTCGTCCCATGGTATCCTTAGCGTTCTTCTGTAGAATCACACTTCTATTGCTTCGAGTCTTCTTCATCTTTGAGGAGAGTGTCCAGCATTCGCTGCCATAAATGAAGACAAATATCACGTAACAGTTCAGAACCCTTTTCTTTGTTTCCAACGAAACTTTCCTGTCTCGTGATACACTGCTTAGCTTTTGGAATGCATCTTCAGTCTTCCCAATACATCTTCGGAACTCAGTGTGGCACTTTCTGTCAGAACACTAAGCAACTAAGCCACAACCACGAACCAACAACCAAGTAGCAACAACCAAGCAACAACCAAGAAGCAACAACCAAACAATAACTAAGCAGCAATAAACAAGCAACAACCAAGATGAAACAACCAAACAACAACTAGCAACACACACTAAGCAACAACTAAGCAACAACCAAGCAGCAGCAACCTAACAACAACCATGTACCAACAACCAAGCAGCAACAATCCAGGAACAAACAAGCTACAATAACCACGCAACAACAACCAAACAACAACTAGCAACACCAACCAAGCAGCAACAGCCAAGCAGCAACAACTAAGCACCAAACAAGCAGAAAAAACCAAGCAACAACTACGCACCATCAACCAAGTAGCAACAACCAAGTAGCAACAATCAAGCAAAAACCAAACAGCAACAACAAAACAACAACCAAGCAGCAACAACCAAGCAACAACCACGAACCAACAACAAAGCAGCAACAACCAAGCATCAATCAAGCAGCAACAAGAAGGAACAACCAAGCAGCAACAACCAAACACCAACCAAGCAACAACCAAGAAGCAGCAACCAAGGAGCAATCAAGCACCAATAACCAAACAGCAACTAGCAGCAACAAACTAGCAACAACCAAGCAACAACCAAGCAGTAACAAACAACCAACAACAACCACGCAGCAACCAAGCAGCAACAACCATTCACCAACAACCAAGCAGGAACAATCAAGGAACAACCAAGCTACAATAACCAAGCAACAACAACCAAACAACAACTAGCAACACCAACCAAGCAACAACTAAGCAACAACCAAGCAGCAACCACCAAGCATCAACAACCTAACAACAACCATGCACCAACAACCAAGCAGCAACAATCCAGGAACAACCAAGCTACAATAACCAAGCAACAACAACCAAACAACAACTAGCAGCCAAAAAACTAGCAGCAACAACCAAGCAAAAACCAAGCAGCAACAAAGCAGCAACAATCAAGCAGCAACAAGCAGCAACAACCAAGAGAAAATGATGACGTAATCAAGATGTTGATATTTCATGCTACTTCGATAAATGGTCAGGAAAGAAGTGTCATCTCTACTACCGGGTCTTGTGGAACCAATTTTTCTGAAAGATTGATTTTAACAGAAAGATTTTATAAATTTCAACCGACAGTGGTACTAGCTGCTCGGTCAATGACTGCCGAATGTTTCCACACGAGGAATAGTCTAATATTCCCATTACCTTTGTCATATATCATATTTATGCCTGAGTTTGAAATGTCGAGCGTGGGAAAGATGAATACTTTTCCTGTTATCAGCTGCAAAGTTCGATTCGGCCTTTTATCACATCAAAGTTACACTTAGTAGGGCCCTACGGCCATTCGACGTTGTTTAATGAATATACAAGCTTATATCACTGAATCGATTAAGACAGAGAAGTGAGTTTGATTGTAACTTTTTGCTCCCTGTTATTTTTCTGCTCGGTTTGGCAACTTGCAGACTTATGCCATATCTAAATTATGCTTAGTGTATCACTACATTGAAGTAAAATTTATTTGTAATCTTTTATACAGAATGATATAATAAATTCATCTTTTTATAAAAAAAACTTCTTACTGAATTTAATTCTGTCTTTCTCTCTGCATTAATGTTTTTCGAATTTCTTATTTGAAGGCAAAATATAAAAAGGAACATTAAAAATAGACAAAGCATGAAATTTCTTTGAACTTTCCACGTTTTCTGTTTGAAGAGAAAGAGAAAAGAGAATTTTTTTCTGTTACTTGTATACATTATTGTTTTGCGTTTTGTGCACAAACCTTTTACACACGTATTATTGTGCACCTCACCTTAAAATACTGTCGTTTATTTCGTGTTTATAACTTTCTTTTTTTAATTCGGTGATTTATATTGAGGTTGAAGGTGGTGGGGTAATTCCAAACTAAATAACATCTCATAAAGAAAGTCATTTGATTAAAAACGAATAGATTTCACTATTTCAAAAAACGTCCCAACATTTCGTACGGTGCAAACTGTAGACTATAAAGGCCCACGAGGAAGGCGGGACGAACTAAAATTGGTCACCGGTGAAAGACAGGTGAGGGGAGAGAGAGTATAAATACGTACTGTACGACTTTGGTCGGATGAGGATGCTCGACTTCAGATGAACCCTACGTTACACAATCAAACACCTAACATCGCACTTTATATATTTAGTTTTTCTAATCACGTTAATTTTTCGAAGAATCGTGTAACGCCAATCTCATCAATTCAGGCAGCTATGTTCTTTTATTCTCTCGTATTTTTTTTTAATCAGTTTCACTCCCAAGCAAGGAAATAAAGCCACTAAGATAGGTTAGTGGATGGGAAAGATTTAGGAACAGAAACATTACTAATGAGCGGGAAGAAAAATGAGTTATTATAAGGATAGTAGATATCGTTCATCCTGAAATTCATTGATTAAACCCTTCTTAGGTTATTTAATGTCGAAGCTTTATATGGGTACCCAGTGAATATAGAACGGTACTATTGTGGTATGCTGTCTAACATAATATTTCTGTTTACATTAGTAGATGCGCTGTGGTAACAGTTGAGTTCGAATCCCAATCGAATTCATCACATTCACTTATGCGCAAATACTCTTGGGAAAAGTATGGAGTAATAAACCTAAACATATATAGGGGGGAAAACTTGGTCCTATAACGTAGGTGAAGTCAAATCTGGAAGAAAAAGGTATATATATATATATATATATATATATATATATATATATATATATATATATATGTGTGTGTGTGTGCGTGTGTGTGTTTAGGCAGCAAACTCTCTTTTAGACATGTCTTAATAAATTACAGCACAGCTTTGTATAAATACTTGTACCCCTGAACAACATGTAGTTTTGTACTACTTACACGGCTGAAGATGATCTTGGAAGAAGATCGAAAGTACTTGAGAAATGAAAATAAAAGAAATTTACACAGCTATAGCACATTTCTCATATCATTTAATATCAAAACACGGAAGGTTATTCGTGAGTATGAACGGATTTTATTAAAAATGTTTGTAATTTTTCAATGAGATTAACCTTATACATACACACACACACATACATATATATATATATATATATATATATATATATATATATATATATATATATATATAATGGACTCTCCCGTCGGTTTCGACGTTTGAGGATCTGACAGTTTAAATGGCATTTAAGACCCGCTAGTGATTTACAAAGGAGGCCACATATGGAGCAAGTGTGAGGATTGTGAGATGAGAACATTGTTAGATTGGCTGACCTTTTAGATCTTGCTCTCGCTTCTTGAAGATGATTCAGACAAGCAGATTCAAAATTGCTGAGTCCACTAAAACACGTTGATCTCCATTCTACCCGCTCCAAGTAAGGAGATTGTAAATCTATATATAAAATTCTGTGGCTTCCATTAGTCCGTCACACCCTCTAAAATAGCCATCCTTTGACTGATCGAAACCAAATATTAGGAAGAATTGCAAACAGGTAAGAGGGTACAAATTATAGTAAGTTTTACTAGGGTAAAACCTCGAAGTAGCGGTCTTGGCAAAATATTTTTCTAAACAAATCAGTTTATTCGAATTTCATCGATTGGTTTGCGAAATTGAACGAAACGTAGAGTTTATAAATCTCAGCACAAAATGTTAGCGATAACCTCAACGATACTAAATATTGTGAGGATGCGTGTTGTAAAACAAATTCTAGTCTTAAGTCAATAAAAAAATCGGCTTCATTTTTTTTTCTTTTTGTCTTTTCCAACAAAAAATAGTCAAGAGGAGATTGTAGTATTTCAACCGGCATTTTGCACCCTTTCAGATGCATCTTTCAAATGTATATGCATGTTGTTCACTTGATATTTAGATAAAATTCTTTGACATTCATGTTATTATTGATGGAGTAATTATCTCATTTTACACCTCAATCTAATTCGAATGCTTTCCTCAGTAGCAATGACAATGGAAAACTCATGGCACAATTGTTGACCACATAAAATAATATGGTAAACCGCAAATAATGTAGTAGATTACAGACTAGAATAGTGCCGTATCGAACTCATTACCTAATGTTTATATGTATAGCTAGCCACTTGTATTCAAGGATACCCGTCTACTAGATCGGCTAGCCAATCTCTATTGCAGACGCTTGATCAGGTGCATTTGTGTTTATTCAACACCCACAGAGCACCTCCTGTTGTTTATACTGCAACTATGCTGAACAGTTTCTTTTGTCCTTTCTCCTTTGTTACAGTTTCTGTGAAGGAGCGTGTTATCTATCGGGATCAAGGGCAACCCGGCCAAGACCTCGGTCACGATGACTTGTGATTTCGTGCTACCACAGATATCGACGGCACCCAAAAAGAGAAGAATTCTATGTACAGGTGCGTACTGAAAAGTTTTCAGCCTGATAAAGGAACCTTTCAAAAAATTTAAAAAATAAGTGTAAAAATAAAAAATAAAAAAAATTTGATATATTGTCATTTCGTTCGAATTTTAGGAAGTACTGAGTACATTTCAGCCACCAGTTGTCTGCTAGGAAGTTGAGGAGAGCTATGATATCCCTGAAGTGACATTGCACATAGAAGGAGAAGAATTTCGCCCTGCGTGTCTGTGTGCTGGCTACAGTGGACCCCTAAGATGTCCGTGAACAACGTTGTTTTTAAACAGCGCCACGGGCTCCCGACGCCTCACGCTTGAATGCAACCAATATCGCACAAATAGCCTAAGTGGAAAGGGCATTGCGTACGTTTGTGTCGTAACGTCCAATTCTGGGTCGCTTGTGCTTTACTTGTCGTAGGCATTTTTGCAGCGGTGAGAGACAAGGGCTGGGGGTAAGAACGACGAAAGTGAGATGAGTGGGGTAGGAGGCCTGGGTGGGTGGGTAGATAGTCGGTGACGGGCCGTGTGTGTCTTAGATTTGAACATGAGATGTTGTTGGAAAAGATCGTGCGCGAAGTTTTTTTTATTTACATCGCAATTAATTTTATCACATGAATAACTTAGTGGCGATTCTTTTTTTTTTTTTTTTTTGTAGGAAGGATGTCAACTATGGGTCGCATTTGTGGGACAGGCTCAATTTCAGAATAATAAACTATAGGCTTCATTTTTTTTTTCCTAACGTTAATATTGAAGTACAGAAAATAGTGCTGGTTAAGTACGAGAAAGGAAAATGGTGTAAAAATTGCTGTAATGGTGATTTTCTAAGAGTAGCTTAGATATGGCACAGGGCCGGAAATATGGGTCACCCAGTGAAAATCGAACTCACTACTCAGTCGTAAATGTTTAAGCGAGGCAATCTTATTAACCATTGTACAACATCGAAAAGCCCAAAATGTTTTTCTAAGCGTAGCTTAGAAGTGACACGAGGCTGAAAATGTGGAACACCAAGGAAGAATCAAACTTTCTATTCAGTTGTCCGTGATCTAGCAACAAAAACTTGTTAACCATTACACTACATCGAAGTGCCATTGCATGCTGTAATGGATAGCAGAGCGGAATAGGAAATCGTACCGCCAATTTCGAATTCCTTTAGGGTTTTTTACATTACCGACAGGACAAAGTACGGAAGACGAAAGTGAATCTTCCTACTCCATGCTAGACAACTCCAAGTTTAAGTGCAACTCACAAAAAGTTATAATTATCATAGGAAACTTGAATGCCAAAGTAGGCAAGCAGAAAGCAGAGGAGATATTAGGTTGGTGCAAAAATAATGACGTAATAATGTCGTTTTTTGACGTTAAAAAATACGTCAACAAACGACATTATTACGTCATTATTTTTGCACCAACCTAATAGTTGGCAAATTCGGAGTAGGAACTCGCAATGAACATGGAGAAAAATGGGTCCAGTGATGCACGGCCAATGACCAGCTATTATATGGTTTCAAAAACATCCAAGACGACTATGGAGAAGAAGCTAAAAACCAAATTGCCTACATAGCCATCAACAAAAGATTTAAGATTTCAGTTATTCACTGAATAAAAACCCTATGCAAGTGCCGACTGCGGAAGCGACCAACACCCTGTGATATGTAAGCTAAGGTTGAAACCATGGAAACTGAAGAAGCCTAACTCAGCACCCAAATTGCAATACAACAGACTCCGGAACGACCCGAACTTGAAGAAAAATATATTAACAGTGTGAAAAGAAGATACGGGGGACAAAAGAAAAATAGAATCTTGAAACGGGATACACTAAATGAAGCTTTAGTAACATCAACAAACACCATCCCAAAGGAGAATGGTCGAAGAAGAAAATGCGAATGGATCACAGATGAGATTCTCGACATAATGCAAAGGAGCCAGAAAACAATGGAAGTCATGTAACGGAATACAAAAAAAAATACAATGAAATAAGGAACTAATGCTATCAGTCTAAGGAAGAATTGCTCAACGAAAAATGTGCAGAAATAGAGAGAATGAGTATCACAAATAAAGAAGATATGCATAAAAATAAGAGAACTAACAGGACAAAAGCCCCTGGCCATCAACAGGCTGCATAAAATCCAAAGACGAAACGCTCATATTAGAGAAAGAAAAAATTCTTCAACGCTGGGACGAATATATTGGAGATCTCTTCTACGACGAAAGAGAACAACCAAAAACACAAAAATAACAACGGGTCGGAAATACTAAAAATTGAAGTGGAAGCTACACTGACCAAACTGAACAGCAAAAAAGCGGCAAGGCCAGACGGAATTCTAACAGAGATGCTGACCGTCGTAGATGATTTTGGCATAGAGAAGATTACGGAAATAATAAATGAAATCTCCAAAAAGTGGGGACATACCGGAAGATCTAAGCCGTTCTATTTCCATGGCACGGCCAAAGAAACCAGATGTAAAAGAATGAGAACTCCACCGAGCAATCAGCCTAATGAACCGCATAACAAAACTCATCATCCGAATTCCGATGAATAGAGCACGCAGCAGAATCAAGCAAGACACAGACAAGAACAGTGAAAGTTTGTTAAAGATAAAGGAGCAAGGAACGCTATATTCATGCTCAGAATGTCATTAGAATGAGCAATACAAAGGTAGAAGAATGTGTACGTGTGTTTTATAGACTATGCAAAGGCGTTCGAAAAAGTGCGCTACACAGATCTAGTAACGCAGCTCCACAATCTTGGTATATTCGGGAAAGACATTAGGATAATCAAAAATCTCGACTGGCAGCAAACCGCCTGCATGTGGATACACAAAAATAGAAAAGGATGTAAAGCCAGGTTGTGTCTTCTCAGCATACTTATTCAGCCTATCCAGCGAGGTAATTCTGAGAGAACAGAAAATCTTACCAGGCTTCATCATTAGCGGCAAACAATCTTCACAACATAAGAGATACAGATGACACAGTACTGATAACAGATACCCGAAAAGAAACTACAAAACCTCCTACAGAAGGTAGCGAAGGAGAGCGTGAAGAAGGGACTAAGCCTAGACTACAAGAAGACAGAATGCATGGTCATCAGCAAAAAAGATGAGCCCCAAATGCAATTTACAGGTCGGGGACACTAACAACAAACCGGCACAGAAATTTAAATATCTGGGAAGTGTTCTAACAGAGGACGGAAAGTGAGACACTGGGATCCGGAGATGTATTGGGATGGCCAAAGACACATTCCAAAAGCTAAGCAGAGTATTACGAGACAGAATAGTTTCGTTGGAAACAAAGAAAGGAGTACTGAAATGTTACGTGATATCTGTCCTCCGGTATGGCAGCGAATCCTGGACAATTTCATCAAAGATCAAGAAGAAACTCGAAGCAACAGAAATACTCAGGATGCCATGGTCCGAAAAGGTTTTGGAGAGAATAAAAACAAAGAGGAAACTTATACTTAACATCAGCAAAAGGCAGATGAAATTTCTGGGATGCGTAAGGAGGAAGTAGGACTTGGAAAATCTTACATTCACAGGACGGGTGGAGGGAAAGAAGAACATGGGGAAAACAACGCATGACATACGTAATCGGCTTGAGCAAGTGGATGGCAGGACAGGGTCTGGGAGGAATAACAAGACAAAACTTATTAATAGCTTCAAGGGACAGGAGAAGTCGGTGGGCCATCATCACCTACGTACTTAATGGTCACGACATATAAAAGAAAAAAGATTTTCAATTGCGCGCAAATAACCTTGGGAATGGTATGAATTCATTTCTTTCCTTATTGGTTAAATAGGAGGGATTTTTTCTGGACAAAGCAATGTTATCCTCAAAAATAGTGTTGATGCTGTATTCCCTCGCAAAAAAGCAATTATTATTCTTACAAGACAAAATATGTTTCGGTTTTAAATAACTTTGAAAGTGTTGGTAAGCAGTAAAAAAACGAAACATCAAATCAAATTACCCATAACAAAGAAAGGCATGATGTGGAAAATCTTATATAGATATATTAGATCCTCATCCCCGTCACCACCACACCTAGAAATGGCTAAAAATTATTTCCCGGGTCATATATATATATGAAAACCGACGTTTAAGGTCGGTTAATGTTTATCGAAACGAATTAGAAGACAAGTAGTTATAATTAGCTTGGTTAACGATAATTTCAAAGTTTGGAATTGGGATAGTTTTCAATATTTATTAGAAACTTATTTGGAATGATCACCATAATCACGTAGAAACACCGGTTCCCGTAGGAGGATCGAAGTTTAGCAATGCCGAGCCTAGTCAGTACCTAAGTGGGTGATCGTTTGGTAAAACCAAGTGCTGTAAACGTGGATGAATAACGGCTTGGTATAAGAAATCGGTGAGCCGAATTTCAAATTATTTTTTGGAAAAGTATAAAGCCACCTCTTCTCACAACAGTTATGGATTAATTACTGGGACTTGAATCACTAAATAATTACAATCGAAAATAATTCTTACAATATAAAAATATTTTCTGTAAGGGGTTGATGAGCCGTTATAACTGATCAATCAATATTGGTTGGTTCGGTTTTATGGCATATCAACCACTGTGGGTCATTTGATGCTAAATCAAGGCATATGTATGTATATATATATATATATATATATGTATATATATATATATATATATAATCAAGGCATATGTATGTATATATATATATATGTGTGTGTGTGTGTATATATATATATATATATATATACACACACACATATAAACATATATTTATATACATATACACATATACATATACGTATATTAAATATACAGTACTATTAAACATATAGCTGGCAACATTATTTTTTCAAAAACGTATAGCTGGCAACATTATTTTTTCCAAAAAACATATAGCTGGCAACATTATTTTTTCAAAAACATACAGCTGGCAACATTGTTGTTTCAAAAACGTATATCTGGCAACATTGTTTCAAAAACGCATAGCTGGCAACATTATTGTTTCAAAAAACACATAGCCGGCAACATTATTTTTTCCAAAAAACGTATAGCCGGCAACATTGTTTCAAAGACACATAGCTGGCAACATTATTGTTTCAAAAATGTATAGCTGGCAACATTATTTTTCCAAAAAAGGTATAGCTGGCAACATTATTGTTTCAAAAACGCATATCTGGCAACATTATTTTTCAAAAAAACAAAAACAAAAACAAACGTATAGCTGGCAACATTATTGTTTCAAAAACATATAGCTGGCAACATTATTTTTCCGAAAACATTATCTGAGGCCTTGCTGTTGGATGTAGTTTATTACCATACCCAGGACGCGGATGAAGTTTACCGTCATACCCAGGACGCGGATGTAGTTTACCGTCATATCCAGGACGTGGATAAGTTCTGGAAAAACTAGGAGTTCACTATTTACCCATAGCTGGGACCCTATCAGGTGCTACCACCCCGGGTCAATGTGGACCTGGGAATACCAGCAATTAAGAGGTGGTTCCACGCTCCTCAAAACCTCCTCAATCATTATTATTATTATTATTATTATTATTATTATTATTCTCTGCCTCCTCCTCCTATTCTTCCCCCCTTCTCCTCCTTCTTCTTCCCCTTCTCCTCCTCCTCCTCCCTCTTCTTCTTCTTCTTCTTCTTCTTCTTGTAGCAAGATTGGTGACCCGTTAGGAATTCCAGGTACTGTAAGCTTGGATGGAGTAATGGATAACGAATGGGAATTCGGAGAGCCGAGTTCCAATTCCAGTTAGGTTCGTTATATTCACTTACGCACAAATACTCTTGGGGAAGATATGAATCCACACCTCCCCCTCCAGCTATGGACTACTTAGTAGGACTTCTATCAGTAAATCATAATTATCTAAAAGAATCTTACCATCTAAAATATTTTCTAGCTATAAATAATATGTAGTAGGTTGATAAATCGTAAAAAAACAAATCAGTCAGTCTTCTTCTTCGTGTGAATTCGCTCATATTTGTAACAATAATACATCCTCAAATAGACATCAGCTCATTCTGATATAGATTGACTAAGTTATAATTTTTTAATAGTAAAGAATAATTCATATTTTAATAAACTATTAAAATATTTGTTAATGTTATGATAATTAATACTTATTTTATTTGTAAATATGAAATAAATGAAAATATTAGAGTCTGTCTATGTTTCTGAGATGAGGTATTATGTACAGTATTTACACTATGCAGACTATTGTCCTCATCTTTGTCGCCATATTTATTACAACGTTTCGGCCGTTGTACGCTCCGGCCTTCTTCAGGTGGTTGGAATTTCGAACTGAGCCCTTTATTTCAATCACTGAGGTAGACTGTTCTAGTTCCACGTGCCATGTTTGATGGATGTCAGTTATCAGTTATCTCCTGCTAATTTTCCCTCTGAAAGTTCTCCACTGCCTTAACCGGGTATTGAACTCACACTCTTGGGGTCTGTCACTGGATCTAACCAACGCCTTTATCCATTGAGGACACATGGCTCCATTTATGAGTGATAAATTCTCCAGAATCTATTTCCTAATTATGCATCCCAGAAACTTCCGCTGTCTCTTTGTAATTTTAATTATCTATTTTCAAGTATTCCTTATTTTCCTAGAAACTTCCTAAATGGTCACATGTCCTGTCTGTGATATTCTCACTATACGTCTGTAGAACTACATCTCTGCTGTTTCGGGTGTCTTCTTCATCTGTGGGGGTTATTTTGCATTTACTGCCATATAGGTGATTAGATATTACATAGCAGTTAAGCATTATGAGCATATTAAACATTGATACGTTAAATTTTTTAAAAGTATTTCTACATAAGATTTGTATTTTTGTTTTAAAAAAATAAAGGTACCAGTATTTCACCGGTATCATTATTTTATGCCGGAATTTGTGCTTTTTTGCATTTGCTTTCCATTTTCAATATTGATATGGTTTTCTTTTCAGATTTTCTAACAGAGTCACAAGCATACAAAACTGAATCATTATTATCGGGGTATGTGCGAACGCAGATTCCACTTTATCATTACTTTCTTTTTATGTGTTATATCCCTTCAGGACGTAGGCGATCATGGCTCTCCACTTCACCTTGTCCCTTGTAGCTCTCAATAAGTTTTGTCCCTTTACTACTTTCCCAAGGCCATATTCTGTCATCCACTTGCTTAAGCCCGCTAGGTATATCATATGTTGCTTTCGCTTGTCTCTCTTTCCCTCTATTCGACCTGTGAGTATCAGATTCTCTAAGTCCCCCTTTCTCATTGTCACCAAAAGTTTCATCTGTCTTTTCTTGATGTTAAGTATAAGCCTCCTTCTTGTTTGCATCCTCTCCAAAACCTCATCGTTGCTCACACACTCTGTTCATGATATCCTTAGCATCCTTCCGTAGAAACATACCTCCGTTGCCTCGAGTCTTTTCTTCATCTTTGAGGAGACCGTCCAACATTCGCTGCCGCAAAGAAGGACAGATAACACGTAGCAGCTCAGTACTCTTTGTTACCAAAGAAATCCTCCTGTCTCGTAAAACACTGTCTAGTTTTTGGAATGTGTCTTTGGCCATCACAATACGTCTTCGCATCTCAGCGTCACATTTACCGTCCTCTGTCAAAACATTTCCTAGATATTTAAATTTCCGCTCTTGCTTAATTTTAGTGTCCCCAACCTGTAAATCGCATTTCGGGCCCATCCTTTTACTGATGATCATGCATTCTGTCTTCTTGTAGTCTAGGCTTAGTCCCTTCTTCACGCTCTCCTTCGCTACCTTCTGAAGGAGATTTTGTAATTTCTTTTACGTGTCTGCTATCAGTACTGGGTCGTCTGCGTATCTTATATTGTTAAGATTGTAGCCGCCATTGATCAGTCCCGGTAAGATTTACTAACTTGTAAATTAGACAGGAAATTACTTTACCTTCAAGATAAGGAATTTTATCGGTAATGATACTCAAAAAAAACTTTGTAACAATAATACATCCTCAAATAGACATCAGCTCATTCTGATATAGATTGACTAAGTTATAATCAATTTCTTTGTAAGATAAGCTTTGACAGAATGTGCGAAACGCCCTTTATAAACAAATTGATTTTTATTCTTAAATGGGACGTTCCGTTTCATAGTGGGAATTAATTGAAAAGAAATATTAAAAACTGATGGTCGCCAACCCGATATATTTCATTAATTTGAACTGAAACTGCTTCATTTTAATCAATCGCCAACAGAAGTATTTTTCGTTCCTCACTTGTCAGGTGTTTTTGATAGAGTAAAATCATTTATATTTAATTGTATATTTTTGGAGAATGAATCTGTTTCTTTTTAATTTTTTTTTTTTTTTTGTCAGGTCAAAAGATTTGCTTATTTGAGAAAGCAATATATTCACCGCTTGTAAGGGGCTGACCTGTTTGCCTAAGTCAAAAAACATGAACGGTTTATAGTATCCAGTATGACGCGTCGTTGTATCAGGTCGCAAATTCCAGTCGCCCCGTCTAGCGTGTAGGACCAACGTTAGATATGACAAGAAGAAGGTTTTCAAATTGAACAAGAACATTTATTTTCAGCAGTATAATAGTCGCAAAAGAGATCCGTCAGCAGAGCATGTCGAGAAATCAGGTTTTTGTGACGAGATTTCGTGTAAAGAGTACATTAAATAAAGATTCGATTTTAGTCGGCATGCTCTTTTTGCTATTATTATTTTAACTTGCCAGTGCATTGCGCAGAAACACTAGAAGCCAATTTTATGTGTGCATGTGTGCGCAATCGGAGAATACTTGCAAATTTCTGTCAATTTTCTCTCTCTTACTCTCTTTCCAAACTTTCTCTAACCACTCCTGCTTCCCAATTTATATTCCCAGTACCCTCCCCAACAAACATAGGAAGACACATCTTTCTTGGAATTAGATATACTTCAAATTATTTTTTTTAATCAGCGGCCGTTTGTTCCTTGAGTGGATCCCTAAAGCAGCGCTACACTTGTTTACAACTTTCCTAAGCAGCCGACAGCAGCAGTGTGTTTAGGTGATACGGTCATAGTCATTTCTTATATAGCTGTATATTTACCCATTCGGGACAGTAAGTATATATTATTTTATTCTTGGAAGATTGGCATTTAAGACTTCAGACCCTACCCTAGCCTTATATATATATATATATATATATATATATATATATATTGATAAATATATATATATATATATATATATATATATATATATATATATATATATTTATATGTATGTGCGCGTGTGCGTTTATGTGTGTATGCGTGTGTGTGTGTATGTGTTGAATTATGGCCACATCGCGTTGAAACATTCGTTCATGACATGTGCCAGACCACAGATAAATTATAGAATCAATTATAATATATATATATATATATATATATATATATATATATATATATATATATATATATATATATATATATATATATTCCTTAACTCCTGTAAAACGGGCAAATGTTAGTATGCTGGGAAAAAAATTAAAATAAATTCAATCTTCCTTGTCGGCCGTATTCAATGTAAGATGGTCGAAAGAATGATTGCTGCCAAAATGTATGTATATATATATATATATATATATATATATATATATATATATATATATATATATATATATATATTAATTTATTCAAAAATAATGTCGTTTTCTCACGCAGTAACATATGTGAGAAAACGACATTATTTTTGCACCAACCTAATATATACAGAACGTGCAATGGGTAAATCGTCACCATTTTATTTCATTTTTTTTATTTCGCACATGCGAGTTGTTTGTTTTTGATTTTATCGACTACACACCAGGATCAGTTGGGTATCGTCTGTAAGAAAAAGAGCAAAATGACACAATTCACACCATTAGCAAATTTGAAACGGCATGCTGTTCTTGGCATTCACGTCGGAAACCCGAATGCGAACATTTCAGAAAGAGTTGGATGATATATTCAATCAACATCATGGTAGAGAGATCGATAGTGATGGCGACGTTATACCTCTTCCTACAGGGCCTCAGACTCAACACGGATGCCTACATCAAGTGCCTGCCCCGGATCAAGGTAGTACTGCCCTAGCTTGGCTGCTGGAAGACAATATTGTCCCTTACATCTGGTCACCTAACTTCCTACACAGCAACACACATGATTATAATATGTGGGGCATAGTTGAGCGAGAGACCAACCAAACATCTTGTAACACCAAAAATGAACTGAAAGCAAAGATCATGGCAGCGTTCACCAACGTAAAAACAGAGAGAGTCCAGAAGAGTTGCAGGAGATTCCGAAGTCGTCTGGAGGCCGTGGTTGATGGCGATTTTATTGAATAAATTTAATTTTTAGTATTTCAAGATATTCTTGTGCAATATTGGTATCTGTCAAAATGGGATATCAGTGTTATTTTCATTTATAATTTAATTTAGACTATAATTTATCCATCGCAACGTGTGTGTGTATATATATATATATATATATATACACATATATGCATGTATATATTTATACGCACACACACCCACACACACACACACACACACACATATATATATATATATATATATATATATATATATATATACATATATATAAATCAGGCGATTGCGTCTAGCATGAAACAGCCTGTCGCCTCTGAGTGTTGACTTCAATGTCAATTTTTATATTTATATTTACATACGCTCTATCTCTGATATTGAGCACTTTATCACATAAATATACCACACATTAAAATTATATTCCTACTTATATATATAAAAAAAAATATATATATATATATATATATATATATATATATATATATATATATTAGGTTGGTGCAAAATAATGACGTAATAATGTCGTTTTTTGACGCATTTTTAAAGTCAAAAAACGATATTATTACGTCATTATTTTTGCACCAACCTTATATATATATATATATATATATATATATATATATATATATATATATATATATATTAGGGTGGTGCATAAATAATGACGTAATAATGTCGTTATTTTTGCACCAACCTAATATATACATGTATACACATATACATATATACATATGTATACATATATAGCTATATATATATACATATATATATGCATATATACACACACACACATATATATTGATAAATATATATATATATATATATATATATATATATATAGTGATAAAAATAATTTTTTTACCGTTAGAATTTTATGTTATTATCAAGAAGATGGACCAAACGATTTTTGGCATTATTAAATTATGTTTTGAGCCGTTTTAAAGCGTTCGGAATTTTATCTTAAATTTCTGTTTTTCTTGTTAGTATAGGAAATCTTAGCCTTTTTTTGCGTTGAGAAACACATTGACTTGATAAAATAATTGTCAGATTTTAATGAAAATTTCAGGATTTATTCATAAATAAATAAAAATTATTTCAGAAACGTTTCTTTTTTTTTTTAAAGAATATTGGTAAACATATATTTTTTACACCTGTTAACCCCCACTACCACTTAATTTCATTTTCTGAAATTTACAGAAATTCATTTTCACCGCCTAAATTTTATATCAGAATTCCTTCGAGAATCTAAATTATCATTTTTTTAAAAAAAGGAACAAAAGCAAACAGGACCCCTTGTTACCGAAAATATGTTGTGAATCCTAAAATAAAAAATGCTACAAAACTAAGATATTCTCTAATTAGAAACCTTTTAATTACTTTTTTGAATAAAATATATTATGGGCACTATTTTCTTAAGAAAAAAATTTCGATGAATAATGAATTTTTGGAAGAATTGTTTTCATTTGTTAGAAATTTTAATTAGCATAATGACTAATATTTGAAATTTCATTTTTTTTTTTTTTACTAATTAGGTGATATATTTTATTAAGTAAAACTATAATTGCTAATCATAAATGGAAAAAAATCCTACAATTCAGCGACCACCAGTATTTGAAAAAGAATTTAAATTTTTTTCTTTGTGTGTGTATAAACGTGTCGATTTTTGTAAATGCGTACGTCCATACATGACATTATCAGAAAATAAGAGCGGTAACTATAGTAAATTTAATGCCAAAGTACCTAAATTCAATAAAACATTAGATTACGGAGAATATTTTCCCAAATTTTTAAGATTACTGGGTAATAAAAAAAATAAATAAAAACGCTCACGTTATATTTGTCAAATAATTTTTTACAAATATGTCCCCCATACAAAAACTTAGATAAACTTCTGGGTATCAATCTGTCAATAGAGCTATACTCATCTCATCAAAATATTAGGTTGGTGAAAAAATAATGTCGTTTTCTCATATATGTTACTATGTGAGAAAACGACATTATTTTTGCACCAACCTAATACCTACATCTGTGATAAAAAAAATCAATTCTTCGATATTTTAAACTAGAAGTAAGTAATATTTGTTTCAAATCAGATTAATTAAACTTTAAATCAGCTAATATTTCTAAAATAAAGTCTCAAAAACGCATTTTTCTTTTGAAATTTGTTTTTTATAAAGAGAATTTCATTGGGCTGACAGGTGGCTAAAATATTGATTTTTTTGCAATTAAAAAACTCCTTCCAGTCAATTTAAATTAGTCTTGCAATACAGCAAATGACTTTGCTCATTGGAAATATTACATTCTGTCTATTAGCTTGAAATTAAAACTAAAAGAAAAGGTTCAGTTAAGATTTTCAATTTTTTTAAATTAATTTTAAACTTTAAGTATCGCGTTTCTTTGAAGGTTTATACATACATACATACATATGTGTGTGTGTGTGTGTGTGTGTGTGCGTGTGTCCCTCTGTAGCAAACTTTCTTGTGAGCTACTTATTTTGTTTTCATACATACATTCATACATACATACATATATATATATATATATATATGAATGAAAAACTGTCACGTGTGTGAAAGTATTCAATCTAATAAGTGCCCGCTATTGAACCCGGCGGATAAATTCGCCTTTGAAGATGTTTGTTTTACTGACAGGTCATTGGGTGCAATAATAATGATAATAATAATAAGACGTTGTCTTTTTCAGTCGCATCTTAACAGAGGAAGAAAGTTGAAGTAGAATATGAAATAGTTTTAATAAAAGGACAGAAAACACCAGCCCCGGGGAGGAGAAGGCGAAAGATGTTCTACACGATGATTTGTAAGATAAAAACAGACGATAGATAGTCATCGATTTTAAGGAAATTTGTAATAAGATATCTTAACACGCACGCGCTGTCCTTCGCTTAATACAAAACCCAGCCGGCAATCTCATCTTGTAAAGAAGCTAGGACAAAACCAAATGAAGTTAAAAGAAATGTTGTCGGTAGTGGACAACTTAGTGATGACAGGGTACTTTCCCCGGGAGGAGGTTTGAGTGGATGGAATTGAAATTCATTTGACCGTATCTATCAGACTTTCTTTTATGATACATTAAGAAAAGAAAAGAAACAACAAAGCAGTGGTAGGAACTCTACCAATCTACCTGTCTTACTTAATTTATCCTTTTTTCTTTAAGCTATCGTTTCTTTCTTTTTTAATTTTTTTTTCCTTTTCTTTCTTTCTTTCTTTCTTTCTTTCTTTCGTTTCTCATCTTCTTTCATTTTTCGTTCCGTTTTTCTTTCCTTTTTCTCGCCCCTCTCGTTGTATGTTTTCATGCTCTCTCCTCACCCTTCTCTTTCTTTATCTCTGTCCGTCTTTTCACCACCCTCCTTTCATTGGTCTTTTCTCCATTTTATTGATTTTTTTTTTCGTTTTTGCCTTTTATCTGAAATTTACAAATCTGAGTACGGCTTAATTTCAAGTATAGAATGAAGATAGAATGAGCGTAGAATGATAGTAGAATTAAAATAAAATTAAAATAGAATGAGCGCAGAATGAGAGTAGAAAAAGTGTAAAATGATAGTAGAATGAGCGCAAAAATGATCATAGAATGATAATAAAATTAAAGTAAATGAAATTAAAACGATCATAGAATGTGCGTAGAATAAGAGTAAAACGATCGTAAAATGAGCGTATAATGATAGAATTATAGCAGAATTGAAGCAAAATGATCGTAGAATGAACGAATAATGATCGTAGAATGCTAATAAAATGAAAGTAGAATAATAGTAGACTTAAGTGAAACTAGAATGAACTTAGTATGAACATAGAATGAGCGTAGAATAAACATAAAATGAGAATAGAATGAGCGCAGAATGAGAGTAAAATGACCGTAGAATGAGCGTAAAATGACCGTAGAATGAAAGTAGAATGAACCCAGAATGAGTGTAGAATGAGTGTAGAATGAGCGTAAAATGATCGTAGAATAGAGATTAGAATGAACCCAGAATGGGCGTAGAATGGGCGTAGAATGAGCGTAGAACGAGAGTAGAATGAGTGTAGTATGAGCGTAGAATGAGCGTAAAATGATCGTAGAATGAGAGTAGAATGAACCCAGAATGAGCGTTGAATGAGGGTAGATGAGCGTAGAACGAGAGTAGAATGAGCGTAGAACGAGAGTAGAATGAGAGTAGAATGAACCCAGAATGAGCGTAGAATGAAAGTAGAATGAGCGTAGAATGAGCGTCGAATGAGAGTAGAATGAATCCAGAATGAACGTAGAACGAGAGTAGAATGAGCGTAGAACGAGAGTAGAATGAGCGTCGAATGAGAGTAGAATGGGCGTAAAATACGGATAAAACGAGCGTAAATTGAAAGTAGAATGAACATAGAGCGAAGAATGAGGTTAAAATGAGCGTAGATTGAGAGTAGAAATATTTAGCATTAAAGTGCACTGCAGAATGAATCCTCATAGAGTGCTATGATTAAATAATAATTATCATAAAATAGGGTAAAACTGGTAATATGATAATAGTGATATTAACAATTGTATAAACCCAAATTAAAACTGATAATGATATAAAAAGTGTAAAAACTCGCTAGACTCGTGGAAATTCCTCGTGTGCTTTGGCAGTTAATATTATCTAATTGTATACAAGGATTAGTTTCATATATGGGAAGGAATAATCAATGCAGAATATTTTCTCCTGTATCCTTTCTTTTATCTTTCTTTTGCTCTGTCACTCAATAATAATAATAATATTAATAATAATAATAATAATAATAATAATAATAATAATAATAATAATAAATGTAACCGCCCAAGAACAATCAAAGCTAACCGCCCAGACATTTTTATTAGAGAACGCAAAAAAAAAAAAAAATAATAAACACCTTATTGATATGGCAGTCCCCGCAGACTGCAATATATCTTTGAAGATCTTCAAAAAGCTATCAAAATACAAGGACCTTGAAAACAAAATCTCAAAAACGTGGCACGTGGGAACATCAACAATCCCTGTTGTAGTTGGAGCCTTTGGATTGGTTGGAAAAGATTCCACTAGACTCATTGAAGGGGTTCCTGGAAATCCATGCCTTAAAGAAATACAAAAAAATTGTTCTCACGAGTACAGCCCACACCTTACGAAGGGTTTTAGCTACGTAAAATATGTGTTTGTGTGTGTGTGTGTTTTAAGTTGTTAGTGGAAAATGTCAGGATGCCATTTCTGACTTTAGGTTTCTGAGCGGGACCCGCAAAGAAATGTGTGCACACCAGAAATCAAAGGAAATGAAATAATAATGCATCGACACTGTCACGATTTCAACATAGGGAAGGATACTGAATAGAATAATTACACGAAATGAACGATAATACTTAGAACAAGAGCAACATATATAAGATTCACCAGCGGGGCACGTCGAGGTGGTGTAATGGTTATCAAGCTTGTTTCTCTAGAACAATTACGACTGAGTAGTGAGTTCGATTCTCACTGGCTGCCCCATACTTTCGGTCTTGTGCTACATCTAAGCTACGCTTGGAAAATCCCTATAAGATTCGCCAGCGGCACGTAGAAGAAGCGAGTCAAGTACATTCCAAAACGAATCGCTAACTGCAGACCAACATACAGTATTTACTACTGTATTTATGGGAATGGAGACATACCTATTATCGTCCGTAGAGATGCTACAATTTCGGAGTCAATATGACCCCGTGGCTTTGTCGATGGCTGCATAGTATGTACTACACTAGAATGAGACACGATTTGCTATTCAGAGATCTCCTTCTCCTAGACTGGTTACAAACCCACAGCAGTAAACTTCGCTTTTTAGCCCATACCTGGGGAGAAGAAGAGATGGATTCATGCCTTTCTCAAAGTGTATTTGCGTGAAAACAAATGTAATGAAGTCGAATCTAATTCGAACTTAGCTCCGTTCTGGGCCGCTAGCCGTTACGCCATTTACGCATCTCTGCATGTTTCTCAATTGTTTGATCCCTTCCAAAATTTTATTGTCGATTATATAATGCCACCCGAACTGTCACTGTCTAGATCTGATTCGTTCAAATTCATATAAGTATGTGGTATAATATTTACAGGTTTGGAAGGCGAACTCCGTGTGCGGTGATCGAATTCCGATCGGGATCGTTGCATTCGCTTTCGAACAAATGGAATTAGTGAAGATATTACTTTTCACCCCCACAACCCTCAGCTATGGTGCAATTTTTTTTGGACAACGGACACTCATTGTAATCGCCGATACAACTATAGTAACGCCGTCGAACAATACTGGTGTCAGACGCCTTCGAATAGCATTCGCACAAATAGTACTTGCTCGATAATACTCGCTCGAGTAATAACACGTATAGTGATCCGAACAGAGAAATAATATAGTGAATAGAATAAGGAATAGCGGTCCGTATACTAATGGAGGAAAGAGTAGAAATACAGATCAGATCGTAAGAGAGGTTAGACTAGAAATGACAATCAATTAGACGTCACGCAACTTCCTGCATATATGCGTTTCCTCTAAGGTCATATGGTATCATGGGTCCTTACCTATAACTACAGAATGAACTCTTCCTAACACTATGTATACTACGCCTCTCAAGAGAGAGGGACGAATCGAGTCGAGCTGATAGTAGTTCACTCCAAACCAGACTGACAGTCATACCTTCCACATCTTGTATTATTATTTCGTGTAATATAACTTCGTTATTTCTACTCTTGTGTTCGTGTTGTTCTTCCTTGGTCCTAACCTGGACCATAACAGTGGGAATCCAGTCGAGTCGATAGTAGTTCATTCCAAACCAGACTGACAGTCATACTAACACCTTCCACATCTTGTATTATTATTATATGTAACATACCTTCTTTATTTCTATTCTTGTGTTCGTGTTTTTCTTCTTTGGTCCTAACCTGGACCATAACAGTGGGAATCGAGTCGAGCCGATAGTAGTTCACTCCAAACCAGACTGACAGTCATACTAACACCTTCCACATCTTGTATTATTATTTCGTGTAATATAACTTCGTTATTTCTACTCTTGTGTTCGTGTTGTTCTTCCTTGGTCCTAACCTGGACCATAATATGTGGTCTACTTAAGTCAATAATGGGATCGCCTGTGTTTGCTCACTGGTAATCTATGTTCAAACTTAAGTGTCGGCAGCGACACTTTATTCCAATACAAGAAATTTGTTGTTTAATGAAATATTTACCTAGATCTTGACCTGAGTTATTAGGTTGGTGCAAAAATAATGTCGTTTTCTCAGATATGTTACATTTATATATGATTTCTGAATTAATTCATTAATATATATAGCCATGTTATATATCATTTTGAAGCGCTTTTCGCTCTATCGAATCGTGTTATTCGTTACCGTTCTCAATCTCTTCATTCATTTTTTGCACGCTTTTCGACAGCATGGACAAAATTCAAATCCGCACGATTTTCTTGTTCCAGTTCAAACTAGGCCGAAAAGCTGCCGAGACAGCTCGTGATATCAATGATGCGTTTGGCCCAGGAACCACTAACGAACGTATGGCACAACTGTGGTTCAAGAAATTTCGCAATGGTGACGAGAGCCTCGAAGATGAAGACGGTCGCGGCCGGCCGACTTCGGTTGATAACGAACATTTGAAAGCCTTAATTGAGGCCGATCCTCGCAAAACCACACGAGAAGTTGCTGTTGAACTGGAGGTCGACCACTCAACAGTCGTTCGCCATTTAAAGCAAATAGGGATGTCAATGTTGGATGTTGGATAAATGGGTGCCGCATGAATTGAACGATAATAAAAAAAATCGTCGTTTTGAGGTGTCTTCTACGCTCCTTCTGCGCATCAAAAACGACCCATTTCTCGAGCGGATTGTGACGTGTGATGAGAAGTGGAGCCTCTACGACAACCGGCGGCGTTCGGCACAGTGGTTGGATGCCGGAGAAGCTCCACAACACTTCCCGAAGCCGAAATTGCACCAAAAAAAGGTTATGGTGACTCTTTGGTGGTCTGCGGCCGGTCTCATCCATCACAGCTTCTTGAATCCGGGCGAAACGATTACGGCGGAGAAGTACTGCCGACAAATTGACGAAATGCACCAGAAGCTCCAACGTATGTGCCCGAGATTGGTCAATATGAAGGGACCAATTCTCCTCCATTACAACGCACGCCTGCATGTTGCTTAACTGACCCTGCAGAAGCTGAACGAATTGGGCTACGAGACTCTGCCCACCGATTATCACTTTTTCAAGCATCTCGACAAATTCCTGTGCGAAAAATGCTTCAAAAGCCGAGATGATGCCGAATCGGCCTTCAATGACTTCATCGCTTCCAGAACTCCGGATTTCTATGCTAATGGGATAAATAAACTTGTTTCTCGTGTGCAAAAATATGTCGATTCTAATGGTTCTTATTTCGATTAATAAAGTTTGTTATGAAAGGAGTTATGATCTTTTGAAGTTGAACGTCAAAAAACGACATTATTTTTGCACCAACCTAAAGAAAGATGTTCATAGATTTTCTTTAAGTATATTACAATGAGAAAGAATTTCTGACTATGGAAACATGGACATACACGTTTGTATCATAGAGAGTGACGGCTTTCTTGGGATTTTCTTAATGTCTATTTTAATATTATTTGTATTCCTTCTTATTGGAGTAGTCATTTCGTTTAAATGCTACATTCTTGCAGTGTCTATTTTCAGATCTTTATATCGTAAAACTAATATTTATTTTGTTATAATACAAAAATGTGACACAAGGCAAAAAAGGGGATATAGGGGAAGGCTGGTTTTCAGCCTGTCTTATCTTAAACTTAGACAGCCATGTTTACTGTCCCAAACATACCACATTATTCCTTACACCAATCAACACGTTCTTAATACAGTCACCATAATACCTCAAGTCTCTATGTAATCCTAACTACTTCACATATGTACAATTTGTCTGTGGAGGATGGGGAATAAAAACAACAAAATTTGAATGAAAGATGAATGTTTTTATCCATACCACACACACAAACACATAAAATCACCCCCCATATATATATATATATATATATATATATATATATATATATATATATATATATATGTAAAAATTTCAGGAAGAAGTATGTCTGTAATACGACAAAATGAAGAAAGATAAATAAAGACAAATAAAATGAAAATTTATCTTAGCCGACGCGTTTCGTCCTCTGAGGGATTTTATCAAGGCAAAGGTCAGGATTTTATTTTGTGACAGAACAAAAAAAGCAAAACTGTTATTGGTTTTTCAAAACCACTCCTATATCTAAATTTTTTGAAAAAAAAAACACACTAAAACTTTTGCTCTTGTACATTAATACTTGTCACAAAATAAATTATATTTATAAAAAAATCCAGAGAACAAAACGCGTCTTCTATGATAAGTTTTCCTTTTGTCTTTATTCATATATATTTAGAAATCAAACTTAATTTAAGCAAGTTTTTTTCTTTTACATCTTACTGACAAGATCTCGCTGTTTAGCTTTTTATTGTAATTGGCCAATTTTCGAGAAGGTTCGGTTGAACTTAGTTCAAATTGTTTATATATATATATATATATATATATATATATGGAGAGAGAGGAGACAAGTGCGACAAAAATGAGACTATAAAATAAAGTGCAAAATGGTGAGAAATAATGACCATTTGAACGGAAAAGAAAGTAATCCTCCAACTTTTTTGTCGTTCCAGAACCTTTCAAAGGAATTCAATCAAACCAAGTCATAACTGGACGCAGGTGTCCCCCACACACCTGGCTGTGAGGGACTAGCCGTGTAAAGGCATGAATAGCGCTTGAGTCCTTTTGTCGTAAATTATAGCGCACGTGTCAGTGTGTGGTTTGCGATAACAGTTCACATGGACAATACAGGCCCCCCATATTTTCCGCATGATGACCATATCACGCATCTCTTCTCCCGTGATTTGATTTCCCCCGCCTTCTCCTGGAACGTAAAATATAATATCACTTTCTTTTTTTTTTCTTTTAAAAACCCTGTATCAATTATATATTTCTGTGAGAAATTCACACCTACTTTTAGGTACCTTCTCTGTTTTTGCCGTAATTACTTGACAATCCTTTTGGCAATGGGTATGTTTCTCCTGTTATAGCTGGTTAGTTTCCCTTTTCAGTTAGGGCTGTGATCGCTGACCCATTCACAAAAAAAAAAGTGGCCAATGTCTGTTTTCCGTCGCCTACAGGAAGCAGCCGAGATTCGATTCCAAACAATCGAGGCTGTAAAAGGTTAAAAAAATAAAAAAAAAGATGATTAAAGACGAAATGTATTTTTTGGGGTTTTTTTTTTTCTAAAGTGTAATAAAAGCGATAAATGATTCCCGGTGATATTTTCAAAATATCTGCTTTTTCCTGTCTTTACTTTTTTTTTACGGTGATGTGATATGGGTGAGTAATTACATGACAATCAAATCGTAGCAAAGAAAGTTATTTTTACATTTGGCACTTTTTGTCTAAGCACAATTCTATGCCGTAACCTTACAGAACGTAGGCGATCATGTATCTTCATTTCCCCCTATACCTTGTAGCTCTCAATAACTTTCGTCCCAGGTCACCTTCTGTCATCCACTTGCTTAAGCCCGCCAGGTTTGTCATGCGTTGCTTTTCGCTTGTATCCCTTTCCCTCTATTCGACCTGTGAGTATCAGATTCTCCAGGCCCTCCTTTCTCATTACGTGTCTCAGATATTTCAGTTGCATCTTCCTGATGTTCCTTATAAGCTTCCTCTTTGTTTGCATCCTATCTAACACCTCATCGTTGCAACATGCTCGGATCATGATATCCTTAGAATCCTTCTGTAGAACCATATGCCTCGAGTCTCTTCTTCATCTTTGAGGAGAGCGTCCATCATTCGCTGCCTTATAGGAGGACAGACCTCACGTTGAAGCTCAGTACACTTTTCTTTGTCACCAAAGAAATCCTCCTGTCCCGCAATACTCTGTCCAGCTTTTGGAATGCATCCTTGGCCATCCGAATACCTCTACGGATTTCAGACCACCCTCCGTCAAAACACTTCCCAGATATTTAAACTTCCGCACCTGCATATCGAATTTCGGGTTCATCCTTTTACTGATGCATTCTGTCTTCTTGTAGTTTAGGCTTAGTCCCTTTTTCTTGCTCCCCTTCGTTTCCTTCTGTAGGAGGTTTTGTAGTTTCTTTTCCGTATCTGCTATCAGTACCATGTCATCTGCGTATCTTATGTTGGTAAGATTATGCCGCCAATCCTAAATCCCGGAAGAATTTCCAATTCTATATGAATTACGAGTCTCAATTCCCACGACTTTTGGACATCACCCATCTCTCTTTGTTCCTTTTCCTGATATAAGTTTGGGATTATTTACAAAATTTAGCTTGGCAGAAAGCTAGAATAATAGAGCACCCAATGAGGATTAAATTCACTACACTAGTAAATTATATAAAATGAACTTTGCTAATCATCGCTCTACGGTAGGCACCGATTAGTATTATTTTGTCTGTCATTTGAAAGTGATTTTACGGTAAGGTGGATCAACTAGCCTGAAAAAATTATGAGGTGAATTTCTCGAATGTTCACAATAAGCTTTGAATAATATTCGGGTGCACTGAAAAAGGAGGAAATTATGCTGAAATTTTCTTTGTGTAAAATAAACGTCTTTCCAATTATTTGACTTATTGGTTTACAGGCGTAAACGTTCACCAAATTATTAGATTTGTTGCAAAAATAATATCGTTTCTCACATACGTTACTATGTGAGAAAACGACATTATTTTTGCAACAAATCTAATAAGATAGGTATTGGATTTTTTATCACAAATTTTCTCTAAAATACTCAGTCCTGGGTATGACGATAAACTGTATCCGACAGCAAGGCCAGTGATCGGGAGATTGCGGTGTGGGGGGTAGTTGAGGAGCGTGGAACCACATCATAATTACTTTTGTTCTCAGGTCCACTCAGATCCGGGCTAGTAGCACTTTTTAGGGTCCCAGCTATGGGAAAATAGTGAACTCCCAAACAAAAACCAAACACTGTGTAAGTCGTAGAATACATGTTGGTTGTAAAAATGCCAGCAATAGATTTTTTATATAATGTCACCAGTATCTATTTATCGCAAAATTATCAGCAATACATTTCAAAATGACCAAGCATATATTTTATCTGTGGTGGAAGGCATACAATTGCGTTCAAAATATTCATATTTCGGAATTAAATTACCCATAGAGGTGTTGATATGCTGCTAAACAAAATCAACCAGCCAAAAAAAGAACTTCATGATAGAAGAAGGAATGGCATAAAGCATTCAAATGTACTTTTAACTTTCAAGTCTTTCACAGTTTAAACGAATAACAACCTGTCTTTTGACATAGGAGTTTAATGTTGGAACCGAGGAACGTTCATAATTTTTTCCCTATAATTTAAAGTACATTTGTATAGTAAAGTTGCTAAAAATACATTTTATGATATAAATTATATATCTAAAAACCTACCTTTACTCTGAAAGAATACATTTATGCACGAAATATATGTAGTTGAAAGCATAAAGTTACATACAAAATATTTAGATTTTGACATTAAATAACCCAAAGATGTGTTGATATGCTGCTAAACAAAATCAACCAACCAAACTCTGTAAAATATCAAAAAAGAATTACAAATTTTCTTTTATAAGAAAGTGTCAAGTTATTGGGACAGTCTCCTCACAAATGAATAGGGGACATGAGAGTGCCATAATCGGAGCATGTATCTGTGGGGGTGTTTGAGAGTGCAAGCCTCGTTGGTGCTCCCGGGCAGTACTTTGTGACTCTCGCTATCTTATCAACATTTGCTATTTTCTACCTACATTTATATAAGTTACAAATTAAACTAAGCAAAACTGAATATTAAAGGATGAAAAATTTTCGCGAATTTTTATGTCATTCTGAGGATTTTGTTTTTTCGTCCAAATCCGGGAATTTGTTTTGCTCATGCTATATATAATTCACTATTCTTTATCCGTAATATTGATTGTATTGGGCCACGTATCATAGATTGGAAGGAGGCGAGACCCTTGCACTGGCTCTGTATTTCCTAAATACCTGTTGAAGATTTCTGGTTTCAGAGATTTTCCGCCCAATAAAGGCAGGTTGGAACAGATACTCTGCCCCGGTCTTGGATTTTCCACAAAATTCCGGATTGTATGTTATAGGTATTTGAAATTTTAACTTGTGGACAAAATTTCCAGACTACACAACATTTTTTAATAAAAAACGAAAACTCATTGGCATTAAAGTAAATAGCATTAATCGCTTCAATGCATTAACGTTATGAAAAGGTTTATTTTATTAATACAGCGTAACCCGGATATAAGAGACCCGGATATAAGAGAACCCGGATATAAGAGAGATTTTATCTGGTCCCAAATTAGAGCCATACTTACCTAAACAAAATAGACCAAACCCGAATATAAGAGAAACCCGGATATAAGAGACTTCCTCTCCGGTCCCGACAACTCTCTTATATCCGGGTTAAACTGTATGTATTAATTTCCATACAAACATTTTCATGGCAATTGTTTTGATAAGTTTTCCTCTTTGGTGTCCAGATATGAATTAGTACTAGGCTGGTGGCAAGTTCTGATCATCTTACAGTTGTAACCGCAAGTTCTATGCTAACAGTTTCTTCTCTCGCACGACTGTGGAAAACTCTTCCGACTAATTTCTTTTCAGTTAAATTTGATCTTCAAAAATTTAAATGCAATGTTAATCATCTTAATTCATGTTCTTTTATTGTTCTCTCCCATTAATAATGTTTTCTATCTCTCATATTTTTCAGTTAATAACCTAGTTGCGTCCTAGTGACTTTATTATCTTACCTATTAAAAAAAAAAAAGTTTTTTTTTTTTCTATGGCAAACTTCGGTTTCGATAACCACATCAATACAACGAAACATAGCAGCTATGTGCCGACTGAAATTCTTGTCCAGATGTCCTTGAAAGCGTCAGCAAAGGCTTTGTTTGGCTGTTTTTCTGCAAATTCTTCATGCAATTCCACAAATGTTCTACAGGGCTTAGGTCAGGGATCTTGCCAGAACCTTCCAGCGTAATGACCTTCATCCTTTTAAGATATCTTTTCATTTTCTTTAATTTTAGCATGGCGCACCATCATCCATGAATATGCTGCAGCCATGCATGTATATTTGAATCGATAGTTTATCCTGAAATACAGTTCTAGATACTTTTATCTGTTCGTGGTTTTCCAGGATCTTGGGAACATGCATGGAATAAGCTCGAAAATTCTGTCGAAAGAATTCAGTATTTTACCTTAAAATCAACATCTTATTTTGCACAGTCAAACTCTAGTTGGTTTGACTGAGGTCGCACGATCATCACGAGTCCCGTAACCAGTCAGGATATAAGGAGCGCAACACATACAGCTGCCGCAGTAGAAGTGGCATGTTTTGGGCGCAACCCTCTTCAAGCTGATTTGAATTCAGTTTTTCTTTCTCCTGGCTATAGAACACAGTCACTCCTGCCAATAGAGGTGGGTGGTAGAAGAGATGTATTCATACCTTTCCCAAGGGTATTAGCACGTAAGTGAACGAATTCGAAATCGGCTCTACGATTTCTGAATTCGAAACGCATTCCATTACTCTACCGTACCCCAGAGGTACAACGCATTGAAACTGCACTTTTTGCTGCGAGTTGAGTTTGCCTGATTTAAATAAGGTTTATTTACAAATGTTAATGTCACCAATGCGATGAAAGTGACTAGAATAATCTCCTTTGCACTGGGGTCACTTGATTACATCGTTTTTGGTTGAATAAGCTTCATGTCTTTTAAACAATACATTTGCGCTTCCGCTTGGGATAATGATTAGAATGTATACTCTAGTTGACCATGACTAAGGTGTTCAATCCTCGCAGTGTTCCATAATAAATTCTATATTAAATTACCCAACAAGAGTAGACATGCAAAATTAGAAAATCTAACTATATAGGCACCGTTGCTTGGAGAAATGGTTATCGAGCTTTTTTTTTTCTATGTGCCGTGTCTCTTTAGAATATTGTCGATCATGGCTCTCCGCGATTTCTTGTCCTTTCTAACTTTTATTAAATTTTGCCTTTTTGTTATCTCTCCTAATCCCTGTTCTGCCAACCGTTTAGACAATCCGTTACATAAGCGCTGCTTATCCCTTTCCCCCTTACATTCAATAAATATTGAGAGTGCCAAAATTTCGTAACTCATATGATATGTCCATAGTATTCTCAGAAAGCTTCTGTAGAATCAAATTTCTGTAGCTTCAAGTCTATTCTTTATCTGAGACTAGCAGCATTGCCCGGCTTTGCCCGTGCTTGATACAAAAATCGTACGACTCATACAGCAATCGCTATCACTTGACTTTAAATATTTTTGCCCTTCCTTCCATTTAAAGGAGAGCCCTTTGCCGTGCTGATGTTGCTACATGCCTTACTTCTTGCCTATCTCACACTGCGAATTGTTTCTAAGCTCTATACTAAACATTAAATCTGTTACGAAAAAGAACTAAACAAAATGAACACAAAACAATCAGCTTTAAAAAAGGACTCGTAACTGGAAAAACCGAACGAAAAAAAATGTTAACAACAAATACTTTTTCACACCCAACCCAGTTCTGCGGAATCAGAATCAACGTTGATTTTAAGCAAGCGAATGAGCCAATTGGAGTAAAGTGTCGTGAAGATTTAAATTTTTCCCACTTGTGACAAATGCAGCTATCTATTTTTTTTGCATGCTAGCATGCTAGTTAACATTCGTGTCAGTCAGCTGTTGGCTCCCACGCTGGCCAATAGAATCTTCCTGCCTATTCGTGGCAGCCAGCTATAGGCTCTCACTCTGTTCAGTAGAAAATGGCCCCAAACTACATGAAAACTGCCGTAGAACCATGAAAAATCGATTATTTCCACTATCGATGGGAGTTGGGAAATGCAAAGACAGTCTTGGCCTTTCCGCTAACTTGGAGCATGTGCATGTAAATTTTGGTGCAAATCCGTCGAAAATTGCGGCCGTGCATTCGTTACACACACACACGCGCGCGCGCGCGCACATCCTGCCTTTTATAGATAGAGATGAGACTGTCCAGTATTCACTGCCATGTAGGAGGAGATGTTAGTCTAGTTGAACTAGTGAGTTCAAACCTCACTGGGTGCCCCATGTAACATTTGAATATAAATAATAAGGATTGACATGACGTAAAATGGTAATTATGAAGGTACGCCAGCTCGGAAAACACACTCTAATCATTCTGATAAGAAAAGAACTCCCGAATTTGCTGGTGAGGGCCTCACACTTAACACTGTCTTGAGGAAATAGTGCTGCTCTTGGTCAACAACAAAATATTTTTGCTATAATTATGGGGGAAATGTGCTTACTATCCAAATAGAGCATTTACAGATATAACTAATGGTAAAATTTCTCTTTCTGTCTGTTTGCCTGTATATATATATATATATATATATATATATATATATATATATATATATATATATATGTATATTAATAAAAAGAAAGAACAGTAAGATATATAATCCGGTGTTCTTATAGATATTTTTATTTTTACAAAATAGTGCTCAATGTAAATTTACAGAGCATTAATATTATAAGTTAATAGACTTAAAATATGGTTTTTCGCTACACAGTTCCAACCATGTTTAAAAAATGGAAGCTAAAAGCCCCTAATTTAATTTTGTAAATAAATTAAAGACATCACTTCCATTTCATCTTCAAGCGAATTTTGGAGTGAATTTTGTTTTAGCCGTGTATTTAAAACCCTGTAATTTTAAAAGTTACTCCGAAATTCGCTTGAAGATGAAATGGAAGTGATGTCTTTAATTTAAGTACAAAATTAAATTAGGGGCTTTTAGCTTCCATTTTTGAAACATGGTTGGAACTGTGTAGCGAAAAACCATATTTTAAGTCTATTAACTTATAATATATATATATATATATATATATATATATATATATATATATATATATATATACGCGCATGTTAAAAGATTTTTGCTTAATTTCCGAGATAGATGCAATGCTGCTTTCTATGTCCACCCCGTCAAATACATACGCACACATCCACACCCACACACACTCATATTTGTATGTGCGTGTGTGAAGTTCTGCGTGTGTTTTATATTGTAATTATGTTAATTTGGCATATTGCCATTACAGTTTAAAATGGGCTGTCCGAATGGAATTTTCCGTCTTACGATCATAATATGTACACGATCCTCCCATTCAACGACTGTCAGATTCGATACAACGCCTGAGACCCTATTTTTTTTAACTTTTAACTGATGAATCATGAAGAAGTCTTTTTATACAATGACGCCGGCGATGCGAACCTGTCGTAGTCGGAATCCGCGAAAAAAAAAAAAAAAAAAAAACTAAAATTCTTTGTTACTTTTGGAATGTTGTTCTTGAATAAGACAAATAAAAAAACAAGTCATATTTAATGCCGTCAAGCTGTGAACGACTACAACATTCTTTTAATGTCTATACTATTTGAATTGATTAATTTTAACTCAGGTTTTTCAGCTTGATGATTTCGTACGAGAATATGTTGCCATTAATTTGAAATGCATTTATTTAGTGAGCCGTTTTCTATAAATGTCTGAGGATCACTCGCACGCACATCTATATCGTTCTTAATGGCATTTTCTGTGAACAAATTCAGACAGCGAGACGGCTCGATCGAAAGGCGTGAATAAATTGAATATATATATATATATATATATATATATATATATATATATATATATATATATATATATATATGGGTATGATAAAAGAAAACATATATCTACGCACATACACTTGCACGTACATACATATTTCTTTCTCGGGTGTTATAAAACAGAGATAATATTAGGTTGGTGCAAAAATAATGTCGTTTTCTCACATATGTTACTATGTGAGAAAACGACATTATTTTTGCACCAACCTAATAAGTATATATTAATGATTATCCATAATATCCAACGTTGATAGCACGACTTGGAGTTTCATGCAAATGTGCGTCAGGTGCGAAATATAAATTGACCTTCAGAGCGTTATGAAATTCGCATTCTCGAGATGATGATTTAAAATTGTGTGTTAAGATTTGTTTTTTCTATTATTGTTCCCTATAATATTAATAATTTATAATTTACATCATTCCAATTCATAAGTTTAAAAGACGAAGAATTGAAAATTATTTTAAATAAAAAAATGACATTATGCAAACACCTTATGTATCAAGGGCGATAACTCTCTTTTTGCATTAAATACCGTTGATATAACATTTAATGTAACGTCTTATGGAATAAACTTAGTAATCAGGATGTTAATAATAGGTTAAGACTATATATCTTATGTGTTTGGAACCTCGCCTCAGGCTTACAAAGGGGAAATTACACATTACACGTTATAAATAAATCGAATACAGTAATATCGGATTATATATGTATATAGATATATAAAAATTGTTGTTTTTTATGGGTTCTTGAAGATTAATATGTATTACATAAATTAATATTCGTTACATCTATTTTGACATTTCTTTTAATGGGGTTAATGTGTTTAAGCAGATGTTTAGTTTTATGGATACATGGAGCAATCAATTCGCTTCTCGTGTTCAGTAAGTTAGGGTTATTTAAGTGCTTTAACATAATAAGCTTTTCCAACAAGCACAATTTACATCTTCCTCCCTTTCCATTGTATGGTTTAGCTTTTGCGATTATCTGCTTGCTAATGGTTGGGTTCTTATGGTTGTTTTTTAATCGCCAAACATATTTTGAAAGCGTTGTGCAGCTTTTGTATTTAATACTATTCAGTGTTATTTTGTGGTGGTAAAAACGCGATTTCCAGCTGTTCTCGGTGGATCCAAATTAATATTTAACATCATCGTCTGAACTGATCCTAACTCAGTAGATTAAGTCTTCGGTTATGCACTGGCCATTTAATGGGCAGGTTACGTTTTTATGGCAGTTTCATGATCTTTTATTAGAATTATTACTTAGTGTTTTGTTTGTGTGCTTACTTAACATATTATTGCTACACTAGTTTGGACGTTACTATTATAAGGCGAGTTGAACCATATTATGTTACGTTTGCGTTGTTTTAGCTTACTTTTGTCTTTATTGTTATTTCTTTCTACATACTCCAATTTCACTTTATGGCTACTGCATTCTAGCGCTTTAGTAGATCTAGTTTTATTATAGTCAAATATTTCTTTGTTACTGGAGTTGGTCGATAGCCTAAATTGTACTGATTTGCATAAATTATCAAGGATGCTTTTATGGTGGTTGGATTTTCTGTCGACGTACCTGTGAGTGTATGAATGCTTAGTATATGGTTTATACAGTGCCTTACTCAGGTCAAATGTAACGTCAAGGAAATCGCTGATTCTATTGCTAGTATTGGTAAAAATGTTTAGTATTGGTAAAAAATGTTTATGGTCCTTAAAGAATTGAGTTAGGTCCTTTCTCCTCCGGTCAGCTTGTATTGGTCTCAGAATTATCCCATCTCTGATATATCATTGTTTTTTGGGTTTTTTTTTGTTTTTATATCAAAGATAAATCTGAGTCCCTAGACTTCCGTCGTGGAATATAACCGGTTTCTGTGACTGTATTATTATATTTATTTCTTGTTCAGAAATATGGCAGTAGTTCTTGGTTAAGTTAATAGTGGCCATCAGTACATCTTCCGTGATGGAAGAGTAGAAGTCACAGATAACAAACTGCAAAAATCTGCATACGTCCTTCTTTTTTATATTACGGAACCATTCAATAGCTTCAATTGTATTTCGCCACTTAAAGTCTTTTTTTTTTATTATAACTACACACTCTTTCCACAATGGTTTTTCTGATAATGTCGATGGAATTTCTGGATGCATTGAGCAGCCGGTATTGGGGTTATTTAGGAAATTCTCTTTATGGTCCTTAATCGTGACGAATGCTTGTTGTTTTTATAGTTTTGGGATTCTATTTTCAGCTCAGTGCTTCCTGAGGTTTCTATCAGACTCGATGAATCAATTAATATAATTATCAAATCCTCCTCATTACTATGTAATATATATGTATGTATGTATGTATGTATGTATGTATGTATGTCGTCAATTGCGCGTGATTAGGTTGTAATTCGCAATTTGAAAAATTATTTTAAAAAATCACTGTCGTATACAGGAATATAATGTAGGCTTTTATATTTTTCTCTTGTAATTTTTCAGCAAAAGTTATGCTTGTATTTTTATCATTTAACCTTTATGTTATAATTTTGCAATTAATTTTCATATTTTAGCCTTTAATATTTCATGTCACAATTTAACGTTTAATTTTCATAATATACTTTTAATCGTGAAAATGTAGCTTATTACTATTCAAATATTTTTAATGTCGTAATTCAATGTTTTTTTTCTACAGTGTACTTTTTATTGTAATCTTTTACCCTGTCATTATTTATTTTCTTAATTTTGCTTTTATTATTATAATTTGGATTACTATTGATATAATTAAAAATTTAATTCTGGTAATTTATTTTTTTGTTGTCATACTTTAGCTTTGAATTTTCATAATCTAGCATTTTATTCTAATGAGCTAGACTGTTGTTATTATAATGTATCCTTTCTGTTGCAAATTTCGTCTTCCATTTAGCAGTCCATTGTTAAATTAAATAATTTATTCCTCTGATTTAGACTTTTAGCTATTTATTGCAACATTTTATATTTTTATTTTTATAAATGTGCTTTTCTTTTAATTTAGACTCTAATTTTCATAATTTGTAATTTAAGAATTAGGATTCATCTACTTATTACTATAATTTCTGCCTATATTTCCATAATGTTTTTGTTTTAATTTTTCATAATTTGTCTTTTTATTATCGTATTCTGTTTCGCTATTTTATAATTTAGTCTATTAATTTCATATTTTAACCTTTCATTGCTATGATTTATGTATGTATTGTTACAATTTAGCATTTCAGACTTAAATTTATCTTTTCATAATCATAAATTATTAGTTTATTGCGATCATTTACGTCTTCGTTATCTTAATTTCAAATTGTATTGTTAAACTTCACACTGTTATTGTTGGAATTTCGCTCTTTATTGCTTGGAGTTGACAACAAATTGGTATAAGAGAACCATTCATTGTTATAATTTAACATTTGATTGCTCTAAAATAACTTTTTTATCATTTATTCAGATGTATTCCTTATAATGTAGTTTTTATTGTCATTTATTGTAGGTTTTATTATTATATTTTTCCTATTTCATCATAATTTAAAAAATTTAATAATTTAATTGTTTTTTTTTTTTTTTTTTTTGTTAACACGTAAGCTGTTATTGTCGTAATTTAGCTTTTATTTTTCATAATTCATCCATTTATCACCAAATGAAAATCACACACACAGACACACACACACACACACACACACATATATATATATATATATATATATATATATATATATATATATATATATATATATATATACACACAGTGCTGTTCAATAAAAGTCACCTGATTTTTTTTACTTAAAAATTTTTCGCCTATTGTTTTGGGGTAAAACTAATTTCTAATCTTACTAATATAACCTAGTAAAAAAAGTTTACTCACCCTAAGGTATTCTATTGATAATTATAATTTTTGATATAAATGAGACTTAGGGAAAAACTCTGTACAAAAAAAAAGTGACTCGCTTATTTCCTGCAACTAGTAATCAATAGAAACATAACCGAACAGCTTTAAATAAAGAATAATAGAGGTAGAATTTATTTATAATAGGTTATATAGTTCGAAATATTTAATAATCTATGGGTCCCCCTTTATTTTGAATAACCCTTTTAACCCCTTTTGGCATTGACTTAATTAGGTTCTGGCAAATCTCATCTCCAAGAATTGAATTTCATTCGGATATGAAATTCACGATCAAATCCTCTTTGTTGCTCACCTGCTTTCTCGAGAGTCTGTACTTTATAATGCTCCATAAGTTTTCTATGGGGTTGAGGGCAGGAGATTCGGGCGGCCATGTCATAACACTCACCTGCTTCTCATCAAAGTATTCCTTCGTCAATTTTGATTTGTGACAGGGAACATTATCTTGCATAAAAATGGGCTTGGTGAGGTCGATTTGCACCCTTTCAGCAGAAGGGAGCAGACAAGATTCTAAAATTCTCTTGTACTGCTCGCTCCTGAGGGTCTTTTCAATAGGTTTTAAGAAACCAGTTCCATGAAAAGAAAAGCATCCCCAGAACATTATACAGAACGGATGCTTGACAGTACTTACTGCTAAATTCAAAGATCTTTCAAAGTTTCTTTGGATTTTAGATCGCTTATCGTTTGAATTTAGCTCAACTTTCGTTTCATCGGAGAAGAGAACATTTAGTAAAAAAAAATCAGGTGAGTCACTTTTATCGAACAGCACTGTATATGAAAAAATTCCTTTGTGGTTCAAAATTTTATAACTGTCATGAAGAGACCCACCTTTGTTTTAATAATACTCATGATGGCTAATTAAAAGGAAAAAAAATGAAAAACGGTTGAGCTAAACAGTTCCGAAACTTGCTCAACAGAGCTAAATCGAGGTTAATATATAAATATAAATCATCTGTAAAATTGAAATGGGAAAGAGGAAGACAAAAAAATAGATATTTTTTAAAAAAAAACAGAAACAACATGGCGGCCAAGTACAAAATCCTTCTGCTTACAAAGAAAAAGTTGCATGGATTGAATGTATATGGCCTCTAGCATTTTTAAATGGTAATTCGAGCGTGGCTTAAGATGGAAAAAGAGTCCATACTGAAATTAGAAGCACAATTGCGGTTATTTATAAGGTGTTCAACGATAGAAGACCCGTAGTCAGAACATCGATGGTAAATAATTGGAATTACGAATTTTTGTAGGCATGTGTTGCTTAATCCTAACCTCCAGCCTTTGATTAGTTCTTTCTATGTAGTGCTAACTGCAACTAGATTTGAATAAATAAATAATGGAACTATTATGTTGGAGAGGAAGAAGGTCTTTGCGCATAGATGGCAAAATGGGTTTAGTAGAAAAAACGCATGTGTGTTAGAGGCAAAATAGCATTGTCGAATTGCCGAAGAAATCTGCGAAGCGAATCTGTCGCTGTTACCCAGCCAAGAAAGACGTAGGTATATTAGGAATACCTGCACAGAAGTAGGCTTAGTTTTATTGAAATCCGAAATGTTATTGTTGTGAATATGGATTATCTCCTCTTTCATAATCCAAGCTATAAAAGCTGTACATTTTCGCTTGTCAAGTAGACGAGTAGTAAGATTCGAGTTGATCTTGCGTTCGTCTGTCGAACTCTCTGCTTTAGCAGAGAGGAACCCAGACGAGGCTTTGCCGAGGGGCAGGGTTTCGTCCGGGGAGGTAGACAGGCCTTGAACCCGTCTAGGCGGGTTCAAAAAGGCTATATTTTTTGGCCGAGCCTACGGGCTCGAAGATACCCACTTTAAACCGGCCTTGTGCCACATTCTATCCTCGTGGGTGGATAGATAAATACCGACGAATAGTAAGATTCCTCGGCGACTGTCGAACTCTCTGCATTAGCAGAGAGGATCCCGGACGAGGCTTTGCCGAAGGGCAAGGTTTCGTCCGGGGAGGTTGACAGGGCCTGAACCAGTCTAGGCGGGTTCAGAAAGGCCATATTTTTGGCCGAGCCTACGGGCTCGAGGATACCCACATTAAAACGGCCTTGTGACACATTCGATCCTCGTGGATGGATTGATAAATACCGACGAGTAGTAAGATTCTTAATTGAATAAAAGATTACTAGACAGAATCTCTTGTCCTGTTTTCATTACAGTTATTAATAATAACGAATTGAACAATGTCAAATGGATGGGCATTTTTGCATATAGTAGTGTCAATAAACCTGATCTCGTCATCCAGCTTAGTTTCATTAAGGTCCTGTATGTAAGTGTCATAATTAAATTGAATTTTTGTTTCATAGAACAAAAAGAGTTTGTTCGTCAGAGAGTAGTTCAAAAGAAATTTTAGTACAGAGAGATCTACAGCATTCCAAAACCGGTTGTAATGTTGTGACAAGACATTTAGCTACATTATGTTTGTGAAAGGGCCTATCATGGACAAGATAGGTCTCAGTGGAACTTCAACTTTATGGGTTTTAGGCAAACTATGGATCTTTTAATTCTAAAAGAAATAAAAGGGAAACATACTTTGTTGGTCAAACATAAATGGAGAAAAGAATTATTAGACACAGTAGTTCTAATTTTATTTTTAATTTGTAATAAGGAATTTAATCTGCTGATTAACTCGGGCTTGTACCTAGTCTTAAAATACTTGAAACTTTTATTGGTGGTACAAAATTTTATAACCGACATGAAGAGACCCAACATTTTTTAAATAATACTCATGATAGACAATTAATATATATATATATATGTGTGTGCGTGTGTCTCATGGATCTGCGATTGATGAGTTATGCCTCAGCTGCTATATATATGTGTCTCACGTTGACTGCTGACCTGAGATGGAACAAATACATTGAGTCAATGCTTCTTCCACCGCGAGGAAAGTTGGCTCTCTGTGCCGCGCCAGGAAATTTTTCTCCCCGGAATCGATACTTCAAATATACAAAACAACCATTCGCCCTTTCATGGAATATTGCTGCCATAGATGGTCAGGGGCACCTGTTTACCTCGAGTTCTTGACAAGATCCAGAGATGGATATGTAATATAATCGGCCCTGATCTGGCGTCTCGTCTACAGTCACTTTCTCACAGACGCACCGTCGCCTCTCTCTGTCTTTTCTACAAATACTTTCATGGTAATTGCTCCGATAAGCTGCTTTCACTGGTCCCCAGACTCCATGAATTCAAGCGCCCTACGAGGATGGCATCCCGCTACCACCCTTACACTGTAGAAACTTTTAAATGCAGCCGTCTTTTCTACTCCAATAGCTTCATACCTCGCACCTCTCGCCTGTGGAACCCCCTTCACAATTACTGTTTCCCTGAAAGCTATAATCTCCAACTAATCAAATGTAATGTCAATCGACACCTTCAGTTACCTTGATCTATCCACTATCCTTCTCCTCATCCTTTCTTCTCGCTCCAAATCTTCTGCAACCCCCTGAATCCTAGTGGCTTCACGCCTTGCTCGGGGTGTAATGCTTAATATATATATATATATATATATATATATATATATATATATATATATATATATAAATGGTGAAGCTCGGGCTTTTGCTTCGAACACCACGAAGACATTTGGCATGATAGTCATCTTCACAAGCTGAACTGATATGGCATTTCTGGATTAATTTTTGAACTTATTCAATAATTCTTATCAAATTACAAAAATTGTCCGGAACGGCTACTTGTCTACATCTTTTTCCATTAATGCAGGTCTTTATCCTTAGACCTACGTCGTTTAGAATTCTCGTCAATGGCCTTGCTGATGGCTACAGCTCTCAACTCACTATTGATGCTGACGATACAACTATTTACTCTTGTCTTAATAGCAGGTATGATCGGTTTGATAAAGTCAAATTGGCAGCGACCTAACCTTTGCTGTTAACTGGGGAAAGAAAGAGCTCCAAAACGAAACTGCTTTCTGTTAATCATCTGAGAGACCCCTTTCTGCCTTTCATCAGCATGGCTGATACTAATATCCAGGAGAGTGACTCGTTGCTCTTTTTCGGGCTAATGTTCTCTGCTGACATGAAATGGAAAGATTATAACGAATCAGTTGCTAAGTCTGTTGCTGGGAAAGTTTGTTCATTGTGTTGTGCTAGAATTTATCTTATATATGTATAGGTCTACTATTCGTCCATGCTTTGAATATTGTCCCTACATATGATTTGGTGCTCCTGCTATATATTTACAGATTCTTGTTAAAATCTAAAAAAGAATCTGCAGTGTTATTGGTCCTGACCTGGCATCCCAGATTCAGTCACATTCTCACATACGTAATGTACGTTCTTTTTACCTGTTCTATAGAGACGTTCATTGCAATTGTTCTGATAAACTTTCCTGTATCTTACCCAGACTCTATGAATTTAATCACTCTACTAGATTGGTAACAAGGTCTCATAATTTTGCAATCGAATTGGCTCGATATAACCGTAAGTTCTATGGCATCAGTTTCTTCTCTTGCCCTTCTCGCCTGTGGAATTTTCTTCCGGCTTCCTGCTTTCCAACCAGTCTTCTTGATTCCTTTTCTTTTATTGTTCTCGCTCCTTAAAATGTTTTTTTAATATACTTTCACACTCAGAACCCCCTTGTTAGTGTATTTATTGCCTTGCTTGGGGGTAAAATGATTAATTTTCGATCCTGGCAATTGGGTGTCTAGTCACACGGATGAGCCGTGATACAGCGAAACAGTCTGTCTGTAGATGAAAATATATACGCCCACGAAAAAATAAAATTCAGTCGAGCATTTTAGAGGGAAAGCGCGAATTTGTAAAGAGTAACTTCTACTGCTGATAATGCAAAGCTCTTCTATGTATCGAGCACTCTGAGTCACTGGCATGTTTATTCAAAAATAAATACATAAAAATTCACCTTCCTCTCTACCGGGAGCTGATAGCTTATGGGAAAAATATCCGACTGACGCCAAATCAGTCAGGTTTCGATAACCTATTTGTACTTTGCGGACATTTTTAGAGAAGGGTTTACTAAAATTTTTAAATCTACCAGGCCTGAGATTACTATAAGGCAGCAAAATATATTAGGCAAAAAGTGTTAAAGTTGTAAGGAAATCCTATGTAGTAGAAGGGTTAATTTCGTTATTGTTATTAAAAATCCTTCAGAGAGAGATAGTATTTCTTCCTCTAAGGTAGTAAACTAGTTTTGACAAAGTTACACAATTTTCAATTTTTACGCGATATTTTAAATCATCAAGGTTACCCTAAACTCTCTCTCTCTCTCTCTCTCTCTATATATATATATATATATATATATATATATATATATATATATATATATATATATATATATATATATATATATATATATATATAGGAGGATTTGGAATAATCATAATTAAGCAATTCATCGAGTCTAGAAAAAGCGTCAACAGAATACAGAAAGCACTGGACGGCTGTTTCGTCCTATATTTGAGACTCATCAGCAGTGCGCATCCACTACCGAGAACTGAAACCAGAACAGTTACGATAGGAAGCAAACGCCATACCAGCTGTACCAACGGGTCTCGGTGACGAAGAGGCAACGAATTAGACTCAATATAGCGCCGCTCTATCACATATTCCGTGGTGGAACTCATCCGAGTTTCTCTTTACCTATAGGACTGTGCCTCCACGAGCTACGACTACTATCCTCAAGCCGCTCCAGTGCATTAGAAGCCGGTTCAAGCAAGGATATACAGATAGAAATAATTAGGAGGATTTGAAATAATCATAATTAAGTAACTCATCGGTAATGGATGCGCACTGCATACGAAAAATGATGTCAACATAGTCTTATCTGAAAACGTGGAAAAAAAGCAACTCAATTAGTTTGGCGTTTTTTAGGTATTTCCATTTTGTGGGATGGACAATTATGCAGTAACATGATTTGGATAATTTTGCTGTTACAACTGGTATATATACCCAGAATCCGCCAATATATATATACCCTTCAGGAAAAGAAAAAATTGTATAGATATTGTAATACTAAATTTATTCAGACATCAGAAGATTAAACAAGTTACCTTTGGACTCTACAATCACAAAAAATGTTTAAAAAGATGTTAACCAAACTATACAGTGTGATTGCTGCACATTGCGTCTTCTTGGCTTCACGCTTTCAATTTTGAAGGGGGGGCAACTTCATTGAATCAATTGCCGCATCTAATGCAAAGAAGGTTGTGTCACTGTGTCATGCCAGAAATTTATTTCTAGTAAGAGTTCATTTTGCACATTTACAAATCTATTCACCTGTGAACTGAATATGGCTGCCATAGCTGGTCTGATAACCCTGCGTTTCATATCGAGGTTCTTGACAAAGTCCAACGAAGGATCTGTAACTTAATCGATTCTGACTTGACACCTCAACTTCAATCACCGACGTGGTGTGGCTTCTTGCTATCTTTTCAACAAATGTTTTCATTGCAACAGCTCTGACGAGATTTTTTCCCCTGGTGCTCCGACTACATTAATTTAAGCGTGCTGCTAGATTAGCATCTACGTCCGACCCATTTACAGTTGAACTAGTTAAATGCAACCGACACTTCTACTCCAAAAGTTTCTTTTGTAGTAGAACTCCTTTGTTTACTTGTTTCCTTGATAACTACAATCTTCAGAAATTTAAATGCAACATCAATCGCCATCTTCTGTCTTCTTGAATCCCGTTCATCTTTTGTCCTTTCCACAATCCTCTCTATAGTCAGTGTTTTCATTCTCTATCACTCTCTGTAATCTACTGCGTACTAATAGCATTGCTTGGAGTGAATAAAAAAATGTGCCACCATTGTAGTCGGTTTTCTTCCTTTAAATTCTGTGGGTTCTGTCGAGAAAATACTACAGAAAACAGTGTTATCGCAACTTGATAAATCTACGGGGGTCACTTTTCCTTTCCTGAAGTGTGTATACATTTTTTTGGATGTACTCTGTACACACACACACACACATATATATATATATATATATATATATATATATATATATATATATATATATATATATATATAAGTGTAGTGGTAAATAAACAGAAATCTAGAGAAAAATAAATCTCTCATTTCATAATATATGGAAAATTCTTAAATAAGCCATGACAACAGTTCTGTAATCCTTTGGGTATTTACCTTAATTTCTTTCCTTTGAAATTTCCTGAAGTACCCAGTCAGTTTTTAAAGAGTATTTATTTTTACACAGCGCCGGTCCCTCGGCCCTCGTAGTGTGAGTAGCAAGGGGATACTCAGTGCGTGTATTTATGTGGCAATAAATAACAGTACAGGGTTTAACAGAGACGAATCGGATTTCACCGCTGGCTCAACGATCGACCTGTTTAATTCGCTATTACATCACATCGACGTCAGACGGCTCCAGTAATAAACCGAAGTTGAGGTGGACGAGAACAATAAAACATGGAAGGGTCTCACTGCTTTGGGCTCAACAGGTGTTTCACACCGGCTGTCTTTAAGTCACTAAGCGATTTATTAGGACTATTACTCATGTCTTAACATTACGTAATGTGCTTACTATACGCCAACCCCACACCAAGTCGAATGAAAACGTTTAGGTTAACAGCTAATTCAACACACAGATAAACATGCTCACAGAGACATATATATATATATATATATATATATATATATATATATATATATATATATATATATATATATATATGAGGGTGAACACTGAGGACAATAACGAATGGTAACTGTCTGTTTCATACTTAAACGCTATCTTCATGGCCTGAATTTTGCCTTCAAACATGTAAAACACTGTCGCCTTTCGGTGTTGACCTCAACATCTGTTTATACTGATACTTACACACGCTCTATACTTGATGCTGAAAACTGTTACACATGAATATACCATACTTTAAAACTATATTTTTATCATATATATATGTGTGTGTGTGTGTGTGTGTGCATATATATATATATATATATATATATATATATATATATATATATATATATTCATGTACATGTTTGCATTCCTACACACACATAGTACACACACACACATATATATATTGTGTGTATTTAGGCAGCATCTTTTCATTGATACACGTTTCATTAAATATTATAGACAAGTGCTGTCTATTTATTTTATGTAAAATTTTTTCCTAACATCTGATAAGTTTAATAACACTATCGCTGAACGAAGAAAAAATTCACAATATTGATCCATATTTTTTTTATTTTAGTACAATCTAACCTTTCAGCTTACATAAGCCATTATCGAAGATGTCAAATTACAACATATTAAACGATATACGGACAAGACAGTGATGATAGTCCGTCATTGTTTGCATAGATGATTTCTAAGACAAATCGCTCTGTTATAATCAGTTTGAAAATTAACGTTAAGCATATGTAAGGGACGTGAT
>OZ010594.1:41812050-41814550 GCA_963932145.1 Acanthosepion lycidas
TGTTCTGATGAAACAAGACCACTTTAGTTAATTTTCCTGAGCGTTTCTCTCTTGATTGCCCCAGCAAGCTGGCATGGTACTCTCCATTGATTGCGTTTCCATATTGAAGAAAATCAATAAACACAAGGCATTTTGCATACCACAAAACTGAGGCCATCACCTTTCCTGCAGGTGGAACGACCTTGGCTATCTTTGGAGCAAGTGTGGAGGAGTGTATTTCCACTGCATGGATTGGCTCTTTGTCGCTGGCTCAAAGTGATGAATCGAACACTGATCCTGGGTTAAGAAACGTTCAAGGAAACTAGTTGGATCTGCCTCAAAGGATTTTCCTGTGATTTGTTCAGTCTGGAGGGTTTTGATCAGAAGATGTGGCACACGCCGTGCAGAAACTTTCGGCATGCCAAATTCATTGTGCTGAATATTCTAAAATCCCTCATGGTCTATGCTAATAGCATTGGCAATTTGATTTATATTCAACCGCCTGTCATCCATTAATATGCGGTGAACACAATCAATACGTTCCTCGCTGGTAGCAGTTGCAGGACGTCTAGATATTGGCTCATTTTCAAGACTCTCCCTTCCTAAACTCAGTTGCCCACTTTAGCACTGTTGATAAAACTGAGGAAGCATCCACTAATATAAGATCGATGTCAGCATGAATGTCATTGGGGGATAAACCCTTTTTCTGCAGGTACTTGATAACACCACGATATCTAATTTTATCCATTTTCAAGAGAAGCCAAGTTACGTTTCAAGTTTTCTTTGAACAGATTGATATCAGTTTATTCGGTATAAAACAAAGCTGTTAATTAATAGGAAGAGTTGAAATTATTGGATGCGAAATTTCACATTTCTAGCATAACCTCTTCATAGTCAGCATCTGAACTTGTCAGCCTACTCTCGATGCAAACACACAAGCACACGAAGGGAAAGGGGGAACTGAGAATTCTAAATTTAATTCAATATATATCATGGCCATATAATCCAGACGACTTCATTTAGATAATTTTTATTTATTTTTTTTTCATTTACTTTTTATATTAAATATCCCACATTGTGATAAAAGATAAACCGTCAAAAATGGTGAAATCTTGTGTGACCCAATGAAGGACGAAACGCGTTAGACAAAAACTTTTTCCACTTTGTCATACTTCATTCTCACAAAATTGTTCTTGACCTAAAAAATGTATATATCGTTTTCACACAGACACGCACGCACACACACACATACTTTTTCCTTCGTACATGTTTCATTAAATAATATAGACAAGTGTTGTCTATTTATTTTATGTAAATTCTTTTCATAACGTCTGATAAGCTTAATAACATTATCATTAAACGAAGAAAGAAAATCACAATATTGATCCATATTTTTTTAATCCAATCTAAGCTTTCAGCTTACATAAGCCATTATCAAAGATGTCAATTACTGTACAATATATTAAGCAACATACGGACAAGACAGTGATGATAGTTTGTTATTGTTTACATGGATGATTCCCAAGCAACGATAAACACGTGCATATAAGACGCTGGAAGCGACAATAGCATCGCAGCTCATGACGTCACACATGACCACGCGAGAGTGAATTCGAGAAGTATTAAGTATAGGAGGTCGTTGGTATAAACCAATGGCTTCTGTTACCAATTATAGACATTTATGGATATTTGTGGAGATTTCGTAGTTGATTTCATTTAGGTTAGGTTTCAACTGTATATAGCTTCAAGAATTTTTAGTTTTTCTTTATTGTTTTCATGTTTAAGTATAATTGTGTTTTCGACAAGGATTTTTCGGAATTGTGTGTGCGGGCAGGCATGTTGTTTGAAATGCATAAAAAGGTTAGAGTTTTTATTCAAATGTAGCGTCAAGCGTCGTGAAAGCGAGTTTGTAGTGTGACCAACATAAATATTATTTAATTCGTTGGAGATACAATCTCCCAAAGGGAACTTGAATTTGTAAACTATGTTGGTTTTTTGCAAATCGCTAACCGTGGGAGAAGAATCATTACGAAGGATTAAGCTGGATATACTAGATTTAGTGTAGAAAGCTTAGATTGGATTAAAAAAAAATAGATCAATATTTCAATTTTCTTTCTTCGTTTAATAATAATGTTATTAGGTTGGTGCAAAAATGACATAATAATGTCGTTTTTTGACGTATTTTTTAACGTCAAAAACGACATTATTACGTCATTATTTTTGCACCAACCTAATATTAAGCTTATCACACGTTATGAAAAGAATTTACATAAAATAGACAACACTTGTCTATATTATTTAATGAAACATGTATGAATATATATATATATATATATATATATATATATATATATATATATATATATATATATACTGATGTCTGGCTGTTGGTTCATCGGAACTTAGCTGCTTGACCCTGATACATCTAATACGACGGGGGAGAGTCCACTATATAAACATATATATATATCGAGACACAGTGGTGGAATAGTAGGTAGGGGCTCGGATTGAAGAAGTGAAT
>OZ010594.1:41819550-41879550 GCA_963932145.1 Acanthosepion lycidas
TGTGTCAGCAATATTCAAAGAAGTAATTAAATGTTACTTAAAGTATCATTTCCATAGACAGAACGAATATTTATTGGCGCTTCCGTTGCTTATGAAGCCTTTTGAAATTCGTGCAGCATACAGTGTTTCATATGGGGTCTGCTTTTTAAAGTCTCATTTTAAAAAGATAAAACTGATACAACATTTATTCATTCTGATATTAAGTAGTCTTGAATGAAAAGTTAATTGTTATTTCACACGTAAGTATTGAAAAACTTCACGCAAACCGATCATCTCAAATATAGATCAAGACTTTCTTTCGAACGTAATATAATTTTTAAAAATTGCCACTTGTTTATTTATTAATGATTCCTTCTTTCCAGATTAACCATTAAAATTTACTGACTCACAGTTCAATGACATAGTCAAAGTTAACTTTTACAAATGCTTCTAGGATAGTGGTTGCTTTGCTGTAAAATCGTTTGCCCCAAATTTATGATGTATATATTAATGCGAGAATGCATTTTTATAGATAAAGCATGCTAAATCAGCATATAATTGTGGGATTCATATAAGGAAATGTCAGCGGTTCGAAATCGAAAGTAATTTGTCAACAGGAACCTTTGATCTAAGAAGAGTTTATCTGTGCTGACCACAATATATACTGGATTCCCCCTAAGATTATTAAGATTTATTTAGATCTGAATAAACCGTTCACTCACCAGTAATTTACAATCGCCTATGAGATGCATTGATATGCATCGAAACAGGACTGCAATTGTGTAGCGATTTTGACATGCTTTTGTTATAATATCCTAAATAAATAATATTGCTCTACTTTGTATTGATCCCTCTTTTAAATTAATGTTACGAACATTTGAATTGTACTCTATTCGTTCCCATCTTACCTGGAAGTGTGAGTTTATAAACAGTGACTATTACTGCTAATAATGCAAGACTCTTCGGTAAAGGGACTCGAGTTCTCTCAGTTATTGTGTGCTTATCTAAAAATAAATAGATCCTAGCTTGAGGCAACCGGCTGTCTAGCCACACTGATGAGGTGTGATACAACGAAACAGTCTGTCTGTAGATGACAATATATATATATATATATATATATATGAATATTAAATGAGAAATAAAATAAAGTTATAATTATAAACAATTTATAGAATGACAAATAATGATGGCCAATCCTCTCAGAAATTTATGTCGAAATTTGTCTGCTGTTTACTTTTTTTCATTTCCAGAAAGATGTAAGAAAGAAAACAGATGAATACAAATAAACTATAGAGTCAAGAAAATAGAGATATCTGCCAAAGAGAATATTTCCTTGTCTGTCGATACGCCAAATGCGTCCCCGTGCAGAGGGTAACGCCTGTCACAGTAGCCACATGTTTACTTTCTTTACGTCTACTCTTTTACCCTCGTGCACACCACGCCTATGTCTATCTTTTTGAATCTCGTGCAAACTAAACATATGTCAACCTTTCTATTGTTTAACAAAACAACAAAATTTGGCATTAAATAACATGAAAAAGGGTGATACGCTGTAAAAGAAAACAAAACTAACCGGAGCTAATATTAGGTTGGTGCAAAAATAATGACGTAATAATGTCGTTTTTTTTTACGTATTTTTAATGTCAAAAAACGACATTTTTACGTCATTATTTTTGCACCAACCTAATAAAATATAACTCGCCCAGTCGACAGAAAATTCAGGGCGAGATCTGAAGACGCTTGGAATAGCGAAAAATGCCTTCTAAAAGCTCAACAAAGTATTAAGAGACGACGAAAATCTCGTTATAAAGAAAGAAAAGAGTACTTAACTGTTATTTAATATTTATATAGCAAATAATGTTGGCCACCTTATCACAGATTAAAAAAAAAATACTTACCGGCAACCGGAATGTGTTTCTACAGAAGGACACTGAAAATACATTGAACTGAAAGCAATGAGAAAACGGAAATAAAAAGAAAACTTGTACTTAACTTCAGAAAAAGATAATTGAAGTTTCTCGGGTACATAATGAAAAAAGAGGGTTTGGAAAATTTAACACTTAGAGGACATACTGAAGTCAAAGAGGGGCAGGAAAAAGAAGCGCATAACCTTTATAATGAACTTGTGCAAATGGTTGGCTGAACTGGGATTACGAGAGATAGCGAAAAGAAAGAAATACGAAGAACAAAAAAGGACAGGGAATTGTTGATAACCATGATCCCCCACGTCCTGAAGGTACACGACACATAGAAGATGAAGGCAGTTATTGGTATTCATAATCTTGTATGTTCACACCAAGTATCTGGTTGTTATCACTAGAGATCCTATGACAACTAATCTCCTCAGTATTCAAGCACCTTCCTCACTAATCTTTTCTATGCCAAAATAATCTAAGGTTGTCAGCATCTCTGTTACAATTCCGTCTGATCCGAACACCTTGTTTCTGTTCAGTTTGGCAAGTACAGCTTTTTAGAATTTCAGGTTAGTCGGCAATTCTGTGTATTGCCGGTTATTCTATTTGGTCGTGGAAGAGTTCTTCAATATATTCGTTACAGCGCTGAAGAATTTTTTCCTTTTCTAATATCAGCGTTCTATCCTTGGATTTTATGCAGCCTGTTGGCAAGAATGTCTTCTGTCCTGTTAGTCCCTTTATTTGTTTATGCATACCTCCTTTGTCTGTGGTACTCAATCTCTCTATTTCTGCACATTTTTTTGTTTGGCCACTCTTCTTCAGCCTGCCTACATTTGGAACTTATCTCGTTATGTAGTTTTCTGTATCCCGTTCTATACCTTGGCAAAGTGTTCTGTCTCCTTTGCATGATGTCGAGAATTTCATCAGTCATCCATTCGTTTTTTTTTTCTTCTTCGTCCATTCTCCTTTGGAATGATATCGTTTGCTGACTGTACTAAAGCGTCTCTTAGTGCGTCCAATTTCGAGTTTCCATTTTTTTCCTCGTATCTTCTTTTCACATCTGTCTATATATTTTTCTTTCAGGTAAGGGTCGCTCCGGATTTTTTTCCTAATGCAATTTGAGTGTTGCGTTAACCTTCTTCAGTTTCCGTAGCTTCACGCTTCGTTTACATATAACAGGGTTATGAACCATTTTTGGAGTGAACCATTGCACTCCTGAATCTTTTGTTGATAGTTATATTGTCAATTTGTTTTTTAGTTTCTCATCCTGGGCTTCTTCGTCTAATTCAAACCAATGTGCGTGGCATAGTGGTTCTTACCGGTATAGGTTAAAACTGGTGTAACTAAAAGATGGAGTTCGATAGAGCAGCGAGAGACTCGCAACGTTTCATTGTGGGAAAAGGGTTTTAGGGTAGAAAATAATTCATCACTCACAACTCTATCGTGACTGGAAAGAGAAGGCTGGGTAGCTCCTGCCCATATGTGGCAACAGTGCTATATTTTCGGCTATTGTAAAGGTAGAGAATAGAGAGAGGATCCAGGTACTTACTGAATCGGTACAGGAAAAATAAGAACAAGGAAACGTATACTTATATTCAGAAAGCTATAGATGTTGTTTCTGGAGCACGTAATGAGGAAAGAGGGACTGGAGTATTTATCAGTCGCAGGACATATTAAAGGCGAGAGAAGCAGCGGCTCATCTATGGGAATAAATGGCAGATCAGGAAAAAAGAATGATGGTAAAGGATAAAAAAAAATCAGACTCTGGAAAATATGAATTTGTGGAGACCCATCATTGTCTATGCCCTGAAAGATATTGACATGTAAAAGAAGTAAAAATAAAGCTCTAATTGATATGGTATATTTATTTCATAAAGTACACTTGGACGAATTTACTGACTGTTGGTTTGTTAATACGAAGTTTATGAACGCGCCAGAAGGTTTTTCTCGCCCGACTTCATCCTTCAAATCTACAAATCTACCATTCAATCTTGCATGGAATACTGTGGCCATATATGGTCTGGTACCCCTGCTGTTCATCTCGAGGTTCTCAACAAAATCCCAAAACGGATATGCAATGTGATAGGTCTTGACCTGGCATCTCGACTCCAGTCACTTTCTCACAGACGTGATGTGAATTCCCTCTGTCTTTACTACAAATATTTATCTGACAATAATCTGACAAGCTATTTTCATTGGTGCCCGAACTGCATGATTTTAAGCGTGTATTTCTGTCCCACACTTTCACTGTCGAAACAGTTAAATGTTACGGCCTCTTTTACCTCAGCAGCTTGTTCTCTCTCACTTCCCGATAGTGGAACTTCCTTCCTCTTAGTAGCCTCCTTGATAGCTATAATCTTCAAATATTCAAATGTAATGTCAATCGACATCTTCTTATGCCTTGATCTTGAACCCTGTCCTTCTCTTTATCCTTTCCTTTAACACCCCTCTTTACTCTTACTTTCACTCTTTATAACCCCTAGCGTGCTAGTGAAACTCTCACCTTGCTTGGGATGAAATGCTTAAAAAAAAACAAAAACAGAAAAAAACATTGATTTACACGATTTTTTCAATTAGGTGGCCAGGTCTATATAAGTCATTCCTTCGACATCTATTTAAAACCTTTCTGATCATTGCTTTTTAATTATTTTTTTTTTTATATTTCCTGGGTTTCATTTCCCACTTTTCTGAATTATAGTGTGAAGTTTTAAGTCCTTTACTAGGTTTTGTGTTTCCACAATTTCTTTAACTGCAGGGTCGAAGCACTCATCACTATTAACTAGTTCCTCCACAATTTCATTTATTTTAACATTTTGCATGTCAACATCGTCTATAAACTGCTTTATTTTTATACATAATATTATATTATTATTAAAAATACATACTTATTGACCGGCATTTTTTAAAATAATTTATCATCAAGCGTGGCAATAAAGCCACAAAGAAACGGAGGGGCTACTGACTGTGAAACAATAAAAGGAAAAGAAAAAAAACATTGTTTAGTAGAGAGAACAATAAAAGGTCAGGCATTAAGAAAACAGAAGATAACGATTGACATCGCATCTAAATTTTTGAAGATCAAATTTGACTGGAAAACAAGAAGCGAGAATCCATTTCAACGGTAAAAAGACGAGACCTTGCCGCCATTCTAGTTCTGCGCTTAAATTCATGAGTTTAGGCCCCATAGATGGAAGAAATATTTATTGTGAGTAATACAAAAATATGGCACAAGGCCAAAACTGGGAGATAGAGTAAGATTGGTCTTCAATATGTCTTATCTTAAACAATAACAACACATACTTACTTACCATTCTTACTACAGCCACTACAATAACTCAAAGTCCCTATGTAGTCCTAACTCAAAGTCCCTATGTAGTCCTAACTCGTTCCATATATAAGATTTGTCTGTGAGGCGATGAAATAAAAATAACAACATTTAAACTGAAAAGTTCATCAAAACAATTACAATGGAAATATTTATGGCAACGGCACAGGGAAGCTATATATTACGGCGATGCGAAAGTGAGTGAAAGTTGGATGTCAGGTCAGGACAAATTACATTTATTTTATAATAGCATTCTGGGTAATAACCAATGACGTAAGGCATGCGAAAAGTGGGGGTTTGTTTAAGGTTTCTGCAAGGGTTGGCAAAATACATTAACTGTACAAATCATTTCGCGGGATATGATCTGTTCTTGTGAAAACTATTTATTTTAACTGTAGAGAAGCTGCACAAAAGGATTTTCTTGATTTCTTCTTGATTTCTTCTTGATTTCTTCTTGATTTCCTTTATCTATCAGACCGAAATCTGCAACCACGACAGGAAGAGTTTTAGCTTTTAAGTGCCTTATTTTATTTTATTTATTTATTTTTTTTCTATTTTCACTCCAGGATGTGTATTTGATTAGTTCTTCAAAGGCCTTCGTAGAGATGATCTTATCACTTGGTACGAATGCTCATGTCAGTCAAACCTTTTCCTTTTTCTGTATTAGATAATACTGTCTGGTCGATATTATCATTTCATCCCAAGCAAGGCAGGAATTCCACTAGTACGCAGAGGGTGACATGCGAGAGAAAGTGAAAGCGAAAACTGAGAATAGGGAGAATTGAGAAAAAGACAAAAGATGAAGGGGATTCAATAAGACAAAAGGTGGCGACTAATTTTGAAGATTGTAGTTACCAGGAAAGCAACTAAACCGAAGGGAGTTCCAACGGTGGGAAGTGAGAGAAAACAAATTATTGGAGTAAAAGAGGGGGTTGCATTTAGCTATTTCAACAGGAAAACGGTGGGATTTAGATGTCAGTCTATTAGCACTTTTCAGTTCATTCAGACGAAACACTAAGCTCGTCGGTGCAGTTGCCATGAAATTAGTTGTAGAAAAGATAGAGTGAATTCACGACTTGTCGGTGAGAAAGTGACTGAAGTCGAGATGCCTAGTCAGGATCGATTATATTGCAGATCCTTTTTGATTGTATTGTTGCTTCGGTGTTTATAGAAAAATCCCAGAGAATGGTAACATCTGCTCCTTCAACTACAGATTCAGGAATGATGCCAGAGCTGTGAAATCTTCTATACATTAATTTCAATCTGTTCTTATTGATAACTACAATGTTTACTTCAAGGTAAACCCACATCTGACTATTCAAAGAAGACTTTTAACAGATCCTGTTGGTCAAAAAATTATCAGCAGCAGTTAAGACATCATCACCAATGCGATAATAATTCCCAGTGTTTTTCATGTTGGGAAAAAGATAAAAGTTAAATCAGGAGAATAGGGAGGGTGATCAATACGTTTAAAGTCACTGTCACACGCAGCAGACATTAAGTCCAAGGATTCATTTCATACTTTTCCTGAGTGTTGGTTCTTGATAGCCTTTCGTAATTGTCTCATTAAGTTTGTATAGTACTTTCCGTTTGCATCCCCAAAACGGAGGTATCTTCACTGTAGATGAGACGACCTTACCCTACTTTGGAGCAGGTGAAGAGTGTTTTTCCACAGCATGGATTCGCTCTTTATCTCTGACTCAAAGTGACGAACGAAACACTTATCCTTATTTAAGAAACATTCAAGGAAACCATCTGAATCTGCCTTAAACAATGTCAGATTTTCCTATGATATGATCAACTTGTTGCGCTTTGATGCAGGTGGCAGAAAACGTGGCACCCACCGATCAGAAACCTTCATCATACCAAGTTCATTGCGTAGAATATTTTCAACTCTCTCGCAGGTTATGCTAATAGCATTGGCTATTTATAGTGAAGCGATTGTTATCCATCACTATATGATGAATACGACCAATGTTTTCCTCGGTGGTGGCAGTTGCAGGATGTCTCGATACAGGGTCACCTTCAAGACTCTCTATTTCCCTCCTAAATTCATTTGTCCACTTTTGAACTGTTGATAAATCTGGGGTTACAACCGCTAATGCACCAAACATGTCAACATGAATGTCCTTGGAGATAAACCCTTTTTTACAGGTAGATGTTAACACCGCGATGATACATTTTGTCCATTTTCAAGAGAACACCACAATGACACATTTTATTCATTTTGGAGAAGTTACAGATTGAAGTCTTCTTTGACCAGATTGATATCAGTTTACCTGAAAATTTGTAAAATAAATAAACTATGCAATTAATAAAAAGAAGAGTTGAAATTCATGCATGCAAGATATCACAGCTCTAGCATCACTCCTTCATAGTCAGCCTATGAACTTTTCAGACCCACGTTCGTACTTGGAAACAAATAATTCCATTAGTAATAAGTAGAGTTTAAATTAATTAATGCAAGATTTCACAAATCTAGCATAATTCCTTAATACTCCTCATATGAAATTTTTACTCCACCCAAATACCTGGAGAGAAACAAAATAGTTATTAATAAGAAGAGATAATATTAATGCATGGAACTTGGAATCATTCATACACTCTCAGCCCATGAAAATTTAAACCCCCTCCCTTGTACATGGAAAGAAACAACACAGTTATTAATAAAAAGAGTTGAAATTAATGTATGCAAAATTTCAAAATTTCATAGCTCTTGTATTCACCTTCAGGCTCAGCCGATGAACTTTTAACCCCACACTCTTACCTGGAAAAAAATGATACAGTTAATAATAAGATGAGTTGAAATTAATGTATGCAAAACTTTCACAGCTCTGGTATCACTCCTTCATACTCAGCCAATGAATATTTCTGTCCCCCTTTCTATCTAGAAAGAAACAATGCAGTTATTTATAAGAAGAAATTAAATTAATGCATGCAAGATTTCACAGCCCTGACAGATTTCCTTCATTTTCAGCCTATGAACTTGTTACCAATAATGGAAAATTAAGTTAAAAATTTAAGAGAATCGTTTTTGGAATCGGAAAATAGGCACAATTTTTTCCGATTGCGATACCGTTTCCGATACCCCAAAAAGTTCCGATTTTTCCGATTCTCGATACCGATTCCAATTAATCGTCTCAACACTGGTAGATATATTCAAAAGTATATTGCTCACTCAATGGAAAATTGTATCTCAGCGAATTGATGCACAGGCAAGACTGAAATTGTTGCACTTTTGGCTTCGTATTTCGCTTTGTTGTTATTAATGATGCAGAGTTAAAACACCATATCATCCGATAAAATGTTGCAACAATGTCTTTTGTTAGTAACCAAGATTTTAGCAACTGAAACACATGAAAGCTGAAAACATTTCTATTTTTCCTACTCACAAATTTTCCGACAATTTATTAGAAAATTTCTGACGGGGGGAGGCAAATCTGGGGGGGGTCATAAATTATTTCTGGGGGGTCATATGCCCGCCTGCGAAACCCTGTGTCTCCACCACTGTTTTCAGACTATTTTTGGCACCTTAGCCTGGTTGAAAAATTTTGTTGGGGGTGACATTGTGTCACCCCTCCTGTGCTGGCACCCGGGGCGGTCCGCCCCCCTTAGCTACGCCACTGCAGTTTCTTAATGTGTGTATCAATTTTTAAATGAATTTATTTTTCCATTTTCTCATTATTATTATTATTGGGGTAGTGTTCTTGTTGAAATTCCATATTCTTGCAATTATTTTTTTTAATTCAGCACTAGCTTCGTTTTTAAGGTTACTGTCTTTGGTTGCTTTCCTTGAAGACAGCTTTTTCTTTAACTTTATTGGAAGTGGATTATGAATTTCTAACAACACAAAAGACTGTCTTGTCTTTCCGGTTCTGTGCGTATATATAAAAGGCTAACTCGGAGTTACCCTTTTATGCAAGGTAAGAATGACTTCGATGAGGTGCCAGTGTTTAGAAAGTGGTTTATTACAGACAGAATATCTTAAACAAATTAATAAACACGCTCATTAATATTTTGATATCTTTAAAGTACCAAAAATAATTATATATGCTCAGCAACAAAACCTCTCCAAAACAAGTTTTGGCGTAACTAGACGAAAAAAAATGTTTTGGCGTAACTAGACGAAAAAAAAAATCGGTGCACTTCAGACAATTAGCTTGAAAGAATTTGATATGGATCAGTGCTGGTTAATATATATTTCGCCATGTTGTGGGGCTTAGATTACGTCGACTACATCCCCTGAAAAAGAGTAAAACAATCCAAGTGGCCATTTGCAGATTCAGGAATGAACCCGACCAATGTGCAGCTTTTTTTTTTTGTAATCTGGTGTCAACAGGATCTATTCCTAACATTTTAACTCTGGTATAAAATGGACTAGTGTCTTTGTCTATATTTTTGAACTAGGGCAAACTGGACCTACGCTTAACTCTCGTGTAAACTGGACTTTGGTATAAAATGGACTAGTGTCTTTGTCTATATTTTTGAACTAGGGCAAACTGGACCTACGCTTAACTCTCGTGTAAACTGGACCTTGGTATAAAATGGACTAGTGTCTTTGTCTATATTTTTGAACTAGGGCAAACTGGACCTACGCTTAACTCTCGTGTAAACTGGACCTATGTATACCTATATATACATTGTTTTGATTTTTTTCCTATCAGAAATATATTCTTTATTAAATAAGCTAACAAGTTTTAACATATTAAATTCAACACCGGAAGAAAAATGAATATAGATTTTAATGCAACAAGTTCAATGTTGTTCCCAGGGCTATTAAGGAAAAATCACAATCGTAAAAATAATGTTTTAAACAGTAACCATCGGATTTTCAGTTTTCATTTTCTATCTTTTATCAAATGTCATTACTCAGTGTATATATTGTGCATTGAAATCAGGAGTAAAAGGTATTTGGTCAGAAATTCAGCCAAGTTTTACTAACAGGGAAGATACAGCTGTTGTTGTTGTTATTATTATTTACTGACTCATGTATGTAGAGGTGGTAACTATCAAGTGAACCTGTTCATTTCTTTCTTGATTGACCCACAGTGCATGTGTGTGCATTCAGGTATGATTCTTAAATTTCATTGCGATAAAGTGAACCGGATCTTGCCTCGTGTTTCTGAAATAGGAACATGGCGCCCACCTGATTGCTGACCTTTGGCAGCAGATGTTGTAGGTGTGACAAATTTAGCGGTCTGACGTCTTAAAATATAAAGGCATGTTCCAAAAAAGGAAAAGAAAAATTAGGACAATAAAATTACAAGAGAAACAGATAACAGTAGACAGAAGATAAGTTAACGAAAGAAAGAAAGAAAGAAAGAAAGAAAGAAAGAAAGAAAAAATAAAATTACTAAACAAGAGGAAGAATATTCAAGCTGTACTAAGGAAAGAAAGACAGAAAAGCAAGAAAAGGAGAGAAAAAAAAAAAGAAAGAAAGAAGAACAAAAAGAAATAAATAAATTGAAACCTAACAAGAGAAGAAAAATACAACGAAAAATAAGGAAAAATAATATCAGCAAAAAAAAAAAAAAAAAATTTAAGTAAATAAATGAATGTATAACAAATAACATTGCAGGAAAAGTAGAGGAATATTATGTGAAAAAACTGAATAAAGAAAGATTGGGAAATACGAAGGCGGGAAAGAAAGTAAATAAATAAATGCAAAGTATAGAAAGAAAGAAAGAAAGAAAGAAAGAAAGAAGGGATATACTTTGAATAAACAGTCCGGTAACAGGTGATCTTTGAGGATTGTTATTCTACTACATGCTTCAAATGCATCTTGTTATCTCTTAAATGACGACTCGTTAGGTTCATCAAATTACTTGCGTCCGTTTCTATGAAAAAAGCTTTCTTTGTTTTTAAAAGATATCATTCATTTTTAAAATATAACCGGGTCCTTATCACTTACTGCTAAATGAAGCGGCTATGGTATATTATAAGCCTTTTTAAACATATTATTAAATATATTATTCCGAAAAGTCCGATCTATTAAATTACACCGCTAAGTTTATCTATCTATCTATCTATCTATCTATCTATCTATCTATCTATCTATCTATCTTATTACCTCACAAAGGCAATCGATAGAAATGACCTAAGAAGCTGTTTTCCAAGTAGCACTTAAAGTAAGCGGTAGGTTGAGATCTTTAAAAAAATCGTAAACGTTAACAAAGAAGGTGTAACAGGTGCAAAGAATTAGCAGTTCGGTAAATTATATTCTGGCTCGCCATAAAAACGTAAGAAAAATGGTTCATGAGGCGCCCCTTAGCATTTCAGTGCCATAGACAATTCACTATAGGGCCATGTCGTGAATTAACCCATTAGCATTGTTAAACTTTTAGAATAATGGGATAATGGTTCGCGAGCCTCGTCTGTTTAGCCATTTCTACTGATTAGTGATTTCAGTTCTCACTGAGATCTTTGTACAAAATTCGAGTAGGTTTATTATGGTTTACTTGCACTCCCTGAAATTCCCTTTTGAATTTATTGACTTCCTTTATTACTGAATAAAGTTCTTATTTCTTTCATGCTCTTTGAAACATATCATCAACCTGTAGGTTCCAAGTATCTTTGCAGACCAATTGTTGTCGCTTTGTAAGAGAGTTCTAGTTGAACTAATCATCTACCTCTTTCGGATCTGAGCACATATAGAAGATCAAACACCAACCTCAGGATGATGCATGCGGTGATTGGTGAGGAGCGTTCTCGTTTTGATATCCATTCGCTTAATGTCAGCTATGGTTCAATTAAAGATATTGCAACAGTATTACACGGCTGGGCCTGTCTGATTGTTTATGGCTGATATTCTGCTTTGTGAATTCAATTAGCACCAGACACACAGGCCTGTACTTTTCTTACTTTCTCTTTCATTTGGGCATGTTGCATTCCATTTCTTTCGCTAACTCCTAATTATTTATAGGATTCTTGTTCCGGTTCACTAATTTTTGTAACAAAATCTAGATCTATTGACTGTGTTTCTGTAATTCTCTCTTTCTTGAATGTTACTTTTGCACATTTATCTAATCCGAAATCCATTCCTATGTAATCACTGAAACATTTTACTGAATTGAGGAGACTGTTCAATTCGCTGTCGCCTTTGTCAGAGAGTTTTTGATCATTGATTTATAGTAGATAATTAAGTAATTTCTTGTTTACTTTGTATCCATAGTTATAGCTATTCATGCGAAAAAGAAGTAAGGATAGACAAAACAGAAGGGTAATTCATCGTAGGATATTCAGGCGGTTGGACGTGGAAATGCCTCGGGGGTGAGTTAGGTATAATGTGATTATCCACATCCTCATGCTGTGTTTAAGGAAATTTACTTTTACCATGGAGACTTTGTACATTTCCAAAGGCTTAAGGATCCAGGAGCGTGGCACAGTATCAAAGGCTTTAAGGTAATCTATCCATGCTATGCTGAGATTGATATATCTTTTTCTGAAATTTTCCAAATTTTGTTTATAAATAGTTGATCTTTGCAACCATATGAACCCCTCCGGCATCCCTTCTGTTCCAGGAAAAGAATGCTGTTTTCTTCGAGAAAAGAGTAAGTACAGTTCTTCAGGACAGACGTGATTTATTTATACGTCGTGCACAGGCATGTTATTGGCCTATAATTTTTTCCGATCATCTGTTTCATCAGATTTTGGCAAGAGTTATGCAATACCTTCAGTGATTCATTCTGGAACTTCATTGGGATTGCTAATAAACATTGATAAAGTTTGTGCAAGGGTTTTATCGATTGATGACAGATGATAGAGCCAAAAGTTTGGCACCTTGTCATTTCCTGGGGATTTTCATTTTAGGGATTTCATCAGATCTTGCCTATCATAGTCTGGATTTAATTTTCCCATTCTTCTCAATGTTTATCTATCATTCGCTCTTCTCGTTGGATCCATTCTACATTGGGTTTATATTCCTTTAAGAAATTCCAATTATTCTCCCAAAATTTCTGCACTTTTTCAATAGATGGTAGCTTTTTGACATCTATAAATGCTTTTATAAATTCCCTGTAAAGTTTCTTAAGGCCCGTTTGGAATATCTTATTATGGTGATATAACCTACAACACTTTTAGTATTGTCTTGTTCTCTGTGCCTTTAAATGAAGTTTCTGTTTTAGTATTCCCTGATTGGTAGAATTTCATTTAGTAATTGTATCTGTCTGCAATTATGTGTTGAGAAATTTGAGTTTCTTGAGATCTCATCTAGTATCGATAACTCACTTCTGATTTCCTTTCTTTCTCGCTTCAATTTTGCATTCCAAGCTGCCTCTTTTTGTCTGTTGCTTGAGTTTTTCATTGCCTTGGCATCAAGCTTCTCAATAGCTTCTATAGCTGTTGCGTATATGACATTATTTATTACTGTGGTGTGTCCCAGTGGTATGTGGGTAGTGTTATTTGCACAATATGTTTATTGGACTTTGTCATATGAATGTTTGGGAGCTGGTCTCTGTCTGATATTTTTGTGCGGGTTACTCTGCTGAGTACTTGAATGATATGGTTTTCGATTCGGTGATTTCACCTCTGTTCTTTTCAATGAATTCTGCCCTAATGGCGCTTGACCCAGCATCAGTAACATAATCTGAATAACTGCAACTTATGTCGCAGGTATAGTCTTTAGTTTTATTTCCTGAGGGATTATTATTTCGTATCTCATTTATCTTAATATTTACCTCACCCTCTGTCATTTATTTACACTCTCATCTATTTATCATTTGAATGATGAGTTATTGTTGAAACTTGACTAATGCATGGAATAATAATGCAACACAAAGTGTACTTAGAACAAAATGTATTAAAACCAGAAAGTGTACACAATATTTACATATAGTCTTTTGTATATTCCTGGAAAGACCGTTCCTGGAGAATGTGTTGACCGAGTCGCAGTCGGGCAGAGTCTCTGGTTGAATCTCTTGATTCCTTCACTCTCTTCCCGGTACCAACCATATTTATATGGTCGGTACTCCACTATGCAAATTAGGTGGATCCTACCACAACACCCCCTCCCAAGCCTTGGAATCCCTTTTCGATTTCAAACTGGCTTCCTATATGGGTTGATGTTTATGGCTATTCTTTGTAGATCCATTTGCATACTTTTAATATTTTTTTCGTTTTGGATTCACGTCCAATGGTTCCGTGAACTTTCGTTTCCTACCGGATCTTCTCGGTTCAGGAATATTCTGCGGAGGTTCTACTTGAAACATATCATACATTACATCAATGGGATCTTCCTCCTCATCCGGTATACTCACTTCATGCTCTAGAACGTAACATTTTTTAAGTTGGTTCTGGTGCCTTTTATGAGTATTCTTCGGCCCTTTAATTATGTAAATCAGGTCACCGATTCTCTTGTCCACTATGCCTCGCTCCCAGAACTCAACGTTGTTTTTGTAGCACTTGAAAAACACCTTCTATCCGGAGGCGTATCTTTTCCTTGCTGTATACATAGTATTCTTTACTCTATTTCTTCCTGGCAAAAGCTTGTCAAACACTGACTTAACTTTCCTAGCGAACATTAGTTCAGCTGGTGCCATATTTGAGTGTGTTCTCTGGTTTGGCGTGATTCTGTATACCTGTAGGAATTGCTGGAGCGCCTTTTCCGTTGGAACTCCTGAGGCTTTCTTCAGCGCGCGCTTTAAAGTATCGACAAATCTTTCTGCGAGTCCATTTGACCTCGGATGATACGGCGTCGTCGTTATGTGGTTAATTTGATATAACTCACAAAATTCCTTAAATTCTTCAGAAGTGAATTGTGTACCATTGTCACTCACAATACACTCTGGCACACCGAACCGTGCAAATAGTTCTTGCAAAAAAGTTGTTGTGGTATTGGACGTAGGCTTTTTGTAGCGTAGTACTTCCGGCCATTTTGTAAAACTATCTACCACTATTAAGTAGTAATAATCTTCTACTGGACCAGCGGAATCAATGTGTAATCTTGTCCACGGATGATCCGTCTTGGGCCATGGTTTGTGTACTATAGGTGGTGCCTTAGCTGCTAACGCACACCCTTTACATCGATGAACCATGTTTTCGATATCCACATCCATTCCTTTCCAATATGCAAAGCTTCGCATTAAGCTTTTTGTTCTATTAACCCCCGGGTGACCCATATGAAAGTCCCGTAGTATTCTTTTCTGCAACTTTTTTGATACTACTACTCTCTCACCATATAATAAAACTCCGTCACAAATTGAATAAATCTCCTGCACTTTTTGGTCATTTGCTACCATTTTGCTTTTTATTTCTAAAATGAAATCATCGCTTTCAGCTTCTTTTTTGATGTCCTTTAATGTAACCTGTAGCCCTCTTAAAATGTTGTTTACCATGCTTTTCACCTCATAATCTGCTCTGATATTTGCAATAATTGATTCTTCGAATCTTTCTTCTTGACTCGGTACGAGTCTTGATAAGCTATCCGCATGAATTATATTTTTGGATGATAGGTGCTTTATGTGAAAATCATAATTGAGAAGAATGGTTCCCCATCTCAACAGGCGATTTGCCGTATAAACAGGTAACCCTTTCTTCGAATCAAAAATAGTGATCAGAGGTTTATGATCCGTTTCTAGCATAAAATGTCTGCCGTGGATGTATCTGTGAAATTTTGTTATGGCAAAAATGATACTCAGCGCCTCTTTTTCGATCTGTGAGTAACTCCTTTCTCCTGGGAGTAAAGTTCTCGAAGCATGTGCAATTGGTTTTCTAGAACCATGTGGCATTATGTGTTGAATACACGCTCCTATCCCGTATGAACTGGCGTCACTTGCCACTACTATATCCAGTTTTGGATTGTAATGGGTTAAAAAGAGGTCTGATGTAAGCATTTTCTTTATTTCATCAAAGGCTTTCTGACATTCTACCGTCCATTCCCATGCCTTGTCTTTTTTTAGTAGTTCATTCAACGGAGCTCTTAGATTGTACATTCCTTTAATGAACCCTTGATAATAATTTGCGAGCCCCAGAAAACTCTGTAGCATCGCCACATTAGTGGGCGTCGGCATGTCTCTAATCGCAATGGACCTTTCCGGATCTGGACATCTGCCATTTTTGTTGATTATATGACCTAAATACTTAATTTCCTCCAAAACAAATTCGCACTTTGACTCTTTGACTTTAAATCCAAAGTCCTGAATCTTTTTAAATACTTGATTGAGATGTTCTCGGTGTTCGTCGACGGTTTCGCTCCTTACTATGATGTCGTCTAAGTAGGCGCACGCACAGTCTAAATCATTCAACATGACGTCCATAGCTTGTTGAAAAATGGCTGGTGCCACTTTAATACCAAAAGGAAGCCTGTTGTACTTGAATAACCCTCTATGCGTGTTTATCCCTAGTAACTTCGAACATTCTTCTTCGACGGGAATTTGGAGATAGGCATCTGATAAGTCGATTTTTGAAAATATAACTCCACCATTTAGCTTGTTAAAAATCTCCTCCGGACTCGGTAACGGGTAATGGTAGTCCTTGATTACCGAGTTTAACCCCGTCGAAAAATCAACACAGACTCTGATTTGGTTTGATTTCTTTTTAATGCACACAATCGGCGCAGCCCATGAATTAGATTCTACTTTCGAAATAATTCCCACTTTTTCCAACCTATCAAGTTCTTCGTTAATTTTTTCTACACTTGCGAAAGGCACGTTACGTTTCTTTTTAAAAATTGGCATAGTATTTTCCTTTAATTCAAATTTAGCTTCAAACTTGTTACATCTTCCAAGACCAGGTGTGAAGGTTTCCGGAAACTTTTTATTTAATTCATCTTTAATGTCCTGACTTGTTTGCGTATTACTTTCTACTTTTCTGCAGAATGAGTTTAACGGTTTATCCCACAATTCGAATATTTCAATAAAATCTGTACCCATCAAGTTTTCTCCATTTTTCAGAATGAAAACCTTTATTTTTTTAACGATCCCGTTCAATTTCATGGGAAGTACAACCTCGTCTTCGAAGTTAATTTCCTTTCCAGTTACCGTTCGAGCGCGTTTCGTTGACTTCATTATTGTAGGCCTTTTTAAAATTTTCCATGTTTTATAGTTCATTATTGTTAAATCTGAACCCGAATCGAGTTGAAATTTGATATTCTTTTTAAATATTTCAGTCGTCACATATTTCCTCAAATCTCTATCTGATTTGATATTCGAATTTGTTTGTCTAATTCGGCTATTGAATTTTTTCGTTTTACAACACGATCCTTTGTGTCACTTCTTGTGGCACACGAAACATTTCTTATTTCTATATGGGCAATTTACCTCCCAGTGTCTTTCGTTGCAGCGTCTGCAATTATATGGTTGGACCTTTTTTTTCTCCTCGTTCTTCTTATTTAATTTTTCTTGTCTATTTTTAAAATACGCCGAATTTTTACTCCAATTTTTTTCTGATGGGTAATTTGACTGTTTTTTTATTTTTTAATATAAGCAATGCCAGCTTCTTCGATTTTTTGAGACTCTTTCATTAAACTTACGGCCCGCTGACACTCCTCTGCTAACTTTTTCAGGGTAAGATTTTGTTCAGATTCGAGTTTAGACAAAACTCTACGTCTTATTTCGGCACTCTTACTGGATACCAGTCCTTGAGCAAAAATTAAACACTTAAATTCTTTCACCGTAATCTCTGCCAATTTGAAATTGTCACAAAGTCTATTCACTATAGATGCATATGTTAAATAATCCTGATCGTCGGATTTAGTGACATTCATGCATAACCATCGCTTATGCCAAAACGACATATTTGCTCCAAACAGCTCTTTTAGCAATTTCACTGTTTCCGAGAATTCCAATTCATTCGTTCTTCTCGGTAGAATAAAATCTACATATTTGCTATGTTCTGCTGTTCCTGACTTTTCTTGAATTCGACCAGTTTTCACAGTCTGTGTAGAAAATATCTTCATATCGTTTAAAGTACGCTTCAAACGTTTTTTCTTCGTCTGGCACATAGTTGAAAGTTTCCAGCGAATTAAATATGGTGTTATTAGAATATGAAGAATTTCCTTCATTTGCCTGATTGTTGTTTAATTTCTCCAGTATTAACTTTTGAATTTCTAAAAGTCTTTCCTCTTGCTTTTCTTGATATTTTTGCTGGGATTTGAATAATTCAGCCTGACTCAACTGCTGGGATTTGAATAATTCAGATATGACTTTGGATAATTCATCCATCTTTAGCTGATAGTGTTCATGCAACAAAGAATATACCTTTAATTTGTGTATCTATGGATATAATATAAGCTGACCAGAAAAATCGAAACAACTTACGACTTTTTTATTTTATGTCTTGCTTTTACATTCAAGCCCGGGATAATCAATTTGGTATTTTTTTTTAATTTTTTTTTATTACTTCTGTTCGCGTATTTCAATGACAAACCTCTGATTTTTATTATCGGCGGTAAATTCGTCACTATAAAATATTGTTGAGCAAACAAACAAAACAAAAAAAAAAAATTTTTTTAAAGTTCGTTACCTTTCAAAATCGACACGGTGTATTTGTGCGCCTTTTAATTCCATGTATGTTTTTGTAGTCGGCCCGTTTTTTTTTAACGGGTGTCTCGTTGTAGATAACTTTTTCAATTTAAAAATCACCGTTATTCGTTTACGACACCTTTCAAATTTTTCTGAGTGAACATTCCTTATACTTAGTCGTCCTTTAACGATTTCTAAATATCCAGAAATTCAGAATCCTTCGCCGTTCCGTTAGATGTTGGACTTTTAATTAATAATTTTTTCCTTCAGCCTGGGTTCCTCAATGACTTGTCCCAATTGTTGAAGGCTATCAATTATTAATTCTTTTTTTTTTTCGTATGGTTCTTTCTACCTCGTCGCCATTGTTGAAACTTGACTAATGCATGGAATAATAATGCAACACAAAATGTACTTAGAACAAAATGTATTGAAACAAGAAAGGGTACACAATATTTACATATAGTCTTTTGTATATTCCTGGGAAGACCGTTCCTGGAGAATGTGTTGACTGAGTCGCAGTCGGGCAGAGTCTCTGGTTGAATCTCTTGATTCCTGTATTTATCAATCCACCCACGAGGATCGAATGTGGCACAAGGCCGTTTTAATGTGGGTATCCCCGAGCCCGTATGCTCGGCCAAAAATATGGCCTTTCTGAACCCGCCTAGACGGGTTCAGGCCCTGTCAACCTCCCCGGACGAAACCTTGCCCTTCGGCAAAGCCTCGTCCGGGTTCCCCTCTGCTAATGCAGAGAGTTCGACAGTCGCCGAATGTCTGTCTCTCGGTCTCTGAATCTCTTGATTGCTTCACTCTCTTCCCGGTACCAACCATATTTATATGGTCGGTACTCCACTATGCAAATTAGGTCGATCCTACCATAACAGTTATGATATTTTATCTTATATTTAGTTTCATCTTATCTATTTATACATTTGAGAGTCTTTTATCTCGCATGATGCCCCCGTGGACAATGGCAAACATTTTTCGGCTGAGATAAAGTCTTAATCCAGTTCCTACCATGTTCTTTTGCGGTTTTTCATGTGTGGTGGAAAAGATGTCATGACTTGTTGATTCTCTTCGCAAGTCCACTCTCTTCCGCTAGCTTTCTATTTATTAATTGTGTCTCTTTGTCCAAGTTTCGAAATAGTCCGGATTTGGTGACTAGGTCCCTTGTTGTTATTGGAAGAGTTTGTTCCAGTGACAGATTTTTCGGGCACAGATTGATTCTTCTCTGAGGAACTCGGCCCTTGTTGACACGGGTGACGGCCGATCCGGTATGAATATTTGTAAGCATTGATTTTTTTCTCTTTTTTTTTTTTTTCGTTTTATTCTTGACTACCAAGGGTTAATTTTGTTTCGATACTAGATACCAGCTCTAGGGCAACTATCGTCCAGGACTAAAGAACTCGTCCTACCCATGAAAAAGGGGGTTATATTCAGATATCCAGGGTTCGAGAGTTCATCTAGTACTTGCATTCAGTGAGTTAACAGGAATATGAAAGTGGTAGTGACCATAATAAGTTTTAACTTAGTACAAGTCGCAATGACTGCTACCAAATGAAAGGTTAAATGTGGACATACATTTACATTTGGAGTTGGTGGGCGGTCTCAAAAAAACAATAAAACCAATTAAGGATAAAAAAGAAAAGGAAAAAAATTAATTTAAATAAAGTCAGAGACTTAAAATTAAAAAAATGTAATTTCAAATTAGTTGTATTATTATTATTATTATTATTACCGTTTTATAATTGAGCATTTTCCTTAATTCCCGAGTTAGTGGGTTATCGCCTACGTTATGTCCTGTCAATACCTCATAAATAATGAACTATTCCGTTTTGATTTCGAATAAAAAGAGAAAAGACACATTAGAGAGGCTGTTTACTTTCAGTGAGAAAAAGAAAGAAAAAAAGGAAGAAAGAGATGATGTGGATGAGGATAATGCTCTCCTATTTTTAACGTCTGTTTCAGTGAAAGGAAAACCTTATCAATTTCAGATCTTTTTATTTGTACCCTCTTATTGCTTTAATTAATGACCTACATTCATAACTATGGCTGTTATTGCGATATTTTGTTATAGTTGTTCAGCTCAAATATTTAAAAATGCAATAGGGAAATTTACACGGCTATTTTATTATCGTAGAACTTGCACGGAGCATATTGAATTATTGAATAATTCAAATACAAGAGCCGTTAATTTTTCACGGGTATTTGTAGTTATCATATTTATTATTAATATTATTATTAATATTATTATTTTTGTTTTTGTTGTTGTTGTTGTTGTTATCGTTGATTTAGAGGGCATCATGCAATGTGACGCTAGGGTACAAAATACACAAAACCTAATATACCTATCGTAATATATAATAATTTCATAATCTAAATGCAAATACACACAACTAATATGTAGTCTCAAAAAGGATAAAAATGTTAAAACAAATATCATGAAATATCGATATATACAAATATATTAGATACACCAACATTTACGTAGATATACAAAGGTTTTCACACAAATATTTATTTATAATGTCTATCTATGTTTTAAAATTGAAGTTTTTTTTTTAATTTTTGACAGTTGGAAAAGCTCATGAAAGTAAATAATTTTGTTTATTCATGCCTTTTCTGTGTCGAGAGTATGTTTCAAAATTAACATATAAATCCGGACAATGTTTTTTCAATTTTTGACAATTGGAAACGTTCTTTGTTGGGATTATATATCCTAATTTTAAAACATACTCTCGACACGGAAAACTCATGGATACAACCCAACACCCACCCCACCCCCAAAATCTTTTACATTCTATCCATTCTGAAGGATTATATCTTTCGACTGAAACTGAAGGTAAGGAAAATAAAATGTTAACGAATTTTTAAAACGTCAGTCATTTCCTTTCTTTGTTAGTCACGAGAAACGTCAGCTCGGGAAAAATAATAAAATACAATGATTTAAACATACATAAATACATATACACGCATTTTATTTATTTTGCTTCAGCTTTTTGGATTTGATGAAACTTTAAATGGCGAAATGGCGAATATATTTCTAAACAAATTTGTTTTTATTGACGCTTTCAACTGTCAAAAATATCTATTTATATATCAACGTGTTCGATAATGTCTTAATCCAACAGTGTAGATAGATGCATATAGATAAATGTATATTCAAACTGTGTATATATATATATATATATATATATATATATGTGTGTGTGTGTGTGTGTGTGTGTGTGTGTGTGTGTGTGTGTGTGTGCGTATGCATATGTGTGCATGTGTGCGTGTGTGTGTGTCGCGCCAGAAAGTTTTTCTCGCCTGAGTTCATCCTTCAAATCTATAGATCAACCATTCGTCCTTGTTGCATGGAATACTGCTGCCATATATGGTTGGGAGCCCCCGCTGTTCTTTTCGGGTTCCTCGACAAAATCCAGGGACGGATATGCAATGTGATGCGTCCTGATCTGGCATCTCATCTGCAATCACTTTCTCACCGGCGTGCTCTGGCTTCCCTCTATCTTTTCTACAAGTACTTTCACGGCAACCGCCCTGACAAGCTACTTTCACTGGTTCCCAAACTGCCTGAATTTAAGCGTGCGACTAGGTTGGCATCTCGGTCCCAACCTTTCACTGTGGAAACGATTAAATGTAAGAAATGTAATTTTGTGTTTATAATCGGGCTGTAATTATAAAGTACGGAAGACCAACCAAAATATAATTAAGTTGCTTTATTTGAGTTAAGCATTGTTTTTCACTGTTAATGCTTTTATTTTTGCGAAAAACGTGTGGAGAAGTTAATTTGATTTTTCAATTTCAACTGAGAAGGGTACCTACAAGTATCAGTATCATCTTATGAAATTTATGTGATCTTATTTTTATATTAATCTCAGTTATGACATTTTTCCATAGATGAAATATCAAAATTAATAATAAAATGATTGGAAATACAAATAACACAGTAAAATGTAATAAATGTACATAAAGTTATAATATTTTATATAAAGTTCTGATAAAATTTCATAAGAAAGGTACCTATAAATTAATTAGATACCTTTCTTATGAAATATGAAATTTAATCTCACTCTTAACAGTCTTATTTTAATTTCTTTATAATATATTTTCCATAAAGCATACGTAAAGATGAAAGCTAAGTACAAAAAAAATTAGAGCGCTGAAAGTTTCCTTAAAAATAACGAGGTAAATAATTTGTTCACTTAAATGTAAATAATTTCACTTTTCTCCTTCCGTAGAACAAATTATCCTCACGGAATCCGTCAATATGTCATTCATCACCTGTCAAGTGACGCGAAAGTTTATGACCTGCTTTGTTTTATTTTCAAATTACATCTTTTCGGCAGGGTTAGGGTTAAACTTCGTTCAAAATATTTTAAATAAACATTATAATTTCTGATTTTCTTAAAATAAGTTTTTAAAAAATGATGATTGATTTTTAAAAGGATTTCAAATGGAGCTTTTCATTTTTTTATAAATGATAATTACTGACTCAAAAGAAAACAAGATATTTAACGAAAATTTCGGACATGCTAGGAACGATTAAAAAATGTAAAAGAATACCACAAAAATACTTTGATCTTTCCTCTTAATAATAACATAAACATTTTGACGATAAAATTTTGTTTTCGTCAAGTTTTCATCATGCTATGCTCTTTTTTTAGCGATCTCGTGGAGGTACCTATGATTACACCTCACTGGAGTGCCCAACCTGAATATTTTACGTGTAGCAGTGTTTCTAAGCAAACTTAATTAATAGTTAGATTGACTCAAATTGAAATTCGGATGTCTAGTGTGCTGGCCGTGGTGTAACTGTGCTCCCTGTCGAAAATAGAAAATACTTCAAATAAAAGGGTGGAGTAATGGATAGCGGCTCGGATTGAGGAATCGGAGAGCCGAGTTCGAAATCCAGTCGAATCCATTACATTCGGTTACGTGCTAATACCTATGAATCCTCTTCTTCACTCCCTCCCAGTTGAGGGTAAATAGCAGGACAGACCGCCGAGTTCTATAGCCCTGGATTGCAACTGGTCTACCGCAAAAAGGAATGGCTAACTACTGCGGGAAAAATCTACCCCGTCAGTCATGTATCGAACGATACATGATCGCCTAAGCGTGTATCACGCATGGCACATAACCGACTGAAATAAATCGCGTCATTACTATAAATAGTTATAACCGACGACAGCACTAGCATCTTGGTCAGTGCATGCTGAATGTTAGTTTGTTTTTTGTTTTACGGCATATCAACCTCAATGGGTTATTTAATGCTGACAAGTTTGTTTTTGTTTTTTGGTTGGTAATTATTTTTTTCCAAAAATGTATAGCTGGTAATATTTTTTTTTAAATTTATTGCTGATAATAATTTTTCTTCGAACATTTATTACTGTAATTTTTTGCAAATATTTCTGGTACTAAAACCTACATTTACACTTACATAGTATTTTCACTCCAGTTTCGGGGTCATCTATTTACCCATAGCTGAGACCCTAACAGGTGTTACCACCCAGGGTCAGGGTGGACCGGGAAACACAATTAAGAGGTGGTTCCACGCTCCTCAAAACCTCCTGATCATAGGCCTTGTTGTTGGACGTCATACACAGGACGGGAATGTTTCCTTATAAAGAAAGTGCTGATATTACCATTAGCATAAAAGGAAAATTACTGTCAAAGTAGAAAAAATGTTTTCTGTTTTTCAGTTAAGTCTGTTTTAACACTGTGTTTTGAAAATCATGACAAATTGATTGTCGACAGCTTTTGAATCAATATCAACTGATTTAATAAAGTTATTAAATGCATGTGTTTTTAGTTGGTATTATCTGGAGATTTGGATTAATGGTCATAGCAAATCGCTTCCGCATGTCAGAACCCTCCTCAGTATGCTGTTTTAGCAATAATCTTATTTTGACCTGTTTCGGCTGTTCAGCGTATTGTCATTTCTTTACAACGGGAGTAAATAAAAAATGTTAAGCAACGATCATCGTGACAGATTCCATCAGAACACATCTAAGATGAAATCAAGATAGTAAGTCTTGTCCAATTGAGACATGACGGGTGCTTACTGCTGATTTCAACTGAATAAAAGCTCAGCGAATAATAAGGGATTATCTTAAAGATTTCTGAACATATCCGAAACAGTGTATCTTTTCTTATTCGTCCAAATATTTCCTTGAACAAACCAATACTATTTACCTATATGTATTTTTGCATTAAACATAATGCGAGTGTAAATCAAAAAGTAAAGCCAATTTCCATACAACACCTTTATTTCCACCAATGAAGCACAAATGCATATGTCACTTTTTCCCATAATCTTCTTGTTCGAAGATACATTTCTGGTATGGTTGAACGAGCTTCTTCATCCCTTCCGAAAAGAAACTCTTTGGTTTTACACGAAGATACTTCTGTACTGTTTGCTTAATTCACGTACAAATTTTATGATACCCCAAGTCATCATGGTACCCCACGTCATCATGGTACCCCAAGTCATCATGGTACCCAGTCATTATTCATTATGACTTGTGCAGATCCATAGATTATGCACATGATTGGCGCCACTTATGCTAACACGATTCGTCGGTCATTCTTGATTAAAGCATCTACCCTGTAGATGTGTTCTTTCGTGCACAATGTTGATGGGCGATCAGATCGGCTTTCGTTGTTCTTCCCTTTTTAAAACGTTCTTCTTACTTATATACTTTTCATTGGTTCCTGGTGTGTACTCTATGTAATGCCAAATTTCCGTAGGTGTGACCCCTTCGACCAACAGAAAGTGTTCTACGGCGCATTGTTCCTCGATGGTGCAACCACTGAATGTAGCGTTCATATATCTGACCTCGTTGCTCTCTACCACTCGATTGAACAATAAATAGCAGCGCGCGTCAGCGCTTACCTGTCGTATTTTCCCGCTGAATTTCAAAATTGATTTCATTTTCTGATTTACCTTCGTACTTTTCACAAGACATTTGGGGAATCCGAGGAATACGCTAATCTACTGTTACTACTGTTATATTTCTTGTTCTTGCCAATTCACACCATCACATGTCACCTGCATATCATAAGATATTGACTGACAGCAAATCGCATAAGTTTTTCAACACCTTTTCTCAGCGTACTTCGAACGACGTGAAATGGCGCTACAGAAGCACAAAAGAAGAACTTTACCAAATAAAAGAAACCACATAATTTGAGGATCGCCAACTGCACCACCAACTAAAATGGATAACACATATAACTCGAAGAGGAAATAATGACCACATCAATACTGGAAAGAGCGATAACAGAGAAATTTATTTTTCCGAAAAATTGTTGTAATAGATAAAAATTTCTGACAACAATAACACTAACTGGTCGGTCAATCAATTCCGAATGCTTATAGGGGAACGGTTAATATTAAGTTGGTGCAAAAATAATGACGTAATAATGTCGTTTTTTGACGTTAAAAAATACGTCAAAAAACGACATTATTACGTCATTATTTTTGCACCAACCTAATGTTACCAAGTGCGACAACTCTTATAAATACAGTGATAAACTTCCTGTCTAAATAGTTTCTCAAATACCGTGTTGATAGTATGCTTATTTTCTCTTTCCTTCATTTTCTCCTTGTCCGCTGCACCCATTAACAATCTAGCAATACTTTCTTTCCTTGTTCACAACCATCAGACTGGAATGAGAAGGCTATCCGCAGATTTTTTTTTTTTTTTTTTTACTTTCTTTGATAATCCCGAATTTATTCTTATAAATTCTCTTCATATCGTGGAACTCAAGTTCTTTTTTTAACAATGTCATGTTTATAACTTTCACCATACCTGCCATTGTCTGTTCCAGGAAGTTTTTGAGGCACATTGCGTATTTTTGTTTGGTCCTCATGATATATTTTAGAATCTCAACTTATCCACCAATAAAAAAAAAGAAGCTGTTTTCACTCTACTTTCGTGAATTTTCACTTGATTTGCTTGATTCTGACGCATTTTTCTACGATGGAATTCCATTTCTCTTTTCAAGTTTCCCCTGCGCAACTGCGCGTGTAACAGTTCTTCTTCGGTTTTTGCTATGTACTTTTAAAATAATTTATAGATTTTTTAAGTCTTTGTTGCTTACTTCATTTTTTTCTGCAATTGTTTTCTTTTAATCTCTTTTCACACTGTTGTGAATCGTTTTATATTTTCACTGCAGTGTTGTGCGTATTATATTCTGGTTATTTCAGCGCGTCCTATATACGGCTGAACCGTCTTCGCCTTTCTTTTTGCAGTTAACCTTACTATGTCCTCCCTTGGGTACAAAATCTCCTACATGGTTATTTAAGTTCATCGAACTATCGATTTACATTCTTCCCCTTTTCCAGTGTTGAACGATCGTGTGTACTTCACTGTTGATACTGCCCTTTGTGTTCATTTCATTGATTAATCTCCTACTTTACTTTGGCTCATAATATATTTCTTATTCTCCTAAGGTAATCCTTTGTTATTTCTTTTTTAATGTCCTCTTAGATTACTGAATCGTATTCGAGTACTCCAAGATATTTGTTGTCATTATGATCATTATCTTCTCGGGCACTGTTCTCTCGGCTGGCATTTTGTCCGACATTAGACCGAAACGAGATCTGCGCGGATTACGATTACCAAGGCATTCTTCTGCTTCACCTAGTTCATCCTGGCACTTGTTGGCGGGAAATTAGCCGTTTATCTATTGTCGCCATCTTTTGTCTACGCCTGGCTAGTGGCTTTGAAAGCAACAGGAATGATTTGTCTAACAAACTAGATTTTCCAATCTTTATTTGAGCTCGAGCTGGAATTACATAACAAAGCCTGGGCGATTTAGTCTTTCAAAACAAATGAATTGAACCAAGTTGTGCTTATAAATCTCAATTACATGTCACTGGAACAAGAGCGTTAGACACTGTGTCCTCTCGTCCAGTGATCTTTTTATGTCTCCCATTTTTCTTTGTTCAAGTCTTCAGTCATGAGATACCGTGATTAGCTTTTCTTGAGTGGCTAACTTGGCTGAAATTAGGCAAGGATTTTAACAAAAATAATTTTGCACTACTGACAATAAGTTAGTCTATGTTTTCTTTTTTTACAGTAAGATTGGCCCTTACAAGGCTCACGGTCACTCGAGGTAGAGGGTTAAATTAAGACAGGGATAAGCAAAATTTTGAAGAGAATGGGCCATACAGATATATAGTGTCTCGGAGGGTTGCGCTGACATCAAATGTACTATAATAAAATGTCTCGATATCAGACTGCTCCATCCTGAAGGCTGCCTTGGTTTGGAGGTTTAAAGAAAAGACAACGAAGTTAATGCTATATTATTTAAGCAAGGTTCCTTATTTCAGTGCAGGAATGACAGGACAACAACTTACTAAAGTCTAGTTGACAGCCGAAAAAAAATCTTACCAGGTTGGATGTAGCCCGGGTATTGGGAGTTACCAATCCCTGCGTTAAAGGGCAGTTTGTACAGATAGCAGGGGAAGATAAAGGTTAACCATAACTTCAACAAATTAGGATTGTAGCGATCGGGGAAACATACTCCTTGGAATTTGTTCCACAGAACAGTGATTCACGGAAAAAGAGCAAAGCACCCACATTTCCACCGATGGAATACGGAGAAATGTGGATGGTTTGCTATAATTTAAGTGAGATGGCGAGTCCTAGCTGTGAAGGTTAAACCTGGCGGAACGAATGAATGTAGTTTGTCTGAGCACTTTCCATGAAAGTAGAGAGAGAGAGAGAGAGAGAGAGAAAGAGCAGTGAGAGGCTCGTTACATCTAGTCTGTGAGAGAAAGGTTGCAGGGTGGAAAAGACATCACCCACAAGAACTCGAAGATTTTATTTTTACCTCTATCGATATATATTTATTTAGATATTCGATATATATTTATTTAGGACATATATTAGAATATTGTCGAAATTTTATGGGGTAAAAACTACCACCCTGTTGATGGAAAATCAACTTTAAAAAAAAGAGCCGTAAGACAAGGATACATCTTCTCACCAGATTTATTTAACCTAGTCAGCGAGGCGATCCTAAGAGAATTATGTAGCCCCAGAATTTATTATTGCTGAGTACAATCGTAAGAAAAATAAGGTACTCAGATGATAACATGTTGATGTCAGACACAGAAAAAATATTACTGGGTCTTTGGAACAAGGTAATAATGGAAAGTGAGAAGAAAGGGCGAGACATGTATAGTTGTCAACAATGGAAACGGCTACGAGCTACGAACTGGAGAAGTTAAAATCATGCAAATATGGAAAAGTTCTCTACATCTCCGAATTCCTATGTGACATTTTCCAATAACTCTTGATCCTCTTCTCCTCCTGTATGCAGTAGCGATAATAACATTAATTTTTCCAGTCGGGGAGACACTTCCCAAGAAGCATTCGTCTTAGTCACTCGTCAAACTTCATTTCAAACAAACGATATTGACATAACACTCACGCGTTTTCTAACTGCAAAACCTATAATATTTTTCTTCCTTTAGAACTATCTGTTCCCACACATTTTCACTATCTGTCTATATTTCTAAGATGACGTATTATGATTATTTACATAATTTACATTATTCGGACTTATGTTCAGCTTCATTGCCATAGGCACAACGTTTTGGCCGTTGTACACTCAGGCCTTCTTCAGGTGATTGGAATATCGAACCGAAACCTTTATTTCGCCCCGCGGGGTAGATTGTTCTATTTCCACGTGCCATGCCTCTTCCGGATGCCTCAGTTATTTCCCTGGATAAAGATATTAGTTAGATCCGGTGATTAGACCCAAAAGAGTTGCTAGTTCGATACCAGTCTACAGCAGCGGTGAACCAAAATTGGAGAGTTGACTTAAAGGGAAATAACTGAATGATTGTGAAATCTTATTCAAGAAAATTTGCAGGAGAACTCAACTTAATATATAAATATATGTATGTATGTATGTACGTATATATAAATGTGAACATTGTGGTCAACACCAAGCGGCGACAGTTCCATGCATAAATGCAATCTTCAGACTTCAGGCCTGGCAATTGCGTTTAAGCATGAAACAGCCTGTCGACGCTTATTTTTGACGTCAGTGTCCACTTTTGTATTTATATATACTCTGTCCCTGATATTGAGCTCTTTAATTCATAAATATAGCATAGTGCACAACATTTTTATTTTATATTATATATATATATATATATATATAATTTCTGTCGAAATTTATGTTTTCTGTAAATTTTCTTTTGATAATATTAAATTCAATTTTTTCGAGATATCTCCGAAGTCCTTTGTCACAATTCTTAAACAACCACATTTCTTATTAACTCCCGCTATAAACTGGTAACCAATCTTAACCTGTAGCACTAGGCTCTACAAATGGTGACAAACTGAAGCGTCAACTTCACTTGAAGCCCAAAGAGATCAAATTACAATGCCTACCAATAAAAATAAAATGTGGTGCTTCATACGATTCCTTACCCAATGGTAGATTTTGGGATCATCAGACATCTTTTCATTTTTTATTGATTTTTTTTTTTTATGGATTATCAACTTTTTCAGGTTATTTAAAGACATAAATATTTTTAGATTGTGAGAATTATTTTGGAGACAGTAACGGTTTACTGATACAAGTCTCATTTGGTCTTCGATATGACGTAAAATTGCATCCGTCTATGGAGTCTCGACTAGGGGTAGAATTAGGGTACCCAACACCATTGTTACATACGGGTGATCTTTGGCTAAGATTTTGCATTTGTTTACCCGCCTCACCAGTGTTACGATTTTTTTTAGTGATTAGCATGAATGGAAACAGGGTAAAAGGAATTGCTTATTAATATGTTCGTATATATATATATCAATGTGTGAAAAGAATGATATTAGGTTGGTGCAAAAATAATGACGTAATAATGTCGTTTTTGACGTATTTTTTAACGTCAAAAAACGACATTATTACGTCATTATTTTTCCATCAACCTAATAGTTACTTCCCATTTCAGATCCAGTGGGACATAGTTATCAGCTGAATTTCGATCTGAAAAAGTTAAAATCATAAAGTTCGATATTGCTGATTTTGGGATTTCATATTCTTTATACAAACTTTACATTCTTGTTCATATATTTTTCTTTTTCTTCTTTTCTTTTTTTTCTTCTTCAACATTTAAGGGTTTCCTTTTTTTTTTCTCTTCTCCCTTCTCCTTCTCTACTTTTCTGTTTTTCTCTCTCTGTTTTTCCTTCCTGTTTTCCTCTCTACCTTTCGTTTATTTTCTTTCGTATTTTTCTTTTACACTTTACTTGCTCGACAGTTTTTAATCCCTCACATTTTCATTTACTTTTTCTTTTGCTTTCTTTTGTTCTTCTCTTTGTCTTTTTTTTCCGTTTGTTTATTTATTTTTCTTACTTTCTGAATTATTTAATATATTTCATCTCGTACAACGCTACACTCATAGTGCAACCAGTTAGAATCGAACTCGTATTCCTTGTAAATCTTAGAAACGTTTGCCCTTTTACCAAACCTCATATACCCCGTTCCGTCAACCATACAAATAAGCTCTTCGAGTAGGTGATCTACTGCCTTGTCTTGTCTCTTTTGACTTTACTGTGACCTGTGAGCGTCAAATTCTCCAAGCCCTTTTTCTTTTTATGTGTCCAACAAATTTCGGATTCTGAGTATAAGTGTCTTTTTTGTTTGCATTTTTCGTAATATTTGTTGTTTGTATTTACTCCAAACCCCACGAGGTCAGATTGTGGCACTAGGTCGGTTTAATGTGGGGATCCCGAGCGCGTACACCTGGGCTAAGAACGAAAATTGCCCGAGCCCCTACAACCGTCGGTTGCGCTGGCCTCGGTGCGAACACCGATCCCTGTCTCTGGTACAATGAGAGGGCACAGCTTCGGTCAGCTGTACACCAGAGCTGGGCACCTCTCAGTATAATTTTGCTCAGTTGCAACTCTGTCCTTTGAAGAAAGCCACCTCTGAGCACACTCTGCTCCGAAGATAGAGACGCAACTGAGAGAGGATGAAGAAACGTATTACAAACGAGAGAATAATTTACGCAGTTCCTATGGTATCCACAGCATCCTTCTGTAGAACCACATTTCTGTTGTTTGCAGTTTTCTCTTAGCCTGTGAAAAGATTGTTCAGAATTCATTAACATATTGGAGGACTGAAATTGCATAGCAGTTTAAAACTGTTCATTTTCTTTTGTTTCTCCCGAAATTTTCCGATTTCACTGTACTTTACTTAGCTTTTTACAATGCTATTGTATTGTTCGTTCAGATTTCGGTGTCGAAATTTACATACAGTAAAAACGGCACGCTAAACTCGTGAGTCATTCATTTGTATTCAGCTTAGCTTAACACACGTCTACATAAGTGAATACCTCGAAGCTACTATACTAATTGATGATTTGTTAGGCTAGCTTGCTAACAATCGCTCTTAGTTCAGCGTCAAATAAAAGATATTTACTAAGCGTAGCTTAGAACGGCACACGTCTACATTTTTGGGAACACGTGATCATCGTTCTACTTCAGATGAGATTATTTTTCTTTTTCCTCGCAATGTGCTTTTTATGTTTAGTCTTTCTTACTGTTTTTCTCTTCTTTGTTTCCTCTTCTAATTTTCATTTCTATATTTAATCTCCCTACCCCAGGCCATCAATATCGTTAATATTCTTCTTTTTTTTCACACTAAGCAAGGCGATAATGTCACTAAGACGCCAGAATTTGCCGAGTTTAATGAGAAGAAAGGACAATAAATCAACAGGTTTCAGGCAGATAGAAGATGGCGATTGAATTTGTATTTAATTCTTTAAAGATCGTAGGTGTCAGAGAAGCCAGTTTCACAGGGGAAATATGCGAGGGCAGAAATTATTAGTATAATACTTACGGTTACATGTAGCTATTGCAACATCTTCTGTTGGCGAACAATGTCTCAAACCCTTCAAATTATAGGAATTAGTTACGAAGATTTCCCGGAGATCATAATCCGGGGACATTGTCAGACACAGAAGAAAAGCTACAACGACGCGTCCTATTTTCCGATCGAGTATTTTTTAAAAATCTTTTTATTCCAAGCAAGGCAGTAAAACCACTAATACACAATTGGCTACTGAGCTTGAAAGAATAAGAAAAAGAGAAAATTTATTAAGGAGTAGGAACAGTAAAAGGAATCAATAAAATAGCAGACAACGATTGACATTGCATTTCAATTTTTGAAGATCAAAGTTGGCTGGAAAACACAAAACCGGAAGAAACTTTCTCAAGCGAAACGAACGAGAGAAAAAATGTTAGAGAAATTACGGTTAAAACTGTAAATTGATGAAACCTTGCTTCCAAATGTAGCACTGCGCTTAAAGTCATAAGCTCTAGGCTGCATAATGGAAAGTTCTTCCGAGAAATTACCATGGAAGTATTTACAGAAAAAAAAAACAAAAAAAAAAACACAGGGAAGCTACATCACAGAGATCGAAAAGTGACTGAAGGCGAGCTGGCAGATCAGGACCAATAACGTTGCGGATTCTTCTTTGGATTTTACGCTTAAATTCATTCGGTCGTGATAACAAGAAAGAGATCTCATCAGAACAATTGCCATGAAAATTTCCTCTATCTTGGTTTCATTTGAAAAATGTTTCTTTCTCGTCATTACACTATTTCTTTCTCCTTCATTGTGCTCGTTTTTTTTCTAGTTATGCTTTCTTCTTTTTATATTTACTCACAAATAAGGAACTTGAGGCAACAGAGATGTGGTTCTGCAGAAAGAAGAGATTACCATGAACATACGAATAACGAAGAAGTCGTCAATAAAATGGAAACAAAATGGAGGCTTATACGTAGAATCAGAAGTAGACAGCTGAAATTTCTTGGACACATAATGAAGAAAGAAGGCATAGAGAATTTGAAACTCACAGAACATTCTTCTTGCTTTCCTTAGGTATATTGTCTAGAAGGTCCTGTAGATTTTCTTCTGCGTCTGCTACTGTTTCTGGATTATAATCCCCTGGAAATCTTTGTAATTCCTATAATTTGAAGTATTTGACAGATTGTTCGGTGACAGTTTTAAAGGTGTTCAAAATGATTTTGCTGATGACAGGTCACCATGAACGCTCATCATTTTGAACCGACACTTGACTGATCTTGGAACCTGCAGACCAGATAGAAAATGTTTGTCCAAAGCATAAGATGTTCGCCAAAGGGCTAACGAAGCATTTCGTTTCACTTGGATATAGACTTGCATACAAAATTGTCATTCACCCTAAAAACACAATAATTGAAAACGAAATAACTAAATTGACGAAACTGACAACTATCACAGGAGAGAGACAGCTTTGAATTCCTAAGTGTGTAGACGTGTGGCTAGCACCCTTTAACCATAACATCAACAGATAGCGTTATAAATACGTGATACTTTACTCAACGAAACATTCTATATGTTTCACAATGATAAAGGGAACTGGGAGCTTCTGGTAGAGTGATTCATTTGGCTGGGTCTGATTGTCTATTAGCTGCGTATGCTTATCTGTTGAACGGTATACTCACTAGCTGTGCAATTTGGGAATTTTCCGAGAAATTCGCTTATATCATGAATTATTAAACCATAGTACTCTTGTATGAGATCACTGATTTCTTTTGTATTTTCTACTTATTATCTTTAACCGAAACTCGACTGATCTTGAAATTCACGTGTCAGTTAACAAGTTTTCCTCTTAGAGAATCCATCCGGACGCCACACAAAGATTGATCTCGGCCTTCTACTATCTTCTATCTTTACAAGAGACAGATCAAGCCAAACATGGAGTACTGTTGTCATATTTCGGCGGTAGCTGCCCAGGCCGCAATCTCCAGCCTTGATAGAGTTCAAAACTCTCTCCGAGTCCTTCTGGGTGACGAATTATTCTCCACCTTCCAAGTGCTCTCCCACATTATGGAAGGAGAATGTTTAAATATTTAGTTCTCGTTGCAAGCACATTAATATAACATCGTGTAAAGTGTATATAAGGTGGAGTAGGGAATATGAAGGCAAGGTATTTATCAAAAAATGTGTTCAAACTGTGGAATGGCGTGTGTGTAAAACTTGAATGGCTACTGTATTCACCATCCCAATGTTGTTTGATCTGCTTTGTATGACGCCTGTTGTCCAAGAAATAACTTCCCTTTGCTACATCGGGGTTTAGTGATTAAGGCACTATGTAGATCATGAAAATGAAGGGAACATCAAAAATGCATGATAAGATATTTGATAAGGCATAAAGAAACTGGAAGTGTAGATTCTTTATTAATTGAGCAACATCGCCCAGAGCAGGGATATCGGCATAAAATGTTAATAAGCGTGGGTTCTGTAATTCGATTTCTTGCCCCACCAGAGGTTTTCATATCGTAGAGAAAATCAAATTATTCGTTCAGCAAAAAATGGCATTTATCAAGTTATAACAGAGCTGCTGAGTGAATTTTACCCTGTCTTGGAAGAACATCTCAAAATGTATGGAAATACTAGAAAAGGGAATTCGTCACATTTATCTGCAAATATTTGTAAGGAATTTATTTAATTAATCGGACAAAAGCTTCTTTGTACTATTCTTGAAGAAGTAAAAGAGATAAAGCATTATTCAATAAGTGTAGATTCCACTCCAGACATGTTACACACAGAACAACTGACATTTATTGTCCGATACATTAAAGGCTGTGAGCCAGTAGAATGTTTCTTGATGTTCTTCTCGTCTTTTCTCATGGAGCAAAGAATCTAAAAGACGCTGTTGTGGATTTTCTTAATGCGAACAAAATTCCACTGTCAAACTGCCGTAGTCAATTATACGTTCATATCACAAATACATCTGGACGATATACTGGTTTACTTGCATGGATTCATCAATTCAAAGAGTTTACCATCTATGTCCCCTGCACTGGACACAGCCAAAACTTGGTGGGATTAAAAGAAGCAGAGTGTTGTCTGTAGACTGTAAAAATCTTTGACTTTGTTCAGCATCTGTATTCATTTTTTGCTGGTTCTACTCATCTCTGGAATATACTGACATTGTTTCTAGAAAAAATATTTTTAGTTAGGCTTCTTGCTCACGATGGTCTGCACACTTGATGCTTTTCATGCTCTGTATGGTGGGGGGTTGAGAAAGTAAAACATGCACTGGATTCTCTATTAGCTGAAAATGAACAGCAAGTGAATACAAGGCAAGAGGCAGAAGGATTGAGCGAAAAAAAAATGGAAAACCTGGAAACGACCATTCTCACAATTCTTTGGAATGATATGGTAGAAAGAATGAACAAAACAAGCTTCTTTTTATGTGCCATGTCCTTTCCGGACGTAGGCAATCATGGCTCTCCATCTCATTATCTATGTTGTTAACCGTTGTCTTGGGATTGATAGGGGAGTGGTTTCTCGTTGCCTTCTTCTATGTGGTTTAGGGAGACACCACCTCTAGTTATCTGGCCGTTGACTCAGAGAGTTCATTCACTATTTGTTAGGTCTTGTTTTTCATCCAACTGGCTTGCTAACGAACCTCCTCATTCGGAACGTGGTGTGGAGTAGTCGGTTTAGTCGACATTTCGACTGAAATACTTACTGAAAAAAGAGGGGGGGAATAATTTTTTTTTAATTAGGTTTTAACTTAGTACAAGTCCTATTACCCCTTACTAAAACAATATGCGATTATCCAGCATTGTGGAAAAGGCGTTTCTTCCTACTTACACATGGGACCCCGGGTTCAATTCCTGTTATACTCGAATCAAATGGTCATTTAGGGAAAGGTTGTGGCTGACTTTAACAAGAGACTTCTCCATTTTCAAAGACCACCGAGCTGTGGTACGGGCGGAGTCAAATCAGATATCATCCTTCTTGCCCCAACAGTTGTGAATGGCGATTTGTGTTTCAATAAGACAAAGGGAAGAAATACAATATATATATATATATATATATATATATATATATATATATATATATATATATATATATATGTAAGCAAATATGTGCATATAGATCCGACAGTATGAAGAAAAATATGGAAAAACTATGTTTTTCCATATTTTCGCATATTCGGATTTTTGTTTTTCCATATTTTTCTTCATATATATATATATATATATATATATATATATATATATACATATATATATATAGTTAGTTAGTTAGTTAGTTAGTTAGTTTATACAAAATAAGGTAATCCGTATGGGTAGACCCAAGGAGGATGATATCCGGAGAGTTCAATGTAAATTCAGAGCAAATATGTTTGAATAAAAAACAGACCAATTTAAGGTTCCATGTAATAAATTATTTCACCACAGCCCTTTTAAAGTTGTTTGCATTTCAACCTTTGGAAGTAAAGTCCGATGATCCAGAGCTCTTTAAAAGGGCTGTGGTCAAATAGTTTATTACATGGAACCTTAAAGTGGTCTGTTTTTTATTCAAATATATATAAATATATATATATATATATATATATATATATATATATATATATATATATATTTCTTCACTTTTCGTCTTCATCTATCTAGTATAATAATGATAATAATAAAAAAGCCTCACTAGTTACCAAGAAAAACGAATAAGCTTTATTTACACGTCCTATGTAGATTTGTGGCTTTTTTTTTTTTAATTTCTTACTACCCTAACTAATCTGAAAATTAGTCTCAAAGTTAAAAATTATGTTAGGAAATATATTAATAAATACAAAAACAAAAGCCAACTTAGCATTGTGGAAAAAGCGATTCTTTTTACTTACACATGGGAGCGTGTTCAATTCTTGCTATACTCGAATTAAATGGTCATTTAGGGAAATGATGCGTTTCCATTTCAATGTCCACCGAGCAGTTGAGAACGGCGACTTTGCGTTTCAACAAAATAAGGCAATGAAAAGGGATAAAAATAAAACAAAATTAAATATCTGTCTTTATTTCTGTGATGAGGTATTATGTACATTATTTACATTATTCGGACTATTGTCCTCATCTTTGTCGCCATATTTATTACAACGTTTCGGCCGTTGTACGCTGCGGCCTTCTTCAGGTGGTTGGAATGTCGAACTGAAGCTTTTATTTCACTCACTGGCGTAGACTGCTCTAGTTCCACGTACCATGTTTGATGGATGTCAGTTATCAGTTATCTGTTAATTTCCTTCTGAAAGTTTTCCACTGCCTTAGCCGGGTATTGAACTTACACTTTTTGGGTCCTTTACTGGATCTAACTAACGCCTTTATCCACTGTAGCATGTGTCCTTGAGGACAACTGTGTATGACTTTCTGGGTATTATAAACCTAATGTCTTCAGCAATCATTTTTTTTCCAGTGCGCATATTGCAATTTTTGCTGTTATCATTACATGTTTTTAATTTTTGCTGTTATTATCGCTTTTCTCTGGCACTCCTTATTACTGGTTCCCATATTGTATTCATTTCTATGCTTGGTCGGCTCAGGAGACTTTTGTGGCCTAAAATATGTGCTGATTTCTTAAGTTTTTCGAATTTTCCAATGGTGCTCTTTGTCTGTGATCTCAACCTGATCCCACAGATGGCGGTGATCTCTTTTTCTCGTTGTATGTGGTCAGCCACGTCTGATTTTTCCACTTCCACTCGTGTTACAGCTTTCTAGTGTTCTTGAAGCCTTACCTTAAGGGGGCGACCTGTCACCCCTTTATATTTCTTTCCGCAGCTGCACGGGATAGCGTACACACAGTCTTCAGTCATGTTCTCCTCTATGTGGGGTCTCAGGAGATTTTTGTGGCCGAGTAAGATTGATGATTGGTTGCTGCCGTACAGCATGCTTTTACTGTTTTAACACCAGTTTTTTAAAGCGCCAATAAAATAAATATATGTTTAATATTATCGACCATTTACTTTTTTTTTATTCATGTGAGTGGTTTTCGTGGGGGACCCAACACACTGGTTTTTCCAGGGACCCATAATGATGTTAAGCGGCCCTGATTGTAGGTGGCAGGGAAGTAAGAAATCGGAAGAGAGTTCCACAGGCGAGAAATGCGGGTGACATCTAGCTATTTCAACTGTAAAACAATGAGACCTATTTGACAATCAAGTAATGCGGTTAAATGCGCGCAGCCGAGAAGAAAAGCTCATTAAATCAATTGTTATGAAAATATTTATAGGAAAGACATGAAAATCTGTTCTGGGAAAGGGACTGAAATCGAGATGCCAGATCAGGATCGATTACATTACTGACTCTTCCAGAATTTCGACATCTCTAGCAGTACCAACAGACCACACATGACATCAATACTCAATGCACATACAAATTGTAGATTTATAAATATATAAGATAGAATATGACGAGAAAAATTATCTGGCACAGCACAGTGAAGCAACCATCCTATCAGTAGACCTAGCAATTGATTCAATATAATAACACCACTACAAGTCAGTGCAAATCGTGAACACAATTAAACTGTTATTTAGAGCCATGCTGGATAGACTAACATGGCTTGATAAGGAGAATTTCGAAGTGTTGGCTGTATATTTGAGATCGATTACCGACGGGATGCTTCGGTAGAAACACGCAACCATCTTAGCCAGAAAGTATATATATATATATATATATATATATATATATATATATATATATATATATATATATATATGATCATAGGCAGGCTTATAAAACATATATACCTGTTTGTATAATGATAAACTAGATAAAAGCCTATAGAAATAAAGAAGCTCCGGGTCAAAAGACCATTAAAAAAAATACACACACACACACACACACACAAACATATATATATATATATATATATATATATATATATATATATATATGAGTAGGAAAGAATCACCCAGACAGTAGTCTTATTTTATTTTAATTGGCTATATTTTATTTTATTTTTTTTACCTGTAACAGGTGTCGCCTGTTAGGGTATAATGCATTAGAATATCTTTACTGTGCGATTTTTTTCGGCTTATTTACTTTTTTTTATTAAAAGTTGAATAAAGACCTGTAAAAATGAACCTAAAAAAAAGAAAAAAAAAAGAAAAACATGTTTTTTTTAAGCACTGAATGTATGGTATGTAAGTTTTGTCCATGCTTGCGTAAATATTTTAGTTGATGTTACGGTTATAGAGAGAAGAAAAAAGTCATAGAAAAAAAATCATAATGGAAGAAAATCATAATGTACGTTTTGTTTGGAGAGGAAAATGTATATAATTTCGGCTTACTACTAGGAAAATATCAGAGAAGAAATAAGTACTATTTTGATTTATTAAATTTATATTTTTAACGAAATAAAAAGTTGTTTAATATTTTTTAATAAAATAAATGTCATATTTAATTTATAGTAATAATAATAGTAATATTTTATTAAACTAAATATTGTTATAAGTTTTATTCAATGTATAATAATATTTTAATAAGTTAAATTTTACTGTAAATCTTATTTAACTAATACCTCCCTGCCGTAGGATTAAATTGACGCCTTCTTTTTCTTTCACATTTTATCAATAATTTTGCTTAAAGTTCATATTTGTTTCAATCAAATAAAAGCTTGAGAATTTTCCAATATTTTTAAATGAAATTTTTATTTTCCAAAATTATATTTTTAATTAGTTTTAATACCAAGTTAATTTCTACTATTTCTACTTTATGGATATTAATTAGCTTTAAGATGCTATGCAATTAAAATATTACTTATTTCCTTATTATAAGTTAAATTACAAGGCAGTAAATCCAGTAAGACACAACGGGTTACTGATTGTTAGAGAATATGAGAAAAACATTAATAAGGAAAGACAACAATTAAAATAAAAAGCATTAAGAAGGCAATAGATTGAAGTTGTATTTAAATTTTTGAAGATCATTGTTGGCTTGGAAGCAAGGAACTGGAAGAGAGTTCCACAAGCGACAAGAAATTGTTAACATAGAACTTACGGTTACATCTAGCAATTTCAAATGTAAAATGATGAAACCTTTCTGCCAATCTAGTACTGCGTTTAGATTCATAAAATCTAGTTATCATAAAGGAAAGTTCATTAGAAAATTTATCATAAAAGTGTTTATAGAGAAGTCAAAGGGAAAGTAAGTTACGTCGATGGCAACGTGACTGAAACCAAGATACCAAGTCAGGACCAATAAAATTGCATTTGAATTTTATCAAGAATCTCTAAATATATACCATGAACACCAGAACACATGTGAGCGCAATATTCAAAGGCGAAGGAAATATGTAATATTCTGGTGAGAAAAATTGTCTTGCACGACAGAGTACACCAACCTTCCTAGCAGCAGACCTATCAATTAATTCAATTTTATAAATTATTTTCGTATTATTTTATTTAAAAAAAATTACCTTACGCTGTTATTTTTCTTACCGATAAACAGAAATCATCGATTTTTTCTTCTTCTATGAATCTTTTCCTACCCTAAAGCGTACCTTACGATATTTCTCCCATGACATTTTGCCAATCTTTAATTTCAAACAGTCGACGTTTAAATTTAAATACACAAGTCTCGCTAACACACGAATCTTATACATAAGAAATAATATTCCACTCCTATTTCGCGCGTAAGGATCTGATTACGGAATGATTTAATGTGGAGATACTGCTCGCACCAAGTGGCTGGCATTCCGCACGAGTTAAAAAAGGAGCAATTTAAATGCAGATTTTAAAGAAGATATGAATTCCTTATCTAAAACGATTGAAACATCACATTGTTCGCGAACATATTTAGTTCAATTGACTAATTTTCTGACTAGAAGTTTCGCAGAAACATCGTCCTCGCTCGTTAGGATAACAGAAAAGTCTACTGAATTGTGGAAAATTGTGCCTATGACAAGAAACGAACTTTTCTTTAGTAAGACTTCTTAGTCTAGGCCGATTGTTATTAATTTCATTTAAATACAGGTACCCACTAAAATAACGTTTATAGTAATAAGAAATAAAGTCGGATAAAAAAATCCTTTAATATATATATATATATATATATATATATATGTGTGTGTGTGTGTGTGTGTGTGTAAATTATTTTCAGATCGGATGCATCAGTAAAGGAACAAAATGAATAAAAATACAAGAGGAAAAACTATTCTTAGGCGACGTGTTTTGTTCTCTGAGGGCCATTATCAAACTGTTGGATTTTATTTTGTTGCATATGTTTATATACAAAAGCAAGGAGGTCATTGGTTTATCAAGACTTTTAAATTTGGGATTATTCATGAATATTTATCAGGTGGTTGAAAGGTCAGTCAAAACATGTGGAGGAAACAAAGTGTCATAATTTTGTATATAATATAACCGACATTGCCCCTGATGGAATTTATCAAGACATTTGCCCTGATCAAGTCCCTCAGAGGATGAAACGTGTCGGCTAAGAATAGTTTCCCGCTTGACTGCCCGCGTGTTTGTGTATGTGTGTTTAATAATTCAGTGGGTTTCTTAATTAGAGAAAATCTCTTTTCAATGCAGTCAATTTTGTCGAGAATCCTAATTTGCGAAACTCTGTGTTGAACATTTTGTATCGATTATTGTGCACCGAAATTTAGTTATAGTTGACATACGTTAATTTATATTAATCTGTATATTACTCTGGTATATTATTAGCTAATATTAATTAACAGCCACCGTTTTTATTAAACACACACACACACACACACACACACACACACACACACATATATATATATATATATATATATATATATATATATATATATATATATATATAATACTTATACGTTATTTTTATAGATACCAATATGCTCTGTTTATAATAAACAATATGAACAGAGCATTTACTTAAATATTTGTATCTATAAAAATGACGTATAAACAATAAATATATTAAAAACATTGTCGGGCTTAGTCCATTTCATTATATATATATGTATGTATGTGTGTATATATATATATATATATATATATATATATATATATATATATATATGTATATGTATGTATGTATGTATGTATTGGGTTGTTGCATAATTATCAGGCGTTTTTGTAGTCGAGTTATTTGTTAATAAAAAATGCTGTTTCGTTTACTTTTTTTTAATAAAAATATTGTTTTATTTTCACGTTATAAAAATGCCTGTCGATAATCATACGCGCCGGAATAATCAGGGAAAAATGTTTTATAGATTTGTTATGTTTCCTTTTTCATAATAAATATTGTTTAAAAACGCCTGATAATTATGCACCAACCTAATATATGTGCGTGTGCGTGTGCGTGTGTGTCGTTATTATTATTATTTTAGTTACGGCCTATCTCGTGTGGAATGTCAACATTATTTTCCTTTCCAGTTACATGTTCTACCAATTTTGGCATTTGTTTTTCAAAGCCTTCAAATGATGAGGTTGTGGTTATTTGATAAATCTCAATGTGATTTTGTTGTGCCAGTCTGATGAATGATTGTTGTCATTAACAGCTAAAGTATTCAACCTCTTGAAGCTCTCTTTTCATCACAGATCTGGGAAACAAGGACGTAATTGCGCGTTCCTGATTCTTACTCACTGCTGTTCAAGTTCTTTTTCTTAATGTCATGTCCCTTCAGTTCGGGAGGCGAGCCTGATGTTACTCGTACTTACTTTCTATTTATTATTAGGTTGGTGCAAAAATAATAACGTAATAATGTCGTTTTTTGACGTATTTTTAACGTCAAAAAACGACATTATTACGTCATTATTTTCGCACCAACCTAATATTACCAGCAAATTTCCGTGCATTGTCGGAAAAGAGGGTTTCGAGCTTTCCCGATGCCTTCTTCACTATTTGGAATTCAGAGTATCTCATTTTTAGTGAATGCCAAGTCTAGTGTTGAACTGCTGAAGTCGTTTAAGTGTGGGTGAAAAAAATACGATTTCAGTTGCTCGTTTCTAAAATAGAGCATGTCTTGCTTCTTTGAATTCTTCCCCCATACTCCACTGACAATATTTTCTTTATTAAGTTACGCCTAATAAATATCTACGCTGAAACGCGTGGTAGAATAAAGATGATTCTGTCGGTTATCTCTTAACTGAGATAGTTATTTATTTCACAACGATGCATCCTCTCCTGTAATATGCATACTTGTCATTTTACATATCCTATCCATCAATATGCATATTTGTCATTTTGCTTATCCTATCCATCAATAAGAATATTTCTCATTTTGCATATCCCATCCATCAATTTTGCATACTTGTCATTTTGCATATCACATCCATCAAAATGCATATTTGTCATTTTGCATATCGCATCCATCAACATGCATATTTGTCATTTTGCATATCCTATCCAACAATATGCATATTTGTAATTCTGTATATTGTATCGATCAATATGCATAATTGTCATTATGCATATCTCATCCATCAATATGTATATTTTTCATTTTTTCATCACATCCATCAATATGAATATTTGTCATTTTGCATATCATATCCATTCATATGCATATTTGTCATTTTACATATCGAATCCATCAATATGCATATTTGTCATTTTGCATATGCTATCCAACAATATGCATATTAGTCATTTTGCATTTCCTATCCATCATTATGCATATTTTTCATTTTGCATCACATCCATCAATATACACGAATACATACATACATACATACATACATACATATATATATATATATATATATATATATATATATATATATATAATTACGAAGTTCTAGGCAGAATAAATGAAAGGTCCCACATATCTCTGGTGACGTTAGCAGCATATATGGTTCACCATTTACAAATGTCAGGATTCTGAGTAATATGAAATATCTAAGATACAAAAAAATATGAAGGCAGATCGCTTTAAACCTTGAAGGTAACTCTTACCATACAGTGTTGATTTGTATGTCAACGCTGTTTATATATATATATATATATATATATATATATATATATATATATATATATGTGTGTGTGTGTGTGTGTGTGGCTGTGATACTTGAGACTAAAGTATTTAATCTACGCATTTCAGGTGTAAACAAATGAATATAGAATTTGGTTTGTATCTTATTCGTCGTATGTTTCACTTGCGCACATGCACGAACACTTAATCCAAGAAGAGTACATTTATAAACAAATCAACATACACTATCCTGCTGCTTCTTTAATAAGCTTATATCATGCCCACAACCGACTAGGTAACCACTTCGTCGAAAGCAAATAACCCGGTTACCTCAAGCTCTTTCAGCTGTTGATGTATAGTGCCCTGAGTATTTGTGGCTCCACACCTAAATCCTGGCTCATAACAGCCGAAACTGCTGTTATTTTAAAAATAGAAAACAAACAAATAAAAAACAAATAGACAGTCATGTAGATGAATTACAATATTCAGTTATTCACGCAAATTCCCTGTCCCATGCGTGCGTCTTTTTCTACTTTAACGCATAACAGACGCCTATATATGTCTGAGCATTTTTCAGGTACAACTTAAAGGGTCCAGCACCGCACCCAACGTTCTCTTTTCCGATAAGGGGAACAGCAGGGTGTTAGCCGTTTCGAGCAGTACCTATCAGCGCGTCGCATCTTTCCGGACAGATGAAAGGCTTCAGTGCTTAAACAACATGAAACGCCCTTTCTGGTGCCTCACTGTCTAAATTTGACCAGAACTTGAGCAAGTAGGGTTTGGCTCTAATTGCGAATTTAGTTCGTTGGATGACGTGCGGTAAGTAAATTAGTCGCAAAACGCGGAGTGACACGAGGGCGGCACTGAAAATTTCTCTATTTGACTCACTTCTCAGACTCTGAAGAACAAACGTCGAAACATCAGTGTTTTTAGTGGAGAATAGCTTCTTGATCAGGCCGAGGTCTTTATAGGTCAATCTAGATATCCACGTTGCACGAGTAACGTTTATTTGTATTGAATCGTGTGGATTTTATAAATTATTTAAAAATGTTTTTGCGCACCATCGATACCCACGTATCATGAATAATGTTACTTTTATTTATTCGTCTGGCCCTTAAAAAATTCTATTACAATTATTTTAAAATATTCTCAGCTCCGCTCTACATATCCACAAAGCTATCGTTACGTTTTATGGGGAGAGATTAGTGCTGGAATATGAGATTAATTTTAGGACACTGAAACAGTTAGGAATTTAAATAAAATATGTTTACATAAAAAGGATATTTTACAAAACAATGCACTTTATACATTAGTCGTTCATCGCAATAAAAGTTTCGGGCCAAACTTTGGTTTTCGAAGAGTTCCCTGAAAATTGAAAGTTGTATGCCATTTTCAAAATTAATTTACTATCCCACTTCAAGAAGGGAAATTCCCTCTTTCCAGAAGTGGAATAGTAAATTAATTTTGAAAATGGCATACAACTTTCAATTTTCAGGGAACTCTTCGAAAACCATAGGTTGGCCCGAAAGAGTTGTATCATATATTCAATAATAATAATAATAATAATAATAATAATAATAATAATAATAATAATTGACCATTTTGTATCAGGTTGCGCGGTAGGAAGGAAGGAATCCCCGGTATCACATGCCTTAAAGAAATACAAAAAAATGTACTCACAAGTACAGTCCACACCTAACGAAGGGCTTCATTTATGTAAAATAGACGTGTTTTTTTCAAAAAAAATGGAAAACGTTATGATACCATTTCTGACTTTAGGTCTCTGGTCGGGACCCGGAAAGAAATGAGTACACACCAGAAACCAAAGGAAATAAAAGGATTAACGAAATTAATCCATTACTGCATAAAATTTCCTTAAAACTTTAGCTCTTTTTACCTAATCTACCTTACTGGCAAATTATAATTTTAGGTATGGTGGATTATGTAGTTTAGGTAACGAGTGAATGTGCATTAAGATAAACAGAACTTTGCTTGGCTGTGAAGTCTACCGTAGCCGAGTGGTGAAAGCACACCTGATCAGACTATAGTTTCTGCTGCAAAGAGGGACGAACCCTGCCTGCAGGAATATTTTCTTTATTAAGTTTTATCAAGTGCTCAGACCGATAAATTAAACACTGTTTAAAAAGAAAGCGTCTACTCAAATACTGTTTTACTCTTGCAACCTAGAAAGGTTACTGAATGAGAAATAACCAAAACGGAGGTTGGAAATGAAATGGTAATCTTTATAACATCAACAAAATGCAATACTCGCCATCAGCGTGAAATAGGTAAACCACTGCTAGTAGTGGACTACTTAGACAGCATATTACCCCCACTTAAAATAGTATCCAACGTATTTATGAGGATTGGGATATAGCTATTAGTGTTCATAGGTACGATATATAACATTTTCTTTCTCTCTATCTTTCTTTTGTAACCTAGAAATTGTTAGTGAATGAGAAATAACCAAAACGGAGGTTGAAAATGAAATGGTGATCTTTATAACATCAACAAAATACAATACTCGCCAGCGGCTTGAAGTAGGTAAGCCACAGCTAGTGGTGGACTACTTAGACAGCATATTACCCCCACTTACAATAGTGTCCAATGTATTTATGAGGATTAGAACATACCTATTAATGCTCATAGATACGGTATATAACGACCCTAAAATTAACGTTTGAAGTAATACAAATCACGGATTAAAAACAAAATAAATAAATAAAATCCTATAATTCTTTAGAAATTGTAATCCTTTCTTAAAAAATTAGGTGACATGCACTAATGGTTCAAGCATGCAAGCTTAGTAGGTATTCATTAAATCAATGAAGCCATGAAACTTACTCATTTTTAAATCCTAAACATTTGATCTCTAGCGTGTGTGTGTTTATGTGTGTTTATGTGTGTGTTTATGTGTGTGTGTATGCGTGAGTTTTTTTTAGATATGGCCAACCCGAATAAAAGAAATTTTAATGTAGTTGTTTACTTAATGCTACCCCATGATATCACGGATTACATAGAGATTTCGCTTTTTAGCATTTGTTTCACATTCCTTCTCTATGCTCTCTACCTTTGCTCGCACGTCGCACAGTTCATTCACGTCATAAGTGATTTATTTTACTTACTGAAAAGGCGTGTCTCTTTCAAAATAGATATCAACTGGATATAATTCGCCGTTTACAACAGAATCTCTGAACTTGAAATGGCGTAGTGATGATAAGTTCAAACCCATAAATATAAGATTTGCAATTCGTTTACGAATATATGATAAATTACTTTTTTGTTTGGATATTTCGCTATTATTTGCATTCTTTATTAGACTGAGAGAAAATTTGATCCCATTGTTACGATGAAAAGCCGCAAATATTCGTCATTTTAAGAATCAGTAGTAGATTGATAGCCTACAAAGCAAGTCTAATAAGTTTATCTTTTACAAAAATTGTCTGGGATCAGATTGCTTGGGTGTTATTTATTTTTTCACTTATGTTGTCTTTGTCTGTTTCGCAACGGGCACGAGGAACTAACAAGTAATTTTCTTTCAGTCCTTTTCCAAATCCGATTGGCAGACTGGGTGAACAGTCCTGACTGACCACAACTTCTAATTAGGGGAATAATATGACACACCCGACGACAGGACGTTCAAAAGCGCAGTTCCATAAAAGAAGATAGCTGCAAACGCTTTTGAAAAATTTGCACTAATGCAACTGGTACCAATTGTCAGCCATGACAGATTTGCAGGTTTACGGTCTCTCTTATAAAAAAAAAAAAAAAAAAAAAAAAAAAATGGGCGGACAACAAGAAATGATGAACTTTTTTAATATTAAAATTAAATTGAATAAATAAATGCACTTCTTTTGATGAATATAATTTTCGAGGTAATTACTTCTCCGTTATAAAAATTGCTTTCTGCATGGTTTTGAAACTGTGGGTGAATAGGTTGCTTTTGTTATGCCCGTCAGCGGTCACCAAAATATTGTGGGGGTTCATTCACATCATAGCAGCAGAAATTAGCCTCGTGTTCTCGGAGATAAAATCATAGTTGACAGGAAATAAAATGTACACACATAACATTAAAACCATAGTAAATTGTATGTTAATTTCATACACTTTATATTTTTTGCGTTTTTTTTTTGTTTTGTTTTTTTTTTTTTTTTGGTTAGGCTTATTTTATGGTATTAGGTTGGTGCAAAAATAATATCGTTTTTTGACGTATTTTTTAAGGTCAAAAAACGATATTATTTTTGCACCAACCTAATACATCCGAGAAAAGGGAGAATTTACTCTGTAATATTACAAGCCATATCATAGAGAGAAGTTACACACATGTTGCCGTAGAAAGGTTCGGGGCGAAGAGAGTAAATTTAATGTCTTTTGGCGTGATGTCCATATTTACGGAACAGTTTTTGTTGCATGTTGGGAGTATTTTATTATTTTTAATTTTTATTTAATTAACCTTATATAACGTTTTATAATATTATTTTATTTTATTTATAATTTTCATTATTATTATTTTATATTTTATATAATAATAATAATTATAATAATAATAATAATAATAATAATAATTTTTTTTTTTTAATTTTTTGTCAGTGAAAAGTGTCATGGTGCCATTTCTTTGCTACAAAACCAAGAACTAAAAGAATAAGTATACGTAAGAATGTGTATTACCTACCGAATTGTCGGGTTATTGGTGTCTAAACCGGTTTCTCCACAAGGCTTTTCTTTGATGAGTATGATTAGACTCCCAAGGAGATTAAAACCAAGATTTATGAAGTGATGGATGATCCTTTTTGTTGGTTCAACGGCCATCTTGCACAATGGTATCGACTAGGTCCCATATCTATGTATGATGCTACTGCAGTGATAACATAGCATCGTTGGCCGCAGGGCTTCCTAGACTGAAGAAAACGGTCATGGCAACGACTCCCCTAATGTAATCAACGGCTACATGTCATGATTGCTCTGGCTCCATACATAGCTATCACACACAGTATGCAAGATGGCCGTTTACCTTAAAGAAGGTTCCTCCGCCCTTTGACATGCAGGATGTCTAGACACCCTTTTCACCAAAAATAATCAGGCGAGGTTATTATATACGAATAAAGTGTTGCTACCGACACTTCAGTTTGAATATCGATCGGCGGTGAGCAACACAGGCGATCTCATTATAGAATTAAGTAGATCACGTGACCATAGAGGAAACGCATATGTGTAGGAGGTAGCTGACGACTAACGATCACCATTTCTAGTCTATCCTCTATTAATATTCGAATGCTATTCTCTACTCTATTCACTATACTATTTCTCTATTCGGATCATTATACGAATTACTGTTTGAGCGAATATGATCGATCAAGTACTATTACCGCGAGTGATATTCGAAGGCATCTGACACCAGCATTGTTTAACGGCGTACCATAGTTGTATATGCGATTACAAAGTCTCTACTACAATGGGCATTACAAAGGCAGCAAATAGTAAACCACTAAATCAAATTAGAAATTTATAGGCAAATAGTGAACCCCCAAATCACATTGGAAATTTATAGGCAAATAGTGAAACTCTAAATCACATTGGAAATTTATGGGCAAATGGTGAGCCCCTAAATCAAATTGGAAATTTATAGGCAAATAGTGAACCCCTAAATCACATTGGAAATGTAGAGACAAATAGGGAACTTCTAAATCAATTTGGAAATTTATGGGCAAATGGTGAACCCCTAAATCAAATTGGAAATTCATAGGAAAATAGTGAACCCCTAAATCACATTGGAAATTTATAGGCAAATAGTGAACCTCTAAATCAAATTGGAAATTTATATGCAAATAGAGAACCTCTAAATCAAATTGGAAATTTATTGACAAATAATGTACCCCGAAATCAAATTGGAATTTTATCGGCAAATAGTGAACCCCTAAATCAATTTGGAAATTTATGGGCAAATGGTGAACCCCTAAATCAAAATTAAAACACTAGGAAATTATAGAAATACATTTTTATAGGAAAAATTCCGGCACTATATTTTTATACAAAAAGTACCAATAATGCATTTTATAGTAAAATTGAAGACATGACATATATTGTCAAAAAGAATAAAACCAATTTGCTATGATTATTCTCATTTCTTGGAAGGAGAAACAAGATTTCACACCTTGTTTGATTTTGTAAGATTATTTAAAAAAAAAAAAAAAATGCAATTAATTATAATTTTATTATGAAATACTGTCATTCCCTTGAATTAATTATAATGTTTAAGTTTTCATATTTAGATTGTGACATTAAATGACCCATACGGATTTATATGACACTAAACAAAAACTACCAACCAAGCCAAGGTAAACCTAGAAACAACATAAGTGTATCAACCAGATTAAACCGAGTAATAATAGATGCATCAACCCAAATTATACCCAGTATTAATAAATGTACTACCTCAACTTAAACCTAATAATAATAAGTGTGTCAACCCAGCATAAAACTAGTAATAATATGTGTGTCAACCCAACTTAAAACTAGTAATAATAAGAGTATTTCAACCCACTTTAAACCGAGTAATGACAAGTTTATCAACCCAATTTAAACATAGTAATAATAAGTGTATCAACCCAACTTAAACCGAATAATAATAGGTGTACCAACCCAAATTAAACCCTGTAATAGTAAATGCATCAACCCAACTTAAATCTAGTAACATCAAGTGTGTATCAACCAAACGTAAATGTAATAATTATAAGTCTATCAACCTATCTTAAACTGTGTAATAAGTGTATCAACCTAAATTAAAACCAGTAATAATAGATATCACTTAACCTAGTAATAACAATTGTATCAACCTCAAAAAACGACATTATTACGTCATTATTTTTGCACCAACCTAATAGGACTGATGTGTGTTTCCTTACTAATCTTTTGTTTGAAGTAGTGTGGAATGTCAACATCTTGATTATGTCATTATTTTCTCTTCAATTTACTTGAGTTATCCATTTTAGTTGTTACTGCTGTTGATATTCCTCAAGTAATGTACTTTCTTTTATCTGTTACAGTTCTTTGTGATTCTATAGCATTTCACACACTTGGGAGAAGTCTGATCTTCGCCAGTACCCACAGGCTACCCTTGCTCAATACCATCTTTATCCATTGATCTGAGAAAGTGGTTGTATACAGCTGACAGTTTAGATATTTCTGAATAGGTTTGGCGCCATGCATGACACTCACATTAAAGTTTCGATCTGACGAGGCTAAAAGAAAAAAGAAAAATCAGACTCGAAGAAATTTTTAAATGAATATGGTATCAAAGATCGTTATTTTCCAAATGGTAATGGTAATATTATCCGTTCCCGTATGAGAATAATTCGGTATTCATTAACCGAGCAGTCAGTGCCAATGTAGGTTGAATTTTTTATAAAATCTTTCTCTTAAAACATTATTATTCAGGAAAATAGGTTTCTCAAGTTCTCTAACCGTTATCGCCATTTCTAGTACTGATGTGTGTTTCCTAATTTTTTTTAAAAGTAGTGTGGAATGTCAACATCTTGATTATATCATTATTTTCTCTTTGATTTACATGTGCTATCTATTTTAATTGTTGCTGCTATTATAGGTCTTCAAGTGACGTGTCTTTCTTATTTGGTAATGTTTATTTGTTATTCTGTAGCGCCAGTCTATGATGAAGGATCTGAGAATTTTAAAGTAGAAACAACGAATTAATATTCTCGAAGAAAAGTATTCTGGGTGTAAAGAGGTTTGCAAGCTTTTCACTCGCTAATAAAATCAGTACAAATCATTAGGTATCTTCTCTGTGTTGTGTCCCATTAGGAACTTGACGACCATAGCTTCCCATAATATTCTGTCAATGTAGCGCTTAATAATTCTTTCTTTTTGTTATCTCACCTAAACCCTGTCTTGCCGTCCGATTTGCTAGTTTATGCATTGTTTTTCTCCATCCCTTTTGTCTTCAATATGTCCTACGTGTATCAAATTTTTCTCTCGCTCTCTCTTCCTGTTGTTAACTATAAGTGTACTTTGGCTTCCATTTTCTTCTTCTCTAAAACTTCGTCGTTGCTCACGGGTTCAGTTCAGGGTATTCTTAGTATCATCCTGTAAGACCACAATTCTGTTGATTCATGCCTCTTCTTCATCTGTGAGGAAAGTGTCCAGGATTCGCTGACATATAGAAAGACTGATATTATGTAAGATCTTAATACTCTAAAAAAAAATTTCCCTGTTTATTAATACTTAGCTTTTGAAAGGCATCTTTCTCTATCCAAATACGAATTCGGATTTCAGTGTCACACTTTCCGTCCTCTGTTGACACTTACCAGATATTTAAATTATTGTGCCTAAAATTTGTAATTTGCATGTTGGGTTGTTAATTTTTTAACAAGCATGCAATCTGTCTTCTTGCAATTGATGTTTAATCGTTTGATCTCGCTTTCTTTCACTACATTCTGTAGAAGTTCCTATAGTTTCCTGTCTGTATCTGCTATCAACACTGTGTCATCTGTATATCTTATGTTATTAAGATTGTCGCCACCAAAAAGAAATCCTGGTAGGACTTCTAATTCTCTTAGAATTAGCATAAGTTGAATAAGTCTGGTGAGAAGATACATCCTTGTCTTACAACCCTTTCTAATTTTGTAAATATAGTGAATTTATTTTTTATTTGTGTGAAGGCGTCAGGTTTAGGAAATTGAAAAAAAGTAAAACGCAATTTGGGTAATATATAGTGAATAACAGGAACAGATTTACATATCTATAAAAGTACAACATTAAACTATATTTTAAACCTATTTATCTGGTGTACAAAATTTCTTAGCGTAATTGTCACGGCGTAAGGTTTTTAAGTTCCAAGAAACTTGAGAAACTGGCGGCTGTACTGGGATGCTTGCATTGAAACGGGGACTCATACGCCGTCTGGTCGTTTAAACGACACTGATTGTCACACATTCGGTGCACAATGAATGACATACTAATAAGAAATGAGAGAAGCAAATTTTCACCATATGAGAAATATTTAAAAAATAATGAACCATTACCAGTGGCATAAAGCGAGAAAGAAACAGTAAAAGTGATCAGAAAGTGGGGGGAAAAAACAAAAGAACTCTGGTATTAATAAATAATAAATGCACTCATTTGAACCCTGCAACAGTTGTCCGTGTACTAAAACAAAGGTGTACACCTTCGCCGACTGACACACACACATACACACATATATATATATATTAATAAATATACATAATCTACGTTTTGGTGTGCGACTTAAGTTTCCCTGATTTTCCAGCTCATCGGGTACAAAGTATATCTTATGTTTTTATAAAAATACACAGATGTCACATGGGAGGAACATGGGAGGAACGCTGCTTCATAGTCCCAAATTAAAATTGTACAAAAGATGCTGGAAATGGAGTACAGGTAGGATTCTTTTTAAAATATTAAATAAAAATAAATAAATAAAGGAAAAATAGCAATTTCAAATTATTACTGGAGACGCTGGTATAGTTCTGATATAGTAATATGGAAAACCAGCGAAACTTAAGTACCAAAACGTAGGTATATGTTTATATATATTTATTAATATACATCTTTGGTCTGTTTAACCAAATCGAGCAATGTTATATTTACACCTCATGAATAAATTTGATGATTATTTATTTGTTTGCCTATATATGCACGCCAACACACGGGTATACGGTTGCTTATATCTGGCTGTGTAGTTTTCTTCTATATTCGTTTTTATAATTCTAAATTATTTTATATATTGAATTTAAATTTAATCATTTACAGAAATTTAAAATAATTAATATAAGTATGTTATAATTTAAATTATAAAATTAGTATTTAAAAATTTATTGATATAATGAGATTGGATATATATATATATATATATATATATATATATATATATATATATATATTTTTAAGCATTTCACCCCAAGCAAGGCAGGAAGCCACTAGGCCGCAAGGGGTTACAGAAAATTTAGAGCAAGGTCAGATAGGAGTGATAGAAGAAAGGATGAGGGTAGTGGATAGATCAAGGCAACTGGAGATGTCGATTGACATTACACTTGAATAGCTGGAGATTATAGCTCACAGGGAAACAGTAATAGGGAAGAGAGTTCCACAGGCGAGAGGTGCGAGACATGAAGTTATTAGAGTAGAAGAGACGGCTATATTTAGGAGTTTCGACAGTGAAGGGGTGAGAGCGGGATGCCAGCCTCGTATGGCGCTTGAACTCATGACGTCTGGGAACCAGCGAATACAGCTCATCGAAGCAATTTCCATGGAAGTATTTGTAGAACAGACAGAGGGTGGCGACGGCGCGTCTGTGAGAAAGTGACTGTAGACGAGACGAAATTAATATATTAACAATTTACTTAAATTATTTTGCTGTAACTTTTGCTATATACTAAAGATGTAATATTGAATGGATTAATATTAACATCTTTTTTTTGAAAAGTTTGAATTTTAAATTCTTACTCCAAGTCTAAAATTATTTTAAGCTCCTCTCTAAAATGTTTTATGGCATTTTTTATCATTCTTCTTCCTTGCACAGGTGTTGATGGGTTACATTTATGTCAATGTCAATTTTCAACAGTTACGTTTATCTGTACCTGACTCCACCACAACGACTTTAGGTCCCTTAACTCTCTGCATCTATATAACTCCCTCCTCTATTATGGGCCAGTTCTTACTCCCTTTTCTTTTTATTCTTTCTTTTTTCTTTTGTCTTTCTTTTGCCTTTTAAATTTCCTGTGAAGAAACGTGGGATTTTTTTCATTTTAATAAATATATTTGCATTGATAAGTCCAAGAAAAAGCTACTTTCCCATGAGCGAAATGATCATCTGTATGAGGTAAATCGCTTGGATTGCATTAATTGTAATTCACTTATATGCTCTATAATAAAATTATATTGAACTCTCTGTTGTGGATAAGATTTAATATTTTATATTAATAGGATCTACTTGGATTACTCACCCACGAATGTTTTTACCTGTCTTATATATATATATATATATATATATATATATATATATATATATATATATATATATATATATATAATGTCATCCACAGACAGACTGTTTCGCTGTATCACAGCTCATCAGTGCGGCTAGACATCCGGTTGCCTCTAGCTAGGATCGAAACCCGACTGAATTGGTATCAGGCGGATATTCTACCACTAAGCAGTCGGCGCACGGTCGGGACGAAGGTGGATTTTTTAGCGTATTTTTTTGGAAACACGCCCAGTGACCGACCGATTATATATATAATGGACTCTCCCGTCGGTTTCGACGTATGAAGATCTGCCAGCTTATGAAAGTTTATGCGCTAATCTTAAGTGGCATTTAAGACCCGCTAGTGATTTACAAAGGAGGCCACATATGGGGCAAGTGTGAGGATTGTGAGATGAGATCACTGTTAGATTGGTTGACCTTTTAGATCTTGCTCTCGCTTCTTGAAGATGATTCAGACAAGCAGATTGAAAATTGCTGAGTCCACTAAAACACGTTGATCTCCATTCTACCCGCTCCAAAGCTAAGCGCTCAAGGGTGTTATGTGGTATATTAACTGCTGACAAATTGCTTTTCAGCTTGTCTTTGCATCTTAGCTATGGGCTTCCTACAATCCTCTAGCCCTGATCTAACTGGCTGTACATTAGGATCTTGTGTATTCTGTCATCATATATATATATATATATATATATATATATATATATATATATGGGTTAACGATATATATATTTTTTATATATCAAGGACAATTTGAGAGGAAAGATGTATGACAAAGTGAAAAAAGTCAGAACTAAACTTTTTCCACTTTATCATGCATCTTTCCGTTAGGTACCTCCGCTAGGCCGCGTAAAAAAACAGCATAGCATGATTAAAAAAAGGCCCCAAACTGAATAAAAATAAAGTTTCGTCATCAAAATATTTATGTTATTATTAAGAGGAAAGACCAAAGTAATTTTTTTATTATTTTTTGAAATTTTTTACTCCTTTGTAGCACGTTCAAAATTTTGGTTAGAAATATATTTTTTTTTACGACAGCGGTGAACTAGAGAAAAAAAAAGGGTTTGATCTATTTTGCGTATTTTCCGAGGAAAACACACATTGATTTAGAAATTCTTGAAAATTTCAAATTATTGTCAGATTTTAATTAAACTTTCAGGACGTATTCAGAAATGAATAAAATTATTTTTGATTTTTTAAAAAAATCTTGTTGAAATTTCTTTTTTTTTTACATATGTTACCACCCACTTATATAATTTCATGAAATTTCGAGGAATTAAATTTTTAATGTGTGTTTATTTGTTAAAAAATTGGAAAAAGTAAATCAAATTTTGTTTTATAGCGTTTTATCGAAAATCTGCTCAAAATTGTAAAATAAAAAAATTAAATAAAACTATGACATTATTTAATTAGAAAAGTTTTTAATTGCTTTTGTAAATAAGTTATATTAAGGCCACTATTTTCTGAAGAAATAAATCTTTTTCGATGAATAATCAATTTTTATCAGATTTTTTTCATTTTTTTTAAAATTTTAATTATAATAATATAATATTTCAATATCGTTTAAAATTCTTCGTTGCTTTCAAGAATACAATTTGGTGATATCGTTAAGTGAAAAGTAAATTTACGAATCGAAATTTGAAATGCTCATAACGGTCATTTGAATCCGAATAACTTGAAAATAATTTTAAAAATGGAAAAAAAAAACGTTTCTAATTTCTACCTATGGGAATCTGTAGATGACATAATCCTTAAAATGTCACGTGATTTAAGTGTCGTCAGATGCACCGCAATTATGTCACCTTTAACTCAGTTTTCTTTCATCATTAACGTCTTTGCAAATCATCCCTTCAAAATGTCAAAAAACAGTTTTACTTTTTTTAAATGCTATTTCACTAAATATTTTTTTATTTTATGTATTTATTTTAGTTTGGATCATACTTTAATTGATTATTTTTTTTGTTTAAGACAGTAAACTTAAGAATCTAGAGACGAAATGCAAATTTCATAAAGCTTCTTGAAACTAAAAGTCAATAAAATATTAAATAATTGCTGAAAATATGTTAATTTTTAAAAATTATAAGGTAGTTGAAAACTAAAAAAAATGCGTTCGCTTACTTTTCGAAAATATGTCATTTTTAGTTATCCATAAGAATTGTTATCACCTTAAAAACTTCTTCATAAATCTATAAAGATCCAAGAAAGAGGAAGCCATCGTTAAGAAATGCTTGTATATCGATTTTTTTTTGTTGCTATAATGAAGTAATATTTATTTCAAATCTGATTAATTTAACTTTAAATTTTCTAATTTTACTCAAATAACGTGTCACAAATTTATAATTTAATTTGGAAAGAATTTAAAACCCGATAAATTTGTTTGTTTACAAATTTCTTAAAAAGTAATAAATTGACCGTTTAAAAAAAAAATCGAACAACTATTTGATATTCTAAACTATATAATTTCTCTCTGAAATACACCAGAATATTTTACTTACTGGAAATAATAAATTTAATCATTTAGCTTTCAATTAAAACTAAAATGAAAACGTCAAGAATGATTTTCATTTGTAAATTTTAATTTTAAAACTTAGGTATCGAAAATTCAGTGGATTTATCTACTTTCCGCCATATATATATATATATATATATATATGTATATATATATATATATATATATGTATATATATATATATATATATATATATGAATATATATATATATATATATATATATATATATATATATGAATATATATATATATATATATATATATATATATATATATATATTGATAATATCTACGTCGATTACACGAATAGTAGTTTCATGCAAAAAAGATTTTGCTTGAAACTCCAAGTCGTGCTATTGACGTAGGGTATTATGTGTATTCATTGATATAGACTTAATAGCTCTGTTATATAATGTTTTTCATAACACCAGAGAAATATATATGTATGTGAAAACTTATGTGCCTATACGTGTGTACATACATACATATATATATATATATATATATATATATATATATATATATATATATATATATATATATAATAGATAAGTTAATTACAAAACAAGGGCAAACGAAAGGGTACCAATATAATCAGTACAATAATCATTTATTAAATATTAATTAATAAACATATAACAGAAATGAAGCACAGAGAGAAAGGTTTTAAGTTCGGAATATTCTGACACGCCTGTATCCTTCTTCAACGGACCGAGGAATAAACAGAGAAATGGGAATTACTCACCCTCAGATGTTTTTGTAGATGGGATATTTTCTGTTGGAAATCGCATTGTTAGCAATACCCCGATCTCTTTCTGATTCCTCGATGTGCGAAACTTTTTACGAAAATAAACTTAAATCTAAAAATTTGATCAGTGTAAAAGCTTTCTATTATTACTAATGTGTGTCGTGACAGGAGTGAGATTTTAAATATAGATGAAGAGAGTTATAGGTTGTGGTGTGTGAAAGACGTTTCGCGTGTAGAAAGTTATAGAAAAAATTGTCGGACCAAGTGTAGAAAGAGGGGCTGTGGTTAGAATATGATATGCTGGAAAAAAATAAGGAAAAAATGGAATATATAATAATTAAATAAAATGAAATGAAAAGAATAAAGTGAAGGAACAAAAAAGGGATAAAAATTTGGATTAAAATTTGGAAATCCATTGGTAAAAAAAGATGGGTACAGAAAATAAAAGAAAAATAAAGGAAAAACTGAGAGGAAAAGCGTATACATATATAGATGCACAAGCGTACATAACTGCACATAACAACGTTTAAATATACACAAGCCACTACAAAAACATATGAATCTCAATACACATAGAAATAGAAATACATATACAAGATTAACATGTATCTACACTAACTTTCCCCACTCCTTACATAAGCTTAATTGAGACTTAGTGATAGAATCAATGATAGCATAAAAAAGGTGACTGGCAAGTAGCCCTTAGTGTACAGGGCAATATCTCCATTACTGCATATGTGCCTCATGAGGGAAAGCATAGGTGGTACAACATAAAAATATAGGAGGTAGGAGATGGCTGCTAAAAATAGGTAGGTGGGGTGATGGCTGTTAAAATTTACAGTTAAAATGTGGATGGAGGGCTTACTCACCCGAGGAGTAGTGTTGCTGATAATGGGTTTCCTTGTGGAAATCGTACTCTCTGAGTAAATCCAAATCCTTGTTGAGCCCGTCTACGTGGGAAAATTACTTCTAGGATACACTTCAACTCCGATTTGCACCTATCCTCCCGGCTATCGAAGTAAAACCCCAAAAGCACGCACCCGACATCGTCGATGCTATGACCAGGTTGGTTGAAGTGAACAGAGACTGTGCTTTTTTTTGTGGTTATTGAACCATAAACGGAACACTTTTTCAGGTTTCCTCACATAATTCCCCATCTCGCATTTGTGACAGAAAAGTAAATATACGAGATTGGAATTGTCGCAGCTTAGAGCCGGCGGTTTGAATACCATCTTAGTACCGGGATGTGTAAATGTTGTGAGTGATGATCGGTTTGCAGACCAGGCACCGGGGTTTGTTG
>OZ010594.1:41882050-42072050 GCA_963932145.1 Acanthosepion lycidas
TGAAACAACAGCAATTAAGAAGTGGTTCTACTCTCTAGATAATTCTAGATCAGAGGCCTTCCTACCGATTGTAGTTTATCGTCATACACAGGACTAAGATGATGAAAAGTCTTGAGGCAACAGAAATGTGTTTCTCCAGAAGGATACTGAAAATACCATACATTGAACCTGTGAGAAAGGACGAAGTTTCAAGGAAAATGAAAACTAAAAGGCCACTTATATATAAATCAGAAAAAAAGATAGTTGAAATTTCTAGGGCACATTATGAAGAAAAAGAGGTTAGAAAATTTAACACTTTTAATAATGAAGGTAAGAGGGTCAGAGGAAAGCAGCGAATAACCCAGCTAACAAGTTTGTGTAAATGGTTGCAGAAGAGCGATTAAGTGAGATATCAGAAATATATTGGTAAGACCCACAAGGGAAAGGTAGTTGTGGAGATCCTTGATCGCCCAATTCATGAGCCGAAACGACATATAGTAGAAAATGTTCCCATACAGAAGCTATATTCAACTACATGTTAAATTTATCCTATACTTTTTTTTATGTGCCATGTCCTTTCAGGACGTAGGCGATCATGGCTCTCCACCTCCCTCTATTCCTTGCAGCTCTTAACAAATTCCTTCCCTCTGCCATCTTCCCCAGATCACGTTCAGTCATCAACTTACTCAAACCCGCTAGGTATGCCATGCATTGTTTTCCTTTGTCGCTCTTTCCAACTATTCGACCAGTAAGGATCATATTTCCCAGGCCCTCCTTCCTCATTATGTGTCCCAAAAACTTCAGCTGCCTCTGCCTAATGTTAAGTATGAGCCTCCTCCTTGTTTGCACCCTCTCTAAAACTTCATCGTTGCTCATACGCTTGGTCTGTGATATCCTTAACATCCTTCTGTAGAACCGCATCTCCGTCGTTTCGAGCATATTTGATGAAACCGTCCAACATTGGCTGCCGTAAAGAAGGACAGATGTCACGCAACAGCCCAGTATTGCTGGCGATATAAGCAGTATATGGATATATATATATATATATATACGTGATTTCCCAGAATTCTCAAGTTTTCTCTATTTTTTGAGCCCCACGAAAAGAAAATGACTTAGAAATAATCCCTTCTATCTATGTACAAATTCACTGTATTTTTGAGAGACAACAAACCGAACAACCCCACCATCAAAGCAGCGGTCAATCAAAAGGGTGACTGCAAACAACGCTTGATTACACTGACTTCCCCCATGGAAGTAGTCTATCAGCGGTTCACGCTGTGACCAACAGCGTTGGGTCAAAAATAGTTGTTTTCTTTTCTTATCTTGATTTTTTTCAATTTACTTTTTGACTCTTGATATTTTGTAGGAAGATATTTATTTCTAATATATTCACATCACAACAGGCGATAATATTTGAAATATTAAAAACATATTTTTCTTCCTTTTTTATGCTTGGCTTTGTAGACAAAATATATCAGTGGCCTTTGATTTCCAAGTATCAAAAGTAATAAAAACTTGAAATAAACAATCTCATTGCATTTCTTATAAACATACTCATAAATATGCATACATATACACACTCAGAGAGAAATACTTTATATATATATATATATATATATATATATATATATATATATATGTATGTATATATATGTATATATATATATATATATATATAATAACTGAACACTCGTATCCCAGGATACCCGTCTATTAATCCCTATTGCAGACGCTCTCTCGGGCACATTTGTGTTTGTTCAACACCCACAGAGCTCACATGTGGTTTATACTGCAACTATGCTGAGCAGAACTTTCAGTTTCTGGGAGAGAGCGCGTTATCTAGCGTGATCAACAATCTGAACAAGGCCAGCACACCCAAACCCTCGATCACGATGACTTGTGACTTCGTGCTAGCACAGCTATCGACGGCCCCCAAATTTTCCGTCTACCCAATTTCACTCAGAAGTCTTTAGTCAACCATGGTATGTTTTCTGGCATTTTCCAAAAGTGCCGCACGCTGGGATCGCCCCTACTCTCATTCCTGACAAATCAATCGTGGTGAGATCCCGGGTCTCATGGTCAGAAAATGAACTTCCTAATCACTCGGCTGTGCGCCCATATAAACACAATATAACGCGCCCATATATACATAACATACATGCATACATTTTTTTTAATAAGCATTACACCTCAAGCAAATCGGGAGTGCCATTAGTACGCAAGGGGTTACAGAGAGTGAAGATAAGAGAAAAGGCTGGGTATAGAGGGGAAGGAGGAAAGGTTAAAAAAAAGAACGAGGGGTAAGAACAGGGATCAGGTCGTCAGAAGATTTCGATTGACATTACAGTTAAATTTTTGGAGATTATAGTTATGAGGGAAGCAAGTAAGATGAAGGGAGTTCCACTGTCGAGAAGTGCGAGAGAAGAAACTGTTTGAGTAGAAGAATTGGTCACATTTAACGATCTCTCCCAGAAAGGTCTGCTTAGCATAGTTGCAGTACAAACCACAGGGTGGCTCTGTGGGTGTTGAACCAGAGCGAGCGTCATCAATAGGAATTGGCTAGCCGCTATAGTAGACGGGTATCCTCGAATACGAGTGGCCAACTACTCTCTCTCTCTCTCTCTCTCTCTCTCTATATATATATATATATATATATATATATATAGAGAGAGAGAGAGAGAGAGAGAGCGGGTGAACAAATTGTCATCTAAATAAATAAAAATAACTTTGACATCTCATTTTAACTGGTATATTTGCCAAAATTTCACAAAAATATCTTGAAATACAAAAGAGTAAATTTATTCAATAATATCGCCATTGACTTCAACCACCGTCTCCAGACGACTTCGGAATCTCCTGCTTCATCTTTAGTATTACAAGGAGTTCCTAGGAATGGGGAAATATGATTTTTGTTTCTGTTTACTATTGAATAATTTATTTAATTCCCTAACAATAACGACATATTTTTCCTACTTTTCATTTTATTTTAAATTTAATCTACGCTCTGATGAAAAAGTTCTCACTGTGAAAGAAATTCTTTTCTTTATTTTTGATAATTAAAGTAGTTTTTATTTACTGGATCGGATGTTTGAATTTCAAAATTGTATGATTGTTTTTATTTCACAGTTTCTTTTTTTAAGAGAAGAATTTTTATTTCGCGTTAAAAAAAAAGAAAAAGAATAGAAACAACGTTAAACGCTACGCCAACAGTGTATGCTAATTAACCCTTTCAGCCCTGACCACCGATTTACCGGTGGTAGAGAAAGATGATGTAATACCCAGCCACTGGTTGAACAATGGGTAAACACTTGTAACTATTATTATATCTACCATAAAACATTACATACGAATTATTTGCAAATTTTGACTAAGGAGATCTGGCAGAAGGGTTAAAATTGTTCTGGGACTCAGGGCTGAAAGAGTTAAAATGGCCATGCCCGTGAACATTAGTATTAAATTTGAGGTCACGAATTTCGGGGGTTCTTATCAGAACAATCAGAGTGAGTATTCCTAGCTGCCGTACTCTCATAATCACAATTAGTCTAATGCAACTCTTTCCGAATCCTCTGCACTATCCTCAGATTAAAACACAAGCACTCTGAAATATTCGCATTAGAACTTCCGGCATGAATGCCAAGTAGTACAGCATGACGCCTACACATTTCTAGCGGAGTAAATTGCGTCATGGTGCTCTTTTCCTCACAAACAGTGCAACCCACTCTACTATACTGGACAGTCGATAAAATGAAAAACAATCAATGCACGTGCGCGAAACTGAAAAAAATATTGCGGCAATTTACCCATCGCTCCATATATATATATATATATATATATATATATATATACACACACACACACACACATATATATATATATATATATATATATATATATATATATTAGGTCGGTGCAAAATAATGACGTAATAATGTCGTTTTTTGACGTTAAAATATACGTCAAAAAACGACATCATTACGTCATTATTTTTGCACCAACCTAATATATATATATATATATATATATATAAAGAGATAGAGAGGGTGAAGGAGAACGAGAGAGAGAACTTTCTCATAAACTACGTCTTTGTCAACTATCTAAACGTCTAAAATATCATGTTCACATCTTTGTCGTTTAATGAAATATTTAAAGAATTAATTTATTAATATATATTTTATTCTTTATGCTCGCCTCCGGTCGTTCATATATTTGTATTTGAAATAACTGCTGGAGACTAGATTCGCTACGCATGCGTACCAACAATATTGCAAGTGCTGACGGATCGAGACTTCATTAAAACTTCATTAACTCAAGCTGGGGGCTGATAACGGCTGACTAGCCGCGTCTAGAACGAACTAAGGGACATTTTCATTCCTTTATTTGCGAATGCCACACTCACAGGTGCTACGTGGTTTACACCTTCCATCCTTGTTTAGCAGGTTAGAGCAAAAAGTCATCACGTCCTTTGGTGTTGAAACTGATTTTTTATTCCGTCAGTGTTTATATTGTTAAGGCCAGTTGTTTGAGCTCAAATTCCATCCCTTTGTGATTCATGGTTTCTTCAATCCTTAATATTTTGAACCACCATTATGTAATTTTTTTTCATTATTTATTAATAAATGTTCACACAATTTAAGGTCCAAGAGCCACTCAAGATAGAGTGCTATTAAATAAGGTTGCTGTATAGACGTAAGATGAGGAAGTACGTGCAGATTAAGATTATATGTAGGATAGATATTGATACTAAGCTTGAAGAAGTTAAGATTGTAATGATTGACGAAACATCTTTCGTCTGTTGCACAAAGTAGCTTGCTCAACGGAAAGAAGCTGTGTGTTTTTTTTTCTTATCAACAAAACGAATGAGGATGGTTCAAAACCCGTCTACCTGTCGTGGGGAGTTATTAAAGGTAATGTCCCGAACTGGTGAAACGAAAAGGTATAGCTCATTTAAACATTTGCCTTTAAAATGGTGACAGAGTAGCGAGAGGTTTGCCATGTTCCGTCAGTGGGAATTGGGATATAGGGTTGAGATTTATTCATCACCCACTAGGTTGTGTAAGCTCTTTTTAAACTCTGTCAAAAGAAGGTTATCGTGATATCTAAAATTCTTATCACGAGAACCAAATGTCTACCGTTTGAGAATTGTATCAGTTTAGTTTAATGGCTGGTCACTCGAATCCGAGGATGTCTACGTACTAGGGTGGTTAATCAATCCCTGCTGCAGACGCCTGCTCAGGCACATTTGAGTTGATCTCATAGATCCCAACTGCGATTTATACTGCAACTATACTGAGCGTAACTTAGTTACAGTTTCCGGAAGAGCTAGTGTTATCTAGCGTAATCAATAATCAGAATAAGGCCAGAATGTTCAAACAGTGGGTTACGATGTCCTGAGAGTTCGTTCTAGCACGACCATCAACGGCTTCTATTCCGTCTACCCAATTTCACTCACAAGGTTTTGGCTAACGCGTGGAATGGTTTTCAGACACTTTAAAAAGGTGCTGCTCCCTGGGATCACCTCGCCTAGACCGATAACATCACCTTCCTGACAAATTGACCAATGGTTTGATTCGGAAAATGAGCGTTCTCACCACTCGGCCACGTGACCATAGTTTTAGTTTAGGTTGATGCAAATGTTACCAGCGACAATTTTTTAAATAATATCATAGATAATTTGTAGCGATTTTACTCAAGATTGTATTTGTTGTATTCTTAAAGAGGTTAGAAACTGACAAAGGTGGTACTTGAGTGAAGCAACAGCAACACGCGCGTAGATCAAAGGTTTATTGCAAAAGAGAATACACTACTGAAAGACAGGTAATCGGCTACTAATTCCCGAAGTAAGTTTATTTACCTTACCTCTCTGCGAGGCAGGATGTAGCACAAGGCCATTTTTTTAATGCGGGGCCAAACCGAGCCCGAAGGCTCGGGCAAAAATTCCCTGTAGACCCCGTATACACAGTGTCGGGTAGCTGTCTACCACCTCTGACGAGACTCTGCCCTTCGGCGTAGCACCGTCTGGGTTCATCTCTGTCCGAAGGCAGAGAGTTCTAGCAGCACTGCTGGAAACTAATTTTCAACTAATTGCTGAAGCAAAGAATATTTGCCAACCGCCCCTACGCAGTCAGATGTGGCACAAGGCCTAATTTAACGTGGAGTATCCGATCCTGTAGGCTCGGGCAAAAATTCCCCGTAGATCCCGTAGACCCGGGGTCGGATAGCTGTGTACCACTCCAGACGGTATAACCTCGACTGGGTTCCTCTCCGCCCGAAGGCAGAGAGTTCGAACAGCACAGCTGGCGACGAATTTCCAACTTATTGCTGAATATTTGCCAATCGCCCCTACGCGGTCAGATGTGACACAAGATCGAATTTAACATGGAGTATCCGAGCCTGTAGGCTCGGGCAAAAATTTCCCGTAGACCCGGGGTTGGATAGCTGTCTACCACCCCAGTCGATACTCTGCCTTTCGGCATAACCTCGTCTGGGTTCCTCCCCGACCGAAGGCAGAGAGTTCGACTAGAATAGCTGAAGACGAATCTCCAACTAAACCTTCGACCAGGGGAATCAACTCCAAATTCTTTGTTTATGAAAAATGAAATTTTCGCTTTACAGCTTTTATTTTCATCTGTGTGTCAATCAACATTGCCCCTTAAGTTTTGGGTCACTTTTCCATTGTTCAAACTGCTCGACATACAATAGAAGTTGTTTATGTGTTAATTAAATCCTCAATTCTTCCGACGGGTTTTTGTTATTAACCTTTCTCGTTTCAATGTCTCTCAGTACATAACACTTTCTTATGTTTTAACAAAACTTTCTTACGTTTTACCGCGGAAGCTACAATTGGTATCACTTCGAATTTCGGTGTCATACTTTCTTACCATATATTTAAATTGTTCAAATTTCTTAGTTTTGGTACCTCCAATTTGTAATTCACACGTTGGGCTATACCCTTTGCTAACAATCATACGTTCTGTCTACTTGCAATAAATGCTTGTTTTTTTCTTTCCTCTCATTTTTCTTTACTGCTATCTGCAAAACTTTTTGTATTTTTTTTTCTGCATCTGCAATCAACATTGTGCCGTCTGCATATCTAATGTTGTTAAGATTGTGGCAGCCAATAAAAAATCATCGTAAAATAACAATGTATACAGGATAGATAATTGTGTAAAAACCTTGCTTAAAACAGTTGACAATACTTTCATTACTGTTAAAGAATGTTAAACAATAATTTCATTACTGTAGGGGAGATAATCTATGAAAGAAGGACAATTATTTTTTACTGAATATCACTCAATAAGTTTGTAGAGGGTTTCATTCAAATGGTAATAATGAGTGAGCTATGTAATATGTTTGGAGGAGTTGGTAGTAAGTGTGGATCATGTGGATAGATAACGACTAACTCTACAAACAAACCTCTTATCTACGGACCCCCATCAATGGACTTTGGATGCAACGGACAAAATTTGCAGGCAAAATAAAAAAAAAATAACTACAGGAAAAAAACTTCCATATCGTCAGTGATGTATTTCAAAATTTGCGGGATTAGCAGAACGAGTCGTATTAGTTCTCAAAGTGGCCGATTGGTGGCGGTGGCGTGCTTTTCAATCGTAAACAAAGATGGGTGTACAGTATATAAGTACGATACATTAGCGCGTGCGTGAGAAGGTAGCATTGAGAAATCTATTATTTTTGTTATTTTCATTAAAATATTAGGTTGGTGCAAAAATAATGACGTAATAATGTCGTTTTTTGACGTTAAAAAATACGTCAAAAAACGACATTATTACGTCATTATTTTTGCACCAACCTAATATCTATATTAATTATATATATATTTATGCCATATATACATGTTTATAGTATTTACATTATGATCATAACTACTGTTAGTTACTATAGCGGTTTTATAACTCAAAAATAAACCCTTTCCATCTACAGACAATCGGCTTTGACGGACCACCCCATCCCTTTATTAATCCGTTGATGAGAGGTTTGTCTGTAGTTAAGTTTAAAGTATGCAGGAAAGCGATTCTTGCGTGAAAAATGCCAGAACGGAACTTCCTTCATACATTTGATACACGGGAGAAATAAGAATGTTTCGACTCCGTGAATGTAGCAAGTTGTATCAGACGTGGTGGCTAATAAAGTCCCTAGAAGTAAACTCGCAGAAAAAAAAAATTACAAATTTTGTTAAGAAAAAAAGCAACACGAAAAAATCACAGCTTACTTTTACGAGTTACATGTTTGACATACCTGAATACATTGCAGCAGGTCTTAGACGATTATTACTGTCAATGATTTCCATGGAAGCAGGCATAAAATAACTTTTCATTATTGATTGTTGATACATAACAGAACGGAGATCCTAGATTTCTACTATTCACGTTGTGTTCAGGGTTAAGGTTATGCTATTAAAAAAAGGCTATGACAAAAAGACGCAGAAACAATGCCAACATTGTCCTGTTTCTTTTTCTTGTAACAGTTTTTTTTTTTTTTACCTGGGACATTTTTTTTTACCTGGGATTTTTCTTACCTGGATTCATGCCCGTGCCGTAAATGTCTGAGCTAGCTGAAATAATAAAAAAAAAAACGTAGGTCATCTAAACTTTTAACATGGAAATAGAGAAGAGTTGCATTGTTGCGTCGAGGAAGAAGAGGATGCAGACTGGAAAATAAGTCATTCCTCACAAGACGGCATAACCGATTTTGAAATGTCAAGGCTGGAAATTGTGAATTGAGCAGTTCCAGCACTGATAGGTCCGTAATACTCCATTTATGAGCTGACCCGTCTCTTGTAAAGAAACAACATAGCAAAAGGTGTCAGATAATCCCTGCAATGAACCAATCGCCAAATCTGAAATACGAATGTTACCTATACTTTTGGATTACTACACTTAGGAACATCTCAACCACCATTCCCCAGGCTCAATACGTCACAATTAACTGGTAGGACGTGTTGGCCCACCTGCTGTTGCACTTTATTCTTGAAAAATCAGGAAGTTGCAATCAATCGTTTTGGTCTTCGTCTTTGTTTTTGATACTATTTGAAAATCACTAGACCTCTAAGAATTGCTTCTCGACCTGGGCAGCTAACAATAGAAGGCAACAGACTGTGACTCGATGCTCCTGAGAGGGCGACTACTGGGTTGATGATCAGGCCTCTCTTGTCACTTTGAAGATCTCCCCATCACTAAATCAAACATCCTGTTGAGCGTATAAAGTTGCTTTTGTCGGTTAATATTCGCACGGCTTACTATTGTCATTCTTTTGATAATTTCGAAACTCGCCCAGGATCCGGCTGAAGTTTTATGAATACAAAGGGGTTAATACAATTGTATCTTTCTGAATCGACGATGCGGAAAAATATCTTGGTATATAAGCTGTTTTCTGGAAGTTTTAATATTAAAGAAATGACCAGAAGTCATTTCCTTTCTCGATATGAAATATTAATATCTCCTAGAATTTAGTTTTGATACATTCTTGGCAATTTCTTCGGGATGCTCCATAGAATACTCTTAGCAAAACAGATTAAATTCAAGGCAAAAAAGTGCGATATATATATATATATATATATATATATATATATATATATATATATTAGGTGAAAAATAGGGGAAAGGAATATGAGAAAGTAGAAAAATTTTCGTGGGACGCGTTTCGACCATCAGGACTTCATCAGACATTCAAGGACGAAACGCGTCATACGAAAACTACTTTGTTATACTTCTTTTCCTTAAAATTGTTCCTGCTATATAAAATATTTATCTATTGATATCGTTGTATAAAAGAACGAATGAATATTTTACTTACTAATCCGAGAGATATTTATTAAATAAACATTTTTAGTGGATGCTCGTATTTGTATAGACACTTTGTTTTTTATAAAACTGTATTTATGTCGATGGCCAAGTAATGTGTCACAATAATAAATAAAATCTCCATTCCTTTCTTTAGAAATTACTTTGCTTACATTAAGATACGAAAGTGAACAGATGTTTGTTACGAGAGTCGGAGAAAGATGCATGGCCATCTATGCGCTCCGTAGCCGAGAGGACAAAGCACATCAGATCTAATGACGGTTTCCCCTAGGCGAACGCAGGTTCAAATCCTATCGGAAAGCGCATATTTTTCTAATAAAATTTCTCGAATATTCAGTCTGATAGTCGAAGTTAATTACTGTTTAATAATTAAAGGGAGAATCTACTCAAATTATCTACTAAAAATATCGTTTAATTAATATATATATATATATATATATATATATATATATATATATATATATATATATATATATATATATATATATATATATATGTATATATATATATGTATCCTTGTGCAGGTATGCTGAAAATAGAAAAGAACACGTTGGGTGCATAATCCGGGGTTCCTTAGTATTTTTGTTTTTATTTTTAAAAAACAGTGCTCCATACAGAAGTAGAGCTTATATTATAATAATATTTTTTGTTTAAAAATATGATTCCTTCGCTACATAAGAGTTCTCATGTTTCAAAAACGTGAGCCGAAATCATCCAAATAATTAATAAAATTAAGTTGGATTGAGGTGTTTAGTCACGTTTCATCTTCAAGCGAAATTTTAGGAATAAGCTATCTCTCGGTTTACGTGTATTTTTACAGAATTTGTTATTGTGGGAGTGGCTATGCTATTTTCATTCTTTAAGTGGTCAGGGAGTTAATTCTTATCAGTAGATTCATCATCCTCTGAGAGGTTTTGCTAAGGTTGGGTAGGGTATCCATTTCAAGGCTAATGTTTACGGTCATCCTTTAGTTGGTTCCCAGTGAAGGATATTTTTTTACTGTAGGCGCGCCATAAAAATATCCTTCACTGGGAACCAACTAAAGGATGACCGTAAACATTAGCCTTGAAATGGATACCCTACCCAACCTTAGCAAAACCTCTCAGAGGATGATGAATCTACTGATAAGAATTAACTCCCTGACCACTTAAAGAATGAAAATAGTATAGCCACTCCCACAATAACAAATTCTGTAAAAATACACGTAAACCGAGAGATAGCTTATTCCTAAAATTTCGCTTGAAGATGAAACGTGACTAAATACCTCAATCCAACTTAATTTTATTAATTATTTGGATGATTTCGGCTCAAGTTTTTGAAACATGAGAACTCTTATGTAGCGAAGGAATCATATTTTTAAACAAAAAATATTATTATAATATATATATATATATATATGGCAAGGTTGAGTAATAGATTGAGGAATCGGAGAGCCGAGTTAGAATTCCAGTCGAATCCATTACATTCACGTAACATGCTAATACCCTTGGGAAAGGTATGAATCCTCTTCTTTATCCCCAGCTATGGATAAAATAGCAGGACAGACTGGGTTCTATAGCCTTGGTCTAGGAGAAGATCAACTCTAAATTCAAAACCTGCGGAGGATGGTTTGGAGACCTTATAGCAGGTAGTGCGCCAGATTTCTGTATTCAGCCCTTCAAAAAGTGTGGCTGGTTCTGCACAAAGCCTTCACTACTATGATCAAATCCTATGTGCAGGTGTCTGGCTGTCGGTTGAACTGAGTTGCTTGACCCTCATACGTTGATAAACGACGAGAGAGTCCACCATATATATAATTTGAATAAATTCGTCTGTGGTGTACACCATCAGTTTGTGTGCATATATATATATATATATATATATATATATATATATATATATATATATATATATATATATGACGTCCCCCAGTGTCGCTGTGCCAAATGTGACGTCTGCCTGGCCACGCCCGCCCTGCTATCCTGGTCTCGGCACCAATTGTGACGTCACCCCGTCTGTCTCCGCGCCGTCGCCCTCCTATCCTGTCCTATGACGACCAACTGGCTTGGTATTGGTCGCGGCACCAAATGTGACGTTCTAACCTTTTGCTGATTCGGATGGGAATCTGGTTAGATTCGGTATCAGCCTGGTCATTCCCAGCTCGCCTCCAACGTCTGGTTACCGAAGTAACTGTTTTGATTTCTAGTCTAACCTACCCACGTTGTAATTTGATCTTAGGTAGATGAAATCAATCAGTCGCAAGGGCCGTAATGCAAGCGATTCCGAACAAGGGCAATACCGCCTAAGTATATATAAAAGGAAATAAAGTAATAACTCGAAAAGTTCAAATGTGTTAAAAAGGAATAACAATATTTTATATCTGGTTGCTGAATACAGGACTGCGTCTTTCTACCAACCCGCTTATATGGATTCGTGACACTTTGGGTTTGTTAGGCGAGTCTTAACATCCTAAATTGTTTTTCCGGAAACTGGTTTTTGGTGTCTTCAGGCGATATTCGCAAAACTGGTTTTGGTGGTGTGAGTCTAAGTCGTTCTTCAAAAATAAATTGTTCTTGATTAGAAGTTGAGTTCGTGATCGCGTGGAATCTTTCTGCGAGGCGTCTGCGAGCTCTCAGCTCACTGCAACTGCTTGCCTGTCTGTCTGCAACCCCAACTCAACTCAACTCAGCTGCGAACTCTTCAATCCAACTGCCGCAACTCGTTTCGACTCTGCTTATATGGACGCCGACCAAAACCGGGGTGGGCCTGTCGGGGTTTGAGGTTCCTTGATAATTCTAAATCCGCATTAAGAATTTTCTTTGTTTTTGGTCAGGAAAATTTAGTAATTTCCATTTTTGGAGGTCTTTACTTTCTAGGGTAGGGAATCGTCCACCCACCTTCTTCGGTTCTTATATTGGTATCTCACCTATACCCTCAGAGAGTGTCAACGGGTTTCCCCTCTCTCTCTTACAGTGGCATCTCACACCGATCCCTTCAGGGGGCGTTAACAGGCCTCCCCTCCTTCTTCACATGATTACCTTCGCCTACCACCCACGTCACCATTCAGCCAATGGGCACCAAGCAGTGTGGGTGTGGGTATGGCCAGACTGGCCTCGGTTTAAAAAAATCTTGCTCAAAGAAAAAAAAAATGATCTCCTTTTTTTTTTCTTTTTCTTTTTTTTTCTTTTCTCCTGCCCGACAACAAGTCCTTAGACTCTTATCTTAACCGAACGTCACCTGGACTTTATCAATCGAGACTTTTCGCTAATTATCAAGTGCGCGGTCATCTGGCGATTTCGCATTCTGGCGCTAATTATTCGTTCTGATAAAATAATTTTCCTATCGTGGCCAGCTTCGACATAAAACAGGTGTTTTTTCCCAAATGATGTGGGGGTGGTCTAACGGACATTCTGGTTTCGGTCAGAGCTTGACCTAATTAATTTTTATCTCTCAGTACTCTGCGGGAGGTCCAGAGACATCCTTCTCGCGACCCAATTCATTTTTCTATCTCTTAGCCTTCTGCCTTGCAGGCCACCCGACCGACCTGAAATTTTCACCATTGACATGGGCGGACTGCTGTTGTCCATTCGGTGCGTCGTCATAAATCAAATTAAATCCAGTGTCTTACTTTCCTCGATAATGAGAATAAAATCTTACCACTTTTCATTGTCAGAAAAATAACATCGCTTAGTGTCCTGTTCGTGATTATCACCTAAATTTAATTCTCGCCTTTACTTTTTTCTTCTTTCTTTCTAACAACCCTAAATAGTGTCACACACACACACACACACACACACACATATATATATATATATATATATATATATTAGTATGAAATGGACAAAGTCTGACAATTATTTTTAATATATTTTTTTTATGTTTCTACGTTCTTTTTATAGATACAAATATTTAAATAAATGTTCTGCTTATAATACACAGTATTAACGACATTTACCGGCGAAATTTTCATAGAAGATATGCGTCTTTCAACAGCAATCGAACTTGTATCCTATACGGAACCGTCATATAGCCTGACGTGCTTTGCCGATTGAGCCACAGAAGAACATTTCGGTTAGCAAGCTCGATTTTACTGTTTTTAAACTATAATTCTCCATGATTTTCTCTCGTACATTCATATCTGCTCGATGCGTATCGAAATGTAAACAAAGACGTCACACGTTTTGAAATGGACAAAGTCCGACAATTATTTAGAAGACATTTTTATGTTTATCTATAAAAAAAACAAAAAAACAAAGAACATATAAACATATAAATGTCTTTAAAATAATTGTCGGACTTTGTACAACATCATAATGTGTGACGTCATTTGATTACATTTGGATATGCTGTTGGAGGACGCATATTTTCTATGAAAATTTTTCGGACATTCAGCCCGGTAAATGTTGTTAATACTGTTTATTATAAGCAGAACATTTACTTAAATATTTGTATCTATAAAAAGGACGTAAAAACATAAAAAATGTCTGAAAAATATATTAATATCTAAATTTGGGATGTTTTTTTCTTTATTCATGAACAATGATAATTCTGCTGATGCCAATCCCATCTATAAGGAGGAAGTTTGCTTGCATTTCTACTCCGTAAAAGACATAAAATATAAATAAAACACAAAAAAGGCTTCAACAAGCAACTCAGCCCTAAACTCCCATCGACTGCTTATAGCACAGATGACATGAAATTTTATTAAAATTCTTAAATGACTTGAAGAAATCAACTGAAGTTTAAACATCCACTATTACTGCAATCCGTCAAGGGAATTAACTGCGATTAGCTGTGTCAAAAATGTTTTAACTCATAAGAAATAAATACCGATAAAGAGTTACGATGCAAAACGCCATTCTATTAGGTTGGTGCAAAAATAATGACGTAATAATGTCGTTTTTTGACGTTACAAAATACGTCAAAAAACGACATCATTACGTCATTATTTTTGCACCAACCTAATACATTAATCAAAACGTTTAAGAGTGTGCTTGTAATTTTCCGGGCTCATTGAAGTAGATTTCCACGTCAAAAGAATTTACCATGGGCAGTAACTCATTCACACGGTGAGAATATAACTGGAGCCTAAAATAAATGAATTATAACTGAACATTGGTCCTACTTACTTCAGGCCGCAGTAGATGGCCTCTTTTATTATTTTCGGCTTTCCAGCGGATGTAGTTGGTGCATTCTCCCAACCCTCACAAATCAAGCATACTTAGGACAAGAACAACACAAGATTTTCCAGCGGTGCGTAGAAAAAGTAGTCAACTGCTAGAAGTGAGTCAAGTGGATTCCACAATGAATCTCTAACTTCTGGATATCTACCAACTGCCCCATGTGGTCAGATATGGCACAAGGCCGAATTTAATGTGGTGTATCCAAGCCCGTTGGCTCGGCCAAAAATTCCCCGAAGACATCGTATAAAACTGGGTCGCGTAGCTGTTTTCCGAGAAGAGACTCTGCCCTTCGACATGAGATCTTCTCTGTCCAGAGGCAGAGCGTTTGACCAGCATAGCCGGAGACGAATTTCCAACTGCAGGATATTTGCCAACCGCCCCACGTGGGGTTTCCGAGCCCGTAGGCTCGGGCAAACAATTCCCCGTAGATCCCGTAAAAAACGGGGTCGGATAGCTGTCTATCACCCCAGACGAGACTCTGCCCTACGGCATAGCCTCATCTGGGTTCCTCTCTGCCCGAAGGCAGAGAGTTCGACTAGCACAGCTGGAGACGAATCTCCGACTGCAGACCAATATACAGTATTTACTAGTGTATTTATGTGAATGGAGATATACCCATTATCATCCGTAGGTATGCTACAACAAAAGGGGGTGATGGCTATATCCATGCCAAAGAACCCATCTATATTTACTTAGATTTATCGAATACGCAGACGGATAGACGTAATACAGACTGTTTAAAGTAAAATTGAGGCGTCTGTTATAAACACGGTATATCTACTAGAATAATGTTTGCAGCAATCAAACTGTCGGATTAAAAACAAATCCATTAGTTCTTTAGAAATTGCTTTGTTTACGTTTCGGATACGAAATAGAACAGATATGAAAATTTCGAAAGACAAATCTGTATGTAGAGGATATGATTTCCTTAAAAAGGAAAAAAGAGAACCTGACTTGCTTCGTCTAAATTCATAGCCAATCGGTAAAACTCACTTGATCAAATGGTGTTTTCTCCTCGTCCGAAATTATCCAGTGATTAAAAATAGATTCAAGAGAATGAAAGCTGTTCCTTTTGAAGAAAACTGCCTTTTGTCAGATCTCGTCGACAGAATCACAAACAGAATTTTACCAAATTACAGAACCACAACACTAGAAGACTGCCAAGAGCAACAGCAATTAAAATCGATGACATCAATGTCACCATCAAGATGGTGACTTTCCACATTATTCTAAAGAAAAGGCAAAAAGAGCGAAAATATATATCCTGAGAATCATTTTCCAGAAAAAATATCTTAAGAAAAAGATTATATAAATTTCGACCGATCAGTCAGTTATGTGCTATGCTTGATACACGCTTAGGCAATCATGTATCTTTCGATACATGACTGACAAGGCAAATTTTTCACACAATAGGTTGCCATTTCTTTCTACGATAGACTAGTTGCCATCCAAGGTATGTCCTGCTATTTACCCATAGATGGAGTGGGAGAGAAGAAAAGGATTCAGACCTTACCCAAAGGTATTAGCATGTAAGGTAATTCGATTGGCATTTGAACTTGGCTCTCCGATTCTTAAATCTAAGCCGCTGTCGATTACTGAATGTTCAGTCGATAAATGTCGAATGTTTTCTATAGGAAAACGGCTGATCTCATCATTACTGTATAAATGTACTGTATATAAAGAAAACATTTACTGTCAATTCAATTTTCAGGTTTTAACTTGAGGAACAAGTAAAATTTTTTCGTTTGTTTTCGATAAGGATATGTTTTATGCTTTCAGCTTTTGGCTTTTTGCCTTTCTTTGTTGGGAGTATTTTTGATTACCGTAAAACTTTTTTTTCCTAAAAAAAGGTTTTGTTTGTACCGTTTGCCCCCTTTGATGCAATTCCTTTCAGTAAAACTACGCCTTCATCGGTACTGCGTGCAGGTACGCACCAGCCACTAATTTGTTGATCGCAATAGCCAGGCTTTCGAAGTGCTGAATGTGTCATTTCTGATTGAATAGGAACATGTGAAATGTCCTCAACGAGACGGTAGCCACGTGCCAAGCCCCTTGGTGGCGACAAACGATATGGAAACAAAAACGAAAAAAAAAAGTAAAAATAACAAAAAAAAATACAGCAATAATAAACAGAAAAGGAAGGACGGATAAGTATTCGGCTTGGTGAGGGGAAAATGAGGTTGTTGAACTTATTCCGTGATGGTGGGGACTGTGTTAGTAACTTACCCCACCCAAGGTTTTTAATCCTCTGTCTAACAAGTACCTTGTGCCTCAAGGTACTTTTTTTTCCTGACGCAGGTTCAACAAGGTAGGCTTGGATTAGTTTTATGATTATTTTAACTGTTCTTGTCTCACAGTAGCTACACACAAACACACACAAATGGTATATATATATATATATATATATATATATATATATATATATATATATATATATATATATAGTTGGACTCGTGTGAGTTTGTGACCCTGGGTTTCACGCCCTTGCGATCGTCAGACAACTGTCTGGCAACTGTCTGACAATCGCAAGGGCGTGAAACCCAGGATCACAGACTCACATAAGTCCAACTAAATATATTAGCTATATCACTGATTTTGAGCGCTTTCCAATAAATACCACGGATATATAATATTAAATAATATATGGAAAAATTAAACATATATATATATGCGTATGTAAATCAGTAATTTTGCAAGTTTTTTGGGAAAAAAACTTTGATCTTGTTGAACAAATATTTATTTTTCAGCATGCTCACTATTTCTGTCAATGCACCTAATTATGCGGTGAACAAAGATCGAACACTTTTGTTTGAGTTTCTTGGATAAGGAGTTATATATATAATGGAATCTCGTCGGTTTCGACGTTTGAGGATCTGCCAGGTTATTGATTCAGTTATGAAAGATTATGCGATAATCGTAAGTGGCATTTAAGACCCGCTAGTGATTTACAAAGGAGGCCACATATGGAGCAGGTGTGAGAATTGTGAGATGAGATCACTGTTAGATTGGATGACCTTTTAGATCTTGCTCTCGCTTCTTGAAGATGATTCACACAAGCAGATTGAAAATTGCTGAGTCCACTAAAACACGTTGATTTCCATTCTACCCACTCCAAAGCTAAGCGCTCAAGGGTGTTATGTGATATATTAACTGCTGACAAGTTCATATATATATATATATATATATATATATATATATATATATATATATATATATATTACAATGTAAAAATATTATCTAGCTTTAAATAACCTACAAAATGTTGATGAGCCGAAAAAATTAATCGTTTCGGTGGTTGGGCCCTCCTGTCTTAATTCGGTGCTTGTCGAACCGAGTAACCTTCAAAGAATATTGAATTTGGCTCCTTATTTAATCCGTCGGTGGGATTGTTCTTGCTCCGCTGACCATGGATAGGGTTATCTCTTCTAGTTTGATTTTACCAGTCCCGGGAAACAGCCCAGTGGAATAATTCGTCAGCTTGTGTAATTGATAGCATGTGTCTTCTTAAATATCTATATATTTATTTGTCATTTGAACATTCAATATTGACTATAACACACGAGGAAAACTTCGTTAATTTTTCATGTAGTTTCTGATGTTTTCCGAAAAGAGAACTAATGAATTGTCCATCACGATGCAGGAATTGTCTGTGGTTTGACTAAAACATCCGTTCCCTTTTATGAAATCAAGAGAAACAACATAAAAAATTAACAAAAAATATTCCTTTTCTGTATTATTTATTAATACTTATTTATCACTCCCTCTATCTATCCATATATATCTATATATGTATGTATATAAATATAAAGGTGGACATTGAAGCTAACATCCAGAGGCGACCGTCCGTTTCATGCTTAACGCAATCATCAGGCTTGACGAGTGAGTTTAACATAAAACAGAGTGTCGCCTCCAATGTCCACTTTTATATTTACATACGCTCTGTTCCTGATACTGAGCACTTTAACCCATAAATATAGTAAACCTTAAAACTATATTTTATTATATATATATATATATATATATATATATATATATATATATATATTGGACACACTTGTGCCCTTTCTCAAAGAAAAATAAACTGAAATTGACTTCTTAAAAAAATTGTATCGCGCATGCTTAGATCAGTTAAGCATGCGCAGATCGGTGGCATGATTTTTGATAGTTAAATATACAGATGACACGGCGATGATAGCAAATACAGAAAGGAAACTTGAAGGACTCCTACAGAATGTAGTAAAGGAAAGTGAGATGAACGGATTGTAAGAAGACAGATTTGTAAGAAGGCACCAAAATCGAGAAAGTACGAAAATTTAAATACCTGAGAAATGTTTCAACACACAACGGAATAATGTGACACCGAAATGCGAAGGCACATTAGAATAGCAAAAGATGACTTCGAAAAGTTAAGCAAAGTATTAAGAAACAGGAAAATTTCGTTAGAAACAACAAAGAAATAACAGTGCCGATCTCTGATGTAATATCAGTTCAACTATATAATAGCCATAACCCAACTCAGAGACGAAGAAGAGATGAGGAAACAGAATTTTGGTTCTACAAAAAATTGCTGAGCATAGACTGAACATGCGAGTAATTTCTTGGGCACATACTGATGAAAAAGGCTTAGTGAATTTGACACTCTCAGGGCTTATTGAAGACAAGATGTGCAGAGGAAAACAGTGAATAAATTATCTTGTGTAAATGATTGGCTGAACGGGATGTAGGGGAGTTATAACACTGAGTAAACAATTATAATCTCCCTAACATTTATATATAGAAAAATACCTGCAAAACGTTGAAATAACAAAAAGAGTATTATTTATTATCTGTTGACAGTGATTCTTATGTGGTGTTGGAGACACGATACACAGTAATACTGATTACAGTTGTATAATTTGATATCAAATATGTAGATCAAGTATAAATCGGATTCCGACAGAATGTTAATTTACAAAATGAGTGAACTGTATACAGTCTTTCTCATATGCTTTTTATACATGTGTGTAATAAGTGTCCAGATAATTTAGATGGAAAATAAAATGAGTGCCTGGAGTTTTCTTACCTCGAATGTTTTTGAGTGTAAAGAGACAAATGTTACCATTGTGTCCTGAAAAGGAAAGAAAACGAAATTTTCCTTGACGCACGTGTTTCCTGCCTGTTCGTTATATCATGTGTTTTATGTGTAGATGAGAAAAGTTGGGGTGATGCTCATCAGTTTAGAAAGAGTGAATTAATGATAATAATGATTATCATAATTATTTTATTATTATTATTTTTCATAGTATAATTAAATTTTTACTTATATAAACAGATACTAGTTAATAACGGTTTACCGAATTGCAACATAGATCATTAAATTAGACGTTTTCTTTCTAAGGTAACCAATAGCAACACTGAACATACAGATAAAAACAATAACATTAACATTTTCTTAAAAATCTGATGTATGGTAACTATAAGCAGGGTTTATCTTCCTTTAAAAAACATTATAAATAAATACACAACTCCAGTTTTAAAAAATGCTGTTCGAAAAAAAGTATATAAAAAATGCTTAATGCAGCTGCCTCGAAAAAGGACATGCAGGGCAAGTAAATATAATAAAGTGGGCAAGACACCTTATATAACCGCACACAACCATGCTTTCGACAGTCAGGTCTCCTCAGCAATTATATATATATATATATATATATATATATATATATATATATATATATATATATATATATATATATATATATATATAAGACAGGATGTGCATGTGTGTGTAACGAATGCATGCCCGTATTTTCGACGGATTTGCACCAAAATTTACATGCACATGCTCCAAGTTAGCGGAAAGGCCAAGACCAACTTTGCATTTCCCAACTCCCGACGATAGTGGAAATAATCAATTTTTATGCTTCTACGGCAGTTTTCATGTAGTTTAAAGCCATTTTGTACTGATCAGAGTGAGAGCATATAGCTGGCTGCCACGAATAGGCAGGAAGATTCTATTGGCCAGCGTGAGAGCCATCAGCTGACTGGCACGAATGTTAACTAGCATGCAAAAAAATCGATGTCTGCATTCGTCACAAGTGGGGAAAATTTAAATCTGCATGGCACTTTACTCCAATTGGCTCATTCGCTTGCTTAAATTCAACGTTGATTCTGATTCCGCAGAACTGGGTTGGGTGTGAAAAAGTATTTGTTGTTAATATTTTTTTTTCATTCTGTTTTTCCAGTTACGAGTCTTTTTTTAAAGCTGATCGTTTTGTGTTCATTTTGTTTAGTTCTTTTTTCGTTACAGATTTAATGTTTAGTATAGAGCTTAGAAAAAATTCGCAGTGTGACATAGGCAAGAAGTAAGACATGTAGCAACATCAGCACGGAAAAGGGCACTCCTTTAAAGGCAAGGAAGGGCAAAAATATTTTAAGTCAAGTGATAGCGATTGCTGTATGAGTCGTACGATTTTTGAATCAAGCACGGGCAACGCCGGGCCATGGCAGGCAGTGTTAGTTAATTGCTGACAGAGTTTCGGCTTGCATTACTTCGTGCTATAACGCTGCTAAGTTATCACACTGTCTTCCAGACTAAATCTAAGAAAGATCGGTTATCCTATCTACAGAATAGTTCTGTTATATATAAATTTAATTGCCGTTATGATCCGGGATACAAAGAACGGAAGAATCAAAGGCTGAAAATTTGCATTACGCAACACGTGTCTGCCTATTTGCGATCTAGTGGTCAGAGTCGTATAAAAAGAACCACTCAATCTGTGCACGACTGTTTCAGTAAACAACATTTATTGGACAATCCTGCCTATTACAATGATACATTTGTCTATCTTGCATAGAGATCGCTCGGTTCCCCATCTTAGAGTTCTCGAGGCTGTGTACATTAAATTTTTATCAGCCGATCCTATGTAAGCAAAAGGAACACTTCATTTGTTCCTTATGTTTAATCGAGAGAAGAAGAGTAAAAAAATTTCTTTTTTATACTCTTTTTGGGACCTTTTATTTTGTTTGTTGTCGTCAATTTGTTTACAATTAAAGTCGGTTTTAATCGTGTTCTAATATTCCCTCCTCATTTGCTATTTACAAGTGTGTCATTGATTATTTTGTTCTATTCACCAACGTTCGCCTTTTGATAAAGTGTTGGCCTCTCTATTTAAGTATATATATATGTATATATATAAATATATATATATATATATATATATATATATATATATATATATATATATATATATATATATATATATATAAAGGAGTTTTTTTTTTAATAAAACTGACAAAGAACTCTAGAATTTCTCGTTGTTATACTTGTTTACCAAAAGCGTTTCGTATCCTGATGTGACCTGCCTAATAAGTACGCTCTTTGGACACAACATGCATAATTTTTTGACATATCTCATTGTTTTGTTTGCACTCATTCACACATACACACACGCGCCAGTGCGTACACGTATATGTATGTATATGTTATAAAAGCGCCCAAAATAATAGGAACGACATAATCGCCATTAATTTTTTTTATCGTATTCAATATGGACGTGATGGTGTCCGTACAATAGTCCTTAAGAAATGTGATCCTGAACTGGCTCCTGTTCTCTTTAAACTCTAGAATAAATGCCTGGCTGCTTCTTGCATGTCGGAAACCTACTTCTGACGTTCCGGTCTATAAGAACTCAGGTGAACCATTTGACCATTCTAGCTGTGGCCATGTAGCTCGTTTTGGCAAAGACCCTAATCAACTTTGAATTGGTTAAGCATCTCATATCGCAAAATTTTCTTTCAGATAAGTAATATGGTTTTCGCTTCTCTACATCAACTGCTGATATATTAATGATTATTGCTGAAAGAATCTATCAAGGTTTAGATAAGACTAGTAAAGCTCGGACTGTTGCTTTAGACATTTCGAAAACATTTGACAAAGTTTGGCATGCCGGTCTTCTTCCCAAGGTGAAAGAGTATGGAATTTCTTAACATATCGGGAAATGAAATTTGTCCTAAACCGCCACTCTTCCAGATCTTTTTTTTTATTAGAACAGTTGTCCTCCAGGACTCTATACTTGGGCCTACGTTGTTCCTAGTTCTCATCAGTGACCTTCTTCAAGGCACCAGTTCTCAATTCGGTACCTATACTGACGACACAACTGTTTATACTTGTCTTAATAGTAAGTCTTATCGGTCTGATAAAGTCAAATTGGCAGCTGAGCTCAAAAATGACCTACAATCTGCTGTTAACTGTGGCAAGAAATGACATTAATTTTAACGCCTCCAGAACGAAACTACTCTTTATTAATTATCTGACGGACACTTTTCTGTCTTCCATCAGCATGACTGACGCTAACCCCCCAAGACAGCGTACACTGCTGACATGTAGTGGATGGAACCCAGTCATGGGGACTGATGTTGATGATGAAAATGATAATGAAAATCCTCACAACCCAAACTTAAGAAGATGAGCACACTTGCGCCTCAACTGACCGAAATGGTAAAATATGTTTACTAAAGCCGGATCAATTGCTGAGGGGACCTAGACGGAAATCAGTTGTAATTGAGCCACCAAACTGGCTGTGGTTAAACATTACACTACTACTACCCATAAGCCTAGTGGCAATGAGTGAACTCAACCCTACAATATCTATCCAAAGCCCACCATCACAATAATATAATATAATGGTAAATCTTTTATTAAGTTGGTACAAAAATAATAGCTATCAATTATAAAGCAGTTTACCTCGGTTTAGAATAGAGTTTATTAACCGAAATAAGAAGGATCAACATGTTTTAGGTAACAACAAAATCTGTTTATTCTGATAGTATAACATTTGCAGATGTTTCTACTCATTATAGGTTGGAGAAGTAGCTCAGCCCCGGAGACTCTAACGCTGTGGTAGCAACTTCCTCATTGCACTAAATAGGTTGTGCCGGTGTAATACCGATACCAGCGTCACAGTAGCCACGTGGGCTGGGCAAAATAAACAATATTGTAGTTAGATCATATGTATAAGTATGTGTCAGTCGATCCTCACGTTAAAATGACCTTGTGTTATCCAATCATGGTGGCGAGGTCGGGTATTTATACCTAGAACCATTGACATATTTAAAGGCGTTTTGCACGACTCCTTAGTTCTCGAAGTCAATCGCTTGTATGGAAATTTAAATATGGTCGGATAAGTCAGTCATGTGCCATGCGTGATACACGCTTAGATGATCATATATCTTTCGATACATGACTGACAAGGCAGATTGTTTTCCCGCATTTGGTTGCCATTTCTTTCTGCGGTAGACCAATTGACATCCAAGGCTATAAAACCCGGTCTGTCCTGCTATTTACCCATAGCTGGGAGGGAGAAGAAGAGGATTCCTACGTGAATGTAATGGTTTCGACTGGAATTCGAACCGATTCCTCAACCCGCGCCGCTATCCATTACTCCACCGTGCCTCATCTCTATGGTCGGATAGTGACTTGAATGAAGTAGATAAATTCATTCGATTTTTTACTGACATTTGTGAGACATGTGATCGAACGAAAAATTATTTCATTTCGATTGAGCAATATAATTAACGTTCAATTTTCTTCATTCCTGGCAATAGTTTTCTACTTTGATGACTTCGAGAGAACTCAATACATTTCTTCTGGATTACTCTAGCTACTGAGCATGAAAGTGTGATCATTATTACTTTTTTTTTTGTTTGTTTGTTTAATGCAGCTTTGTTTTGCGGCGAAATAGTTTTTAACAGAGAATGAAACATGCGACATCGAAATCTGAGGGCACATTGGTATAGCGAAAAAAAACATTCTAAAAGCTAATCAAAGTATTAAGAAACAGAAAATTGCCTTAAAAACAAAGAAAAGAATACTCTAAACTGTTATGTAATATCAATTCTATTATACGGCAGTGAATGCTGGACAATCACCTCGCAGATGAAGAAGCGACATGAGGCAATAGAAATGTGTCTCCACAAAAGAATGCTGAGAATAACTTGAGTGAAGATTTGAGCAACTATGAAGTTTTAGAGACAATGAAAACAAATTGTCAGTTATAGTTACAGCTGAAATTTGTAGGGTACATAATGAGGAAAGGTATGAATCCTCTTCTTCTCCCCGCCCCTAGCTATGGGTAAATAGCAGGACAGACCGAGTTCTATAGCCTTGGATGGCAACTGGTCTACCGCAGAAAGAAATTGCAACCTACTGCGTGAAAAAAAAAAATCTGCCTCGCCACTCATGTATTGAAAGATACAGGATCGACCGAGCATGTATCACGCATGGCATATAAATGATTGACTGAAGGTCAGAAAAGACTTATTCTTCGCTCTTTCTTACTTCATAAAAAAAGTATTACATACATATATATATATACATATATATATATGTGTGTGTGTGTGTGTTTCGATAGATTCGTTTTCTACGGTTTATCAATCATTTCTTAGAATTTTTTGTGGTGAAGGGGAATGATAATGTTTTTTTGTTTTTGTTTGGTTTTCTGTTGGGTCTAAGAGAGTACAGAAGATGCAAACAGCGATTATTTTCCGACGCGTTTTCTGCGAATCCATTAGCCATTTTCCACAGTTTAGTTGTTAGCATATTTTCATGTGTTTATGTTCTACGGTGTATTATTAGAAGTAGTCTTTGAAAACGGTAAAAAATTGTTGATGTTATCATATGGAATTATTACAACTTTCACCGATTGATTGGTTTTGCTTTTACATCTTATCAATCCTTGGCAATTTATTTAAAGCCAGAAAATATTTATAATTGTAAGAATTTTTTTAGGGGGATAATAATCACTTACTGTTACATGTCCTTTTAATTAACCCATAGCTGGTGGGAGACGAGCTGAATATAACGAACGCGATTGGAATTGGAACCCGGCACCCCGATTTCCAATTTCGAGCTGTTATACATTATACCACCCATACATCCAAACTTACAGCACGTGGTATTTTTAACCGGTCAACCATTTTGGCACTGATCACGGGGCGGAGGCATACTTATCCCTTTGTGGCATAAGTAAGCTAAGCTTAGTAAATAACATGGCGTCTCAGATTGGATTAACGGTTAGTTTCGGTGATCGTACAAAAACCGGTCTTTTCAATGTCATCAGACCATTAGTCATGAGGTTTTAGAAGGCATATATTCCTATGCGACTTCGGATTTCGGTGTCATAATTATCTGTTTTTTGCAGCATACCTACGGACGACAATGTATACGTCCCCATTCACATAAATACAGTTGTAAATACTGTATGTTTGTCTGTAATTGGAGATTCGTCTCCAGCTGTGCTGGTCAAACTTTTTGCCTCAGAGCAGAAAGGACCCCCAGACGAGAGTGTGTCGAAGGGCAGAGTCTGGTCTCAGGAAACAGCTACCCGACCCCGTTTTATACGGTATCTACGAGGAATTTTTGGCCGAGCCTACGGGCTCGGATACTCCATATTAAATTCGGCCTTGTGCCACATCTGACCGCGTGGGGTGGTTGGTAGATATCCTGCAGTTGGAGATTCATTGTGGAATTCACTTGACTGACTTCTAGTATTTGACTAATTCTACGCACCGGCGATGAATCTTATATGTATTGTTCTTGTCTTAAGTATTATCGTTGATTACCAACCTTTGTTTGATTATTCTATTCAGTAACCTTCCCTAGGTTACAATCCTGTTAAAACACTTCTCAGATATTTACACATCTGTACTAGTTTGATTTTGATACAAAGGATATGAATAATACGTTAAACTAAGTAAATATATATTTTAAATTTGCACGGAATAATTTTCATATGAGGATTTTCTAAGCGTAGCTTAGATGTGGCACAAGGCCAAAACTATGAGGTACCCAATGAGGATCGAACTCACTAGTCAGTGACAACTTTTCTAACGAGATAAGCTTGCTCACCATTGCACTACGTCGAGGTGTGCAAATAATGTTATGTTAGGCAATGCATACATTGTTTCTTATAAATACGCAGCACACGCACGCACACCCTCTTTATCTTACCATTACACACACAAACATACACACACACACACACACACACACATATATATATATATATATATATATATATATATACACACGTAAATAATTTATATATATATATATATATATATATATATACACACACGTAAATAATTTATATATATATATATATATATATATATATATATATATATATATATATATATATATATATATATATATGAATTATTTATGTCTTTTTGCTTTAAAGAATATTCTTATGACCAATAGGGGAATCGCTTGATTGATTTAATTTGTGTTGTTGTTGGTTGTTGTACCGTAGAACCAAGACAATTCAAGGGTGGTTTGATTTGTCTAGGCTAGTGTGGCTGGCAAAGGGTATGGGCAAACATTTTGTGGGTCCAGCGTTTTATTGTTGATACAGTCAGAAATCAAGTGCACTCATATTACCAGACTCGACCGACGTCTCGGCGAACGACTCGACACGTGGAGCCAGTATGCAAACCGGTATTGTGTGAAGTTACTTATGCGTTATGTAGACTAATCCCCGAAATACGGGTCCCTGAACTCTGGAATTTGTCGACAATGATTCCACCTTTCACTAACCCCCTCAAATAATGTTAATTTATTATGTGAATTCTCACACCAGATGTATCTGTTAGCTTTTGAGGTGATCGAGTAACCGCAAATCTCTTTGATAACTCCCACGAATTCTTTCCGATTTCAACGATATTCTATGTCAGATTAGTTTCTGTTCTACGGATGCTTCAGTTTTTTTTTTGTTTTGTTTTGTTTTGCTTTCTGTAAGTCTACCTTAATTCAGCACAGGGCTAAAATTATAAAGCACAAAGTGAGGATCAAATTCATTGTTCAGTCGAAATGATGAACCATACTAACTTGCTAACTGCTAATCCAGGCCGAGGTTACATTTTATTGCCTATCCTTAATTTAATTTTGCCAAAGCGGCCATTAACATAGTACACTCAGTGTAGATTGAACTCCCTAATCAGTTGAAAGGATTATCTCGACTAGCCGGATAATCATTAATCTAAGGTGAGGCTCAATGTTATTTAGCTTACTTTTGCCACAAAGCCATAAACATGGTGTCCTCAGTGAGGTTCAAACTCATTAATCAGTAGCAATGATCATCGAGACTACGTCGTTAACCATTACTATACACCAGGTTTCCCTCTTATTTATTTAGCTTACACAGTTTTGAAATAAGGCTACAACTATAGGCCACTCATTGAGGATCGAAATCAGTAGTCATTAGCAATGGTCATCACTGTTATCTCCGTAATTATTATTCTATCCTGTGGTTTTAGTTGATTTAAGGACATGGTTACAATTTCAGAGAACCCAGTAGGTTCAAATTCACTACTCAATAATAATGGTCAACCAGATTAGCAGGCTAAACATTACCACACGTTGAAGTTTTCAACTTAGTATTTACTTACCTTATGTTAGTTTGACAAAGGCCACAATTATGTGAGATACTACTTTGTGAAATCGACTCCCAAGAGAATGAAGATGCTTCTTCGATCACTACAATCTTATCCTGTTTAAATTTAGAGATAACCGTTATATTCTCCAGATATCCTCATAAACAGTACTTCTTACCTCTGAATCTATAACTCTCTACAACGAGTGGCTCTTTGGCCTTTTGCATTGGGGTATATTATTGTAAAGAAAACTCAGTTCATTTCTATCTCAGCTTGCTCGGACTAATCTATTTATCTTCGTATCCCAGCTTAATCATATCTATCTATCTATCTATCTATCTATCTATCTATCTATCTATCTATATATATATATATATATATATATATATATATATATATATATCAGCTTGTCCATTTCTATTTCATTTTATTCCTATCTCTCTTGATCCCTCACACACACACACACATATATATATATATATATATATATGTGTATGTGTGTATACACACACACACACACACACACACATATATATATATATATATATATATATATATATATATATATATATATATAATAGCTGGCCACTCGTATTCGAGGATACCCGTCTAGCAGGGAGGCTTGCAAATCCCTATTGGAGAAGCACGCCCAGGCACATTTGTGTTTGCTCAACACCCACAGAGCTGTACTTTATACTGCAACTATGTTGAGCACACCTTAGTTACACTTTCTGGGAGGCGTATTATCTAGCGAGATCAACAATTTGAACAAGGCCAGCACACTCAAGTCCTCGGGCACGATGGCTTGTGACTTCGTGCTAAAACAACTGTTCACGGCCCAAAGGGTTTCCTCTACGCAATTTCACTCACAAGTTCTGGGTCAACCTTTCCAAAGGTGCCGCACGCTGGGATCGATCTCTATCCAGTCCAATAACATCAATAAGTCTCCTTCCTGACAAATCAACCATGGTGAATTTCGAACCCAGGTCTCATGGTCAAATATATATATATGTATATATATATATCAGTCTTTTCACATGTAATCTTTCTGTCTGTCATTATTGCACATAAGTTACTAAAATCACCAACTAGTTGTCTACAGCTATCATCTGTGCTCCGTACGGCAATTTCTGAGCCTTTAACAGAATTGCATTCTCTGTACAAGGAGAATATATATATATATATATATATATATATATATATATATATATATATATATATATACAAGGAGAATTGAATGTGCAAGAGGATTTGAGAATGACGGCTGTTTCTGAAATTAAATTTCCGAAAAATTGCGGAAAATAAAAATTACCGAATAAAAATAAAATAAAACGTAGCATTATTAATTTGCTCGTTTCTTATATCACTTCTATATTCATAGTTATATAAATGTACAACTGCATACGAATCAAATTCGTCAATGAAATACCATTGTAGCGTTACAAAACGTGTATGCTTGCCATTGATTCTGTCAATTCTGCGCATGTCAGGGGATAAGAATTGTGCCCTGTGAGAGTCTGGCGTGAGGCGCGGGAAACAAAGCCGACCGCCTGAAGAATGAATACATAGCACACAAGTGACTGAGAGTCGAAGTCAGTCAGACTTACACCGGAAGATTATGATTAATATATTATATGGTCTGTCATTGTGGCATTGAACTTTCCTTTTGTCGGGTGTCATTTTAAGCGTTCTCCTTCAGAAGCTGCTTGATATTTTGTGTTATTAATTATGTAAGTAAATGCACTGTTAATAATAAACAGTATTAATTACATTTAACGGCTTGAATGTCTGAGAAATTTCGTAGAAAATATGTCTTCCGACAGGAATCGAACATATATCCTACACTGAACGGTCATTTGATCTGACGTGCTATACAACTCAGTTACAAAGAAAGGGTCTGTTTAGCAAAGTATAAAGTCCAAATTACTGTTTTAAAAAAAAACAAATTTCCCACGATCTTTCTCGAAAAATCATATCTGACCGAAGCGTATCTTAGCGTAAACAAATGACAACATATATTAAGAAATGGATTGAGTCCGACAATTATTTTAATATTTTTTCAGTTTATACGATATTTTTAAAGATACAATTACTTAAGTAAAGGTACTGTTTATAATAAACAGTTTAATTACATTTATCGGCTTGAATGTCCGAGAAATCGTGGGAAACTGGTTGTTTGTTTGTTGTTTAACGAACTCGATTGGAATTTGAACTCGACGTTCCGATATCTCATTGTGAGTCGCTATACATTACACACACACACACACACACACACACACACACACACACACACACACACACACACATATATATATATATATATATATATATATATATACTAGCAGTTATACCCAGCTCGTCGACCAGAAAAAAAACGTTCAATTACAATGGAGCAAGAACAAATGTCACAGAGTCTATCGTCTTCAATTATTTAAAGAACTTTCATTAAAAAAACATTTTGAATTAAGGCAGTTATTGATAAAACAGAAGTAGCCTGTATTTATTCAGTCGAAGTTAGCCGAGGACATGAAGGGGTAAAAGAGGCAACATGAAGACTTGAGAGTTTTTGAAATTCAATTTGTCATTGTGCTATCAGGGATGTAAAAGAGGTTTCATTTATGAAGCAATTGTTAAATTTGATGAAAATTAGTTGAAAGATCAAAGAAAAATAAGAAAAAAACCATTAAAAATCGCCATTTTCCGCTATTTGCGGGGGTTTTTCACGATGTGGGTGGAATCAAATAAAAAGTTCAATGTCTGTTAAACAATCAGCTTATTGTTGGCTACAATTGAGTAAAGTTTGTACAAATTGCTTGAAAATTAAGGGATTTTTTAGTTTAAAATTAGTGTCGAAATCGATTTGTGTTGAAATCGATTTTTCGTTTTTCACGGATTTTCAAAATAAAAAGTATCGTTGATCTTGCCATAATGTAAATAATCTACATACCGAGTTTGAACGTAATCCGAGTTAATAAGTTAGATTTATCAATTTTTGATCAGCTTTATCGATTATCGATTTTGCAAAAATTATCGACTTTTTAAGGTTCTTAACCTATCTCTTGCGAAGTTTTGATCAAAATCGGTGGGATAGATCTCGACTAAAAAGCTATCACACAGACAGACAGACGCACAGACATCCTCTCATATATATATATATATATATATATATATATATATATATATATACATATAGATATATAAAGAGTGTACCAAAACTTGTTTTACAAACTTCTTGAGCGGGTTCCTCACACAAAAACAAAGATCCTTTGTTTTTGAATTATTAAGTTTAACGAAAGTTTATTGTAGGCAGTGCTGTGTTACCATATAGTCGAGGCTACATTTGTCATTAGTGTACTTTTGCAGCTCAAAAAAGCAATTTTAGCTTGTTTTGGAGTCAGGAATCCGCCTCAAAATTTTGTAAAATTATCTTGAGATTGTATCTTTGATACATTCTATATATATATATATATATATATATATTGTGTGTGTCTGTATTTAGGCAGCATCTTTTAATTCATACACGTTTCATTAAATAACATAGACAAGTGTTGTCTATTTTATATAATTTTTTTCGTAACGTCTGATAAGTTTAATAACATTATCGTTGAACGAAGAAAGAAATTCACAATATTGATCCATATTTTTTAATACAATACTTAAGCTTTTGTCCGTATATTGCTTAATATGTTGTAATTGACATCTTTGATAATGGCTTAAGTAAGCCGAAAGCTTAGATTATATTAAAAATAATATGGATCAATATTGTGAATTTCTTTCTTCGTTAAACGATAATGTTATTAAACTTATCAGACGCTACGAAAAAATTTACATAGAATAAATAGACAACACTTGTCTATATTATTTAATGAAACGTGTATGAATATATATATATATATATATATATATATATATATATATATATATATATATATATAGAGAGAGAGAGAGAGAGAGAGAGAGAGAGGGAGAGAGAAAGAAAGAAAGGTGTTCTCTTAACTGGATCATTTGACATCTTGGCAATGAAGGTGAGAGAATTTGTCGGTGGCCTCCTCACAGATACCGCACATGACATAGCCTAGTGTGTTCAATTTTAGGCTGTAGGAGGGACAGAAATCAGGACACCAGAAATCAGAAATGTTAATTTTGCAGAACTTCCACACCTTCCAGGTTATGTGGCTGGGACAACACTTCCGGGTCATGGCACCATTTGTGGGAGTAGTTGAGAAGCTTTAGTTTATTTTTCATTGTATATTGTATGTTTTGTTCCCCCCAAGACACACACACATGCGCGCGCACACACACACACACACACATATATATATATATATATATATATAAAGAAATATAGTTTTAATGTATGCTATATTTACGGGATAACTTGCTCAATATCAGAGATAGAGCGTATGTAAATATAAATATAAAAGTGAACATTGAAGTCAACATTTAAAGGCGGCAGGCTGTTTCATGCTAGACGCAATCAGGCGGCCTGACGATTGAGTCTAGCATGAAACATCCTGTCGCCTCTGAGTGTTGACTTCAATGTTAACTTTTATATATATATATATATATATATATATATATATATATATATATATATATATATATATACAAGCATAGAAACAAACACAGTTTACGATGGATTATTGTTGTCTAAATTACGCAAAAAATGAAAATGACATCCCGTTTTAAGAGATATATTTACTAAAATTACACAAAATATCTTGAAATACTAAAGAGTAAATTTATTCAATAAAAATTGCCATTGGCTTCAACCACTGCCTCCAGATAACTTCAGAATCTCCAGTAAAACTTCTGGACGGTTTTCTTTGTTTAAGTTGGTGAATGCTGCCATAATCCTTGCCTTCAGTTTATCTTTGGTGTAAAAAGGAGTTTTGTTGGTCTCTCGCTCAACTGCGCCACATACATAATAATGAAGAGGGATGTAGTCTGGGGAGTTAGGTCGCTAAATGTAAGGAATGATGTGGTCGCAGAAATTATCTGACAGCATGACTGGGTTCTGCTTGTGTGGCATGGTGCAGAATCCTGTTGTCCACCCTCTTCAGCCATGGCAGCACTACATCAATTTGATTTGAGGCTTTCGTGTTGAGTTTGAAGCCTTGTGAGAAAAGCGTAATGGAGGTATAACGTCGCCATCACTATTGATCACTCCAAACACCTTCGTAATCACCATTAGATTCATCCAACTCTTTCCAAATACTCTGACCTGTCCTCAGATTGACATCCAAACACTCTGTAATGTTCATATTGGAGCTTGCGGCACGAATGCCATGTAGTACAGCATGCCTTTTCCAAATTTTTGGTGGTGTGAATCGCGTCATGGTGCCCTTTTTCTCGCTGACAGTGACCAACTGACCCTACTATACAGTACGGTCGACAAACTCCCAAACAACGTGCATGCGCGAAATTAAAAGATAAAATGACGATAATTTACCCATCGCACGGCAGAAAGAGAGAGAGAGAGAGTGGTTATGAGAGAAAAAGTAATAGAGCGGGAGAAAGAAAATAGGGAGACAAATAGGCAGACAAGATGAGACAGAGAGAGGGAGAGATTTTGTTTAAATTTTACTTATTTGTACCCCAATGTCACGGCATAAATCATTGTTTTATCTTCGTTCCTGAATACTGAGATTGTTCAAACATCACTTTGTTCAGCTTGGAATTTTTACACTGGAAATGGTCAATAATTGTTCACTTTCTCTCTTGCTAGTTTATTGCCAGTTCCCAAAGTCGAAGATAGTAACCATAATTTATTTTCTACAGCGGATAAAAAGCCACCTTCTTATGAAAGTTTTGCTTTTTGCTAATCCGTTCTTTTTAATTGCATTCAGTCTTTCTTCTTTCTGTTTTTTTTCTTTTTTTCTTTCTGCAGATCAAATTTCTTCTTTATTAGCATTTCTTCCACACAGCTTTCTTTCCTTCTTTTTTGTGGCTGTTCTTTCTTTGTTCGTATCTTTTCTTTGTCAAGTTATCATTTTAATTCATTCTTTCTTTCTTTTTTTTTGTTGTTGTTCCTAATATTTTTATTCATCCATCTTTATTCCATTCTTCCTTCACTTTTTTATTCCTCCTCTTTCTTCCTTCCTTTCTTTCTTCCTTCCTTTCTTTCTTTCTTTCTTTCTTTTGTTGTTGTTAATAATTCATTTTTACTTTCACCCTTATCCCATTACTCTTTCTTTTTCTTTCTTTCTTTCTTTCTTTCTTTCTTTCTTTCTTTCTTTCTTTTTTCTTTCTTGTTCTTCTTGCAGTCAGCATCATAATCTTTTGTTCTTCAATCTTTCTGATCTCATTACCTTCTTTTTTCTTTCTTTCTTCTGTTGTTGTTTATGTTGTTATTCTTAATCTTTCTTTTCAACATTTCTTATTCTATACCTCCTTCTCATTCTTCCTTCCTTCCTTTCTTTCTGTCTTTCTTTCTTTCTTTCTTTCTTTCTTTCTTTCTTTTGTTGTTAATAATCAATTTTTACTTTCACCCTTACCCCATTACTCTTTCTTTCTTTCTTTTTCTTTCTTTCTTTTTTTTCTTTCTTTCTTTCTTTCTTTCTTTCTTTCTTTCTTTCTTTTTTCTTTCTTGTTCTTGCAGTCAGTATCATAATCTTTTGTTCTTCAATCTTTCTGATCTCATTAGCTTCTTTTTTCTTTCTTCTGTTGTTGTCTATGTTATTCTTAACCTTTCTTTTCAACATTTCTTATTCCATACCTCCACCTTTCTTTCTTTCTTTCTTTCTTTCTTTCTGTTTGATTCGTCTCTTCCTTTACCCCAATTCTCTTCACTCGTCCAACATTAGCGTTAATAACCGTCAAAAAATGATGTTTTCTTTTCTTTACATTTCTTTACATATATATTATTATTACTCTTTTTCGCAACCTGTTGGCATTTCTTTCTCTTTTTTTCAAAGCGATCGTAGCGCACCTAATTTACCTGTTATTCACATCTTGACAGCCTACGCGACACTGACTAGGCTTTTGACCGTCAACAAAGTATTAGTAATATCCCTTGACCCACAGGTCATGTTTTATGGAATTATTCAACACATCTTGTACTTGTCTGCCCTTCAAATCGAATTGTTATTTGTTTGTTTCGTCATATTTTTTTCAATATTCTCCCATTCTTTCGTCGTGTTTATTCTCCTGCATACTTCTAAAATCTTATTTTTATCCTATTTAATCAGTTTTATAACTTTCTTTTAATTAATGTTTATGTTTGTTTACTTCACCCATTACTTCCAATTTTTTGCAAATTGATATTTTCCCTTTACCCGCCTTCCTTCCTTCCTTCCTTCCTTCCTTCCTTCCTTCGCTTAGATAACCGTAATTCCCCATGTATAATACGCACTTTTTTTCTTAAAAATAATAACAAAAAAGTGTGCGTATTATGCACAGCTACAAAAAATCTTTAAAAATTGCCATAAAATAAAATAAGAATTATCATAACACTAAATTAGAATAATATTATTCTATGTTTAAAACCATTTTTTAAAATAGGAGTAGGAAACTCTGGCCGTAATGAAATTGGAGAGGTACAATTTATAGGGTTTGATTACCAAACAAGGGGTGCGTATTATGCGCGAGTAGAAACATTTTCCAAAACTTTCAGCATAATTTTAGGGGTGCGTATTATGGATGGAGGCGTATTATGGATGAAGGCGTATTATACATGGAGAATTACGGTAATCTCTTTTTCGTTCTTTTATGGCATAATATTTCTAATTATTTTTTAAATATTTTCTTTGGTTTTTACTTGTATTTATTCCTTTTCCTTTTCATTCTTTCTTATTTGCTTTAAGTGTTCTTTTATTTTCTCATTTATCTCTCTTTATTCTTTTGCCTTCTTTGTTTTATCTTCTTTCCCTTTTCTTCTTTTCTTCCTTCTTTTTTTCTTTCTTTCTTTCTTTTTTAATCTTTCTTTGTTTTATCTTCTTTCTTTTCTTCTTTCTTTCTTTCTTTCTTTTTTTTCTTTTCATTTTCACCCACTCTTTAAGTTTTCTTTATTCCTTTTCCTCGTTGCATTTTACTTTATATCAGCCGTGTGTTTTTGCTTTTTATCGTTTTCCCCTTTGCAGTTTAAGATTCTCTCTTTCTTTCCGTGTTTCAATCATCCTGTTCACTCCTAATATTTTTTTCTTCCTTTTCTTTTATATACTGGATTAGATTTCATTTTTCTCTTTTACTATTTTTCCTATATTTATGTTTACTCCCTTCCTTTGAAAATATTGAAAAAGCTTGAAAATATTTTTTGCGACGTACTGTGGACGTTAATAATTAAGTATAACTCAATACTTCAATGTTAAAATAAAACCGTATCTAATTACAACCAAAGAAAACCATTCCAGTGAATATCTTGTTAGTAGCGCGGCTCGACTTAACGCCCAGTAAATCTTAAATCAAAATCAAAATCATCGACGCAGAATAATTCACACTAATTCGACTGGATAGTTCCACTCAATAGTCGCTCCAGTCAGTAGCCTGACATCGCTATTTATACACCTAGTGGAAAATTCATATGCCCAGAGTACCACGATCGAACCTCAGTGTCTGTAGTTACTTATTTTTCCTATATGACAATTTTATTAATAAATTATGTACCTTTAAAGAAACGACTTAACGTATTTTCACTCAGTAACTGTTTCGTTTTCTTTCTCTCTTTTCTTTTACTTTCTTTTGGCTTCATTTTCACTTGCTTTTCCTTTTTATATCTTTTTTATTCACGATCCTCATCACGTTAGTTCTTTCCATCGTTTAATTTTTCTGCTTTGTATAGGTACCTCCGCATAAATGCTAGAAAATCAGCATACCGTGATGAAATTATGATCGTCAAAATCGTTATTATTAAGAGGAACAATCAAAGTATTTTTTTGATTATTTGATTAAACGTTTTACTCCTTTTCAGAATATTCGAAATTTTGATTAAAAAAACTTGTTTTTCTTGGGTCAGCGGTTGTACTAACGTATAGCATAAAAATTTGTGGCCTCTTTTTTTGCGATGACAGATATATTACTTTGGATATTCTTGCAAACATCAAATAATTGTTGGATTTTACTCAAATTTTCGAGACTTATTCACAAATGAATGAAATTGGTTTTGAAATTTTTATTCAAAAATCTTGGTAAAAATATTTTATGATGTCTTTCAGCACCATACTTAATTTTATAAAAACTTAAGAAATCCATCGAGATAATTCTTACTGACTATTTTAGTTAAAAGTATAATTCTTTGAAGAATTTAAGTCACCGAAACTTTTTGCAAAATGGGACCCGGTCTTAGCGAAAATCTGCTCTAAATTGAAAAAAATAAAAAAAATGGAATAAAACTAAAACATTTATTCAATTGGAGAAGTTTTTAATTGCTTTTATGAATAATTATGTGTTAAAGACGATATTGTCTGAAGAAATAAATTTCGACGAAAATTGAATTTTTTACAATTGTTTTTTCATTTTTTGATATTGATCTATATATTCTATCTTGAAGAAATCAAATTGTGTTGCAAAATATATCTTCAACATAACCACGTATATCACTGCCTCTAGTAATTATGTCCACACAAACATGTATATGCACAAAAGCTGAGTATCATCTACCATGTTATTCAATTGTGAAGCCATAATAACATTCATCATATTTTTATTACTACAAGACTCCCCTAAAATTAAATTTCGACATTAAATGACCCATAAAGGAGTTGATATGCCGTAAACAAGTAAATCTCTCTCTATCTCTCTCTCTCTCTCTCTCTCTCTCTCTCTGAGAAACATTAACCTTCTTTTCTAGATTCACTTTTTCTGAACACCGTAGACTACACATGAAAGGAAATATTAAGTAATGGAAACAAGCCAAATGCAAAAACATCGCAGGTTCTTCAAATATTAATAGCGAAAGCTTGATCCATTTGTTACTGCCATTTTTTATTCGACTCTTAGCCATTTACTTGTTACTCATCACATTATAGGGACACAGAAGGCAATGACCTCCCCTTTTGAAATATCAAGGCAAAAATGGTCTTCTAAGATGACTAAAAGACAGCAATTTTGGTGGCGTTTAGATTTACAATCTAATACTTGCGTCAATTAACGATGGATTTAACGTCATTTTTTAGCTCATCAACTATGTTATTTAAAGAAATAGTTTTAGATTATCAAACATTTTTTACATAACTTACTAATTAATCCATAGCTGAGGGGAAGTGGTGAATTCATATGTTTCCCAATGGTATTTGCGCGTAAGTGAATATAATGAACCTAACAGGAATTGGAACTCGGCTCTCAGAAGCATTATCTATTATACCACCGCACATCCAAGTTGACAGCACATGGTGTTCCCAAGGTGTCACCTATCTAAGTACTGACCAGGCTCAGCGTTGCTTAACTTCGGTGATCTTACAAGGACCCGTGTTTCAACGTAGCATGACATTAAGCCAAAGGTAAAGATTGAACATTGATATTAATTGGTAAATATTGAGGTGAAACAACCATACAGTTCTTGCAAAAATGTTGCCTGAGTGGAACTTTCTTAGATTTGTAATAGAGAGGAAAACAGGATGATTCAACTCTGTGGATGTGGCAAGGTGTGTCCTAGATGTAAAGGTATGAACAGTTGGATTGAGCTATTTTGGTATATTTGCCATGGAAACGGCGATAGGATAGCGACAGGTTTACAATGTTGCGTCTGTGAGAAAGAATTTACATCTCCCTCGTGAACACGTAACTGATTTTGAACTCCATGAACGTTCATGAAAATTGATCAGCTTTAATCCAGATATGGCTGCCGTACCCCATTTATGATCTAATCTGATATAAAGATAAAGCATGTCTGAAGAAATCAAATACTTCTTGAAACGAAGAATGAAGCGAGATTTTCCAGCAGCTTTGGCAATATGAGTGTCATTTGAAGTCCTGAATGAACTTAAAAGACGCTCAAAATATGCAGCATCATTGAGAGCGAAATCCTTCATTGTGACTGGAATCTGTTACGTTTATTTATGACTTAGTTTATTGACTGTTAATCTGAAAAGATGATATTTACTTTTTTTTCTAGAATTTATTTGATTTTTGCGTTAACATAATTGGTCCTTATGCATTTTCTCTGGTCTAAAGTGATAAAAGACCTAATTTATCGTTTCACCTTTCCTCTCTGCAACCACGTCTCCCGTCTTTAATAATTTATATGGGTTTTTTATATTTTCTTTAGAGAGTTCTTTTTTCCTTTTCTTTTACGAATTCTTTTGTTCATGTTGTCTCGATTTTTTTCTTTCTTTTGCGAGTGTATTTCCACCAGTCTTCAGGCCAAGGTGAGGTCGTTTTCTACTTGTCCTCATAATCGTCATTCCTTATTACCTCCTCATTCATTCATATCACATCTCATTCCTCATTATCAGTTTAAGAGTATCCCCTCTACCTTAAGTGTCTCACGAGCCTTTTATTGAGTGAATTTTAATATATATTTCTTTGTTTTATTATTGCAAATTCCAGTTTGGCTGTTTGAATACAGTACTTGGTGCTAATGAATTCGTTTCATTCGACTCTTTTGTTTAAATATACATATCTATTATTATTATTATTGCTGTTTATTGTTGTTGTTGTTGTTGTTTTTGTTTTGATGCTTGAAAGAAAGATTTTTATAGCGCTGGCGAGAGCAAAGGATCGGCGATTTTGAAGGTAATTAATCAGCGTACAAAGGAGGCAAGCTGTTGCCTTTGGCTTTTTCCGTTTATCTCTGTCGTGTCACCTCTCACGCCCCGTCCCCCATTGCCGCACGGTAGGTGATCGTCACCGCCACTTGATGTCACATGAAAATGTCCTGTTCGAACTGCAAAAATTTCTAAAAAGAGAAGAGTCAGCCAAGCGGTACGTATGTGTGTGTCTATGCATATGTGTGTGTCTATGTATATGTGTGTGTTTAAGGTATTTTAAACACTTGACATAGAAAATAACTTAAACAAATAAAACACATACGCTTATATATATATATATATATATATATATATATATATATATATATATATATATATATATATATATATATATATATATCGTTAAAAATGTCTGTCTAGGTACACCTTTACATTTTCTTTTAATTGGTGTTTTCTTGTGTACAAATAAGACATTTCTGTTTGGAGCCTTTTATCGTACTGGCCATTCGAAACTAACTCAAACCAAATCCTTGAACATTGCTAACAGATTAGTCGAAATCGCATAGAATAAAAAGGTCGTTTGAACAAATTTTGCACGCATTAAGTGCAAAAAAAATGAAGAAATATCATGTTCGTACAAAAGGAAAACAATAAAAGCTTTACAGAAATACCTTTCAATTACTTTTAATGAGACATTTATTAAAGAATAACTGTTGCCCAAATACAGAGGTACAAGCATATAAACTGTCCAAAAGCGTCTCCGCGTCCTTGTGTATGATGAATTATTTCCTCACAGACCAAACGACGCAAGCCTCTCGCTGATCTATCACTATTTCCATGGAAAATGTTCAAACGAACGACATTCTTTATTTCCATGAGTTCTAACCTTCTCGGCTGACCCGCCATTCCACACACTTTGTAGCGAACGCTCATTTCATTTGGTGAGATGCAAGTTGTACTCGACCAGTTTCTTCCGACGGAGCACCTGCTTCCAACGAACCCAAGAAGATGCTTCCCCGAACACTACATTCTTAACTTGTTCAAGTGTCAACCGGTATCTTCCCATATATTCCCATATACTTTGTCTCATACTCTGTAACCCTCTACTTCGAGTGGCTCTTTGACCGACTACAGGGTGAACATCGCTTTAAAATATATATCTGTGTGTTTGAATGTGTTTGAATGTGTGTGTGAAATTATTTTTATGAATAGACCAATAATTCAAAACATTATCGTCGTTACAAAGCTTGCTTAAATAGAGAGAAATAATGGTGGCTTCACAATTCCTAAGCATATAATCATTGAAATGTATTTGGAACCTTTACTCGCCTGTTTCAAATTGCAAGCAAACAGCATAAAGGTATTAGCCAAAACATGAGAATTTTAATTTTATGTCTACATATCTTGTTTTAGAGTGATTTGAAATATTTATTTTGTATCAACAAATTTCATATTACTTGATAATTTAACTGAAAAATTAAACTGTTAAAAAAAATAAAAACTGAATTACGGAAAAATAATTAATTTAATGATGAGTTAACTTGATTTTGAAAAAATATTATTTTGATTAAAATATAGTAAAAAGTATGCTTATGTATATCGGTCGTGGCTGCCTTCCTTGTCAATACGGTTCAAAGGTTAATTTCTTGTTGCGTCATATTCTGCCACCACACTTAATAACATCGCGCCAAAATTAAGAGAAAATCTCAAATTTTGTCATTTATTTATTCATTTCTACGTACAATTTGTGATGCTAGATAACGAGATTGCAAAAGAAGATAAAATCTTCTTTGACCGGCAAGTGATAAGCTGTAAATATGCACTTGTATTAATTGCGTGACAATCAACTAAATAATCACATTCTTTTATAGTCTTCTTTTTATAGATGTTAATCGGAAAATATTAAAAAAAAACTGTCCGTTTGATTTTACTGAACTTTACACGTCTGAATAAGGGCGCTTTAGTGTTGTGAACATGAGAACCGGGTTCGAATTTTACCATAGCCGATTTGTTAAGTGGGTAACTTCATGATAATATTGGCCTGGGAGAACGATCCCAGTGTGCTGCTCGGTGTTTGTCCCAAGTCTTGTGTGTGAAGCTGGTGGTAGTTACCGAGGATTCAAGGGCATCTGTCTTGTTCAAATGTTGATTACACCAGATTATGTGCTCTCTCCGAGATTGTGGAACTAAGGTTCGCTCTGTATAGTTTCAGTAAAAAAAAAAAACACGGCTTAGTTCTGTGTCTTTTGAAGAAACACAATTTTGCCTGGGCAGGTTGCTTTGAAAGACATAAAGCAGATTCTATTCTTCCGAGGGACAGATACCTCTACACATATTTATCATTTATTAAATCATCATTTTATTTAATAAGAACATTTCAAAAGTATCCACGTAGGATTTTTTTAAAATTTAGAAACATTTATTAATTTTATTAAATAAATAAAAATAAATATTTAACAAATTTTTCCCGTTATTTTTTTCGCAGTATAGTCATTTTAAAAAAATATGATAACAAAAATATTCCAGATAAAACAATCTTTTAGAATTTTTACTTGTTTTATTTGCCTGAACAGGTGGCTTCGATAGGGATTAGCTAGACATGAAATAGATTCCATTCTGCCGATATATATATATATAATTAAGAAATATATATATATATAATTAAGAAATATATATATACATATATATATATATATATATATATATATATTATTAAGAATATATATATATATATATATATATATATATATATATATATATATATATATATATATATATATATATATATATATACATATATTTCTTAATTTTATTAAATACGTAAATGAAAACCAGTATTTTACAAATTTTCTTTTCAGTTATTCCTTAAGATTTATTGCAAATTTTATTTTCTGAAGAGGTTGAATCTTCAAATAAAATTCCAATTTAATTTTTTGGCAAATTCTTTCTAAAAACATGTACATATTTTAGTGTCTATCTGATGTTTTACATCAAATTTCCTAGAAATTAATTAAAAAGGCTATGATTGAAAATAAGTAGAAGCATAAATAATTTCCGTTTTCGTTTCTCAAAAATCCGATTTGTTCTTTTTGCTAAGAGCGTGTAGAATTCAAACTCTCAGCTTGCTATTTTTTCTATTTTTTCTGCATATTGTAGACTGTGATGTGCTTAACATCATTGCTAGTGCCTGAGTATTTCGCTGTATATAGCTTTCCAATAATGACTTTAGGGTTCGTCATAAATGGCCGATGAACACCCCGGTGTGACTCCCAACGACGTTTCTCCAGGCCGAGACATTGCAAACCAATTTCAAATTGACTGTCAGTTGTGACGCTTTGACCATAAATCCCACAGACAGAGGGCTGCAAAGGTAGGTATAAAGTAAGTATTATATCTGTATTGATATGTTTGTATAATCAATACAGTGCGTTTTGTGTGCATTTTTGTTTTGTTCTATACGGTATACCTATATTTACATTTGCATTTTCTAGTTTCCCCGTAGCGTTATTCTCTCGCTTGAATTTCTATAAGATTATCTGACTTAAATACATTTTCAATCCCTCTATCAATAGGGGGTTAAGACATTTATTCTTTAAACCACTGCCGTTGCCGTGCAAAAACTAAACTATTTTAGTGTACCCCAAACTGATTTTGAACTAAGTAGGATTATTAGTTTGGATCAGGGCCAGTGCAAGGGTCTCGTGCCAGCCGGCCCCGAACGTAAGATTTCGGCCCACTATAATAAATCTTAATTTCATAAGATATAATTTACAAATGTTGTGCACAATAATGGATCATATGCAATATAGATGAACAATTCAACTGGAAAAATTGAAAATAAATAAAATGCATCTAAATAAAAATTACAGACATGTTATAATAGATCATTTCATCTTAAATAAATCAATGATTTTTTTTCGTTAAATTTTAACATCAACTTGAGATTTTTCTTGTTAAAAAGTTGAATAATTTTAACACATTCAACATTATGGATAAAAAAACAGTGAATTTTGTATTGTTTTTTTTTTTTTCGAGACTTAGCATGAACAAAACAAATTCACGGATTTGGACGAAAAAACTGTACCCCAGAATGATCCGTGAAATTTGTTTTTATCCTTTAATAGTCAATTGTGCTTGGTTTAATTAGTAACGTCTATAAATTTAGGTAGAAAAAGCAAATATTGATAAGATACAGAATATCACAAAGCACGGCTCGGTGCTCTCAATAAGGCTTCTCCCCAACCCCGTCATGATGGGTGGGAATAGTATGCACTGACCCTGCTTCCTTAAAACAGAAATTACATATAAATCGTCTTAATAATTGAAGATTTTCTAAATGTCTTTATAAATGGATATGTAAAGAACATATTGAATTTCGCTAACTCTTAAGACCGGGCAGGTTGGAAAATTCATTAAATTGTATCTAGAACAAAAAGAATGATCTTACAGCCACATGATGTTTGAACACCGGTTACCGTACCATCACAGAAGTTAAGCAACGTTGAGCCTGGTCAGTGACGCGTTAGCGCTGGAGAATACAAGTTGCTGCAAGCTTAGGTGTAGTAAATACAAAACAAAAATAATACTCTTTCCTCGACTGTTTTCAAATTCGCGAGCCGATGCAAAAATTTATTTTGACCAATAGAAAAAGGATTTGGCTCCGAGTTGAAGGAAAAAACAAGGCAAAGTTTAACGAGACTATGTACAAGTTTATTTTGACCAGTGGAAACAAAGTAAAAAGTAACGAGCCCATGTGAAATCGCTTTTTCATATAAATACACAGAGAAATTTGAATCAAGGCAGAGAGAGAGCAGAAAGAAGCAGCAGGCAGAAAGCCAGAGTTCCACTAGTCTGAATAACGCCGGTATCAATTGTTAATCGGAGAGGTGAGTTCTAATTTCATTTGGGTTTGTTACATTAACATAAGCACAAATACTCCTCGGAAAGTTATGAATCCACCTTTGCTCCTCCAGCTATGGGTTAATTAGTAAGACTTGTATCACTAAACTATTATTATCTCCACAATAAATTCTTACAATCTGTAAATATTTTCTGGCTTTAAATAACCTGAAAAGGGTTGATAAGCCGTAGAAAGCGAGTGAATCAATCAATAAGAAAGGGTGAAAAGGAAATTGAAATAGACAGGGTGAAAAAATGTGGAAAATAAAATAAACGGGATGTCTGGAAACAACATTTGATAAATTGGGAAAAAAAAATTAAATAGTCGGCTATGCCCGTCTATTCCGCACGCAAGACTTTCTGATTTTTAACAGATTTTTAAAATGAAGGTGTTGTTCGTAAAATATTCTAGTATTCAAACGGAATATTGACGTGTAAGCAGCTATTCAAATATTGGGTTGGTGCATAATTATCAGTCATTTTTAAACAATATTTATTATGAAAAAAGAAACATAAATATTCAACAATAAAATTTTTAAATGGTTATTCCGGAGCTTATGATTATCGGCATGCATTTTAATAACCTGAATATAAAATAATATTTTTATTTAAAAAAGTAAACAAATCAACAATAACTCGCCTACAGAAACGCCTGATAATTATGCACCAACCCAATTAGACAAAAATAAATTATATATAAGAAGTTTTCCTAGTCTTATTTCTTTCGAATGGCAGAAAGATTATTACGATAAACATCTCCTGTTATAAATTTCTGGCGTTTATATCAACACATGTCGCCTCGTTTTCAAAAGAATTTGGAGGTTGACTTAAGTGGAATTTTCACAATTATCACAGTCGCTCCCATGCCATAGACGAGAAAAGTGAAATGCTCCCCCACATCCATGCCCTTAAAGGATATACATAAATATTGAGGGAACACATTTCCACATACATATGGCACAAAGACCTACATTCCACGTTCAAACATATGTAGAATATTATCACAGTGAGGAATAAGTTGCATGTGTTGAACTGTACTCAATCCTGTATATATAACCCGCAAGCAAAAAGAATGACCTGAGTTATTATATTGGGCCTGGAGCTGTATGGTTAATATGGTTATATTCCTCTCATTTTCTTCTAAGACTAAGAAGATTGGCGCAACACAATCTTCTTACCTTTCTCTCCATTTATTCATAAACAGCTTAATTTACAGTCTCACTCTCTACCATTTCTCTCTCTCTCTACACACACACATACATACATATATATATATATATATATATATATATATATATATATATATGTGTGTGTGTGTGTGTGTGTGTGTGTGTGTGTGTATGTATATATATAGTAAGGTAATGAAGGGTTTGGTAATTCGTATGGATAATTCCAAAGAGGATGTAAGTATATTTTCTGGGGAAATAAATTCTAGTCATAAAAACTTAAGGGTGTCTCTTTTTTAATTTAATTCACCCCACCATATATATATATATATATATATATATATATATATATATATATATATATATATGTGTGTGTGTGTGTGTGTGTGTGTGTGTGTGTGTGTGTGTGTATGTATATTCCTCTTATTTCTCCTCTCTCTCTCTCTCTCCCCCGCTCTTTCTTTCTCTCTCTCTCTCTCTCTCTCGCTGTTACTAATCACTTAGATTACTTTCTTTACATGTAAATTCTTTTTTTACCTTTTATGGGAAGCTTTCCAATGACAGAAGTGGAAGATGTGCTTCGCCAAATACATTTCGGAATGAAATATTTTAGTAGCATCGTGATTTCCCACCTGATGAAACGTTAAAAAATATGTTTAACGATGAAACAAGGTATACAATTTTGTAGTGGGTATGTGCATGTTCTAATATAACACTGCATAATATATATATATATATATATATATATATATATATATATATATATATATAGATCGATAGATAGATAGAGAGAGAGAGAGAGAGAGAGAGAGGTACCGCCCAAAAGACTGATGCATAATATTTAAAACTTATTTTAAAGAAGAAATATCTTTCTTGAAGTTTTTATTTTAGTTTTAATGTAAAGCTAATCGATTAAATTTAATTTTTCAAATAAGCAAAATAATTTGCTGTATTTCAAATTGAATTTGAATGGATTGGAAGGATTTTATCTGCTTATCAGTAACATTGATAAACTTTCAGCACATGTATATAGTTGAATAGTAGCTTACACTTTATTAAAAATCATTAAAAAAAAATATATACGTTTCTGAAATTTGTTTGACGAACATTAGCTGATTTAAGCTTAATTAACCTGATTTGTAACAAATATTACTTATTTTAAGTTTAAAATATCACATTAATGCACATTTTATCACGGCGGTAGCAGTTTATTTTTTATGATGACAGGTTGACAGCTTCAGTGACCGACGGAAATTTTTTCTACAGTGGTTATATCTGTAAAATTTAATTGAATAATATAACGTGAGCGCATTTTTAATATAATTTTTAAGTAATCTTAAATGTTTAGGAAAATATTCTACATAATCTAATGTTTTATTGAATTTTGTGTACAGTGGCTTTAAATTTACTATAATTATCGCTTTTATTTTCTAATAACGACGTGTATATTTACAAAAATCGGCACGTATACAGACATACAAAAATATTGGGTTTCGCTAAATTTACGATTAGTAAATATAGATTTTATATAAATATAGATTTTACTTAGCAACAATATCACCTAACCTTTACAAAGTAAATATAATTTCAAAAGATTTAAAACTTTATAAATTAATCTAATTAAAATTTAAAATGAAAACAATACTCCAAGGAGTTCTGCTTTCAATATAAATATTGAGTTCTACAAAATATAATTTCTCAAAATTTCATTAAATTAAATAAGTGGGGATAACAGATGTAAAAATATTTTTACCAAGATTTAAAAAAAAAAAAAACATTTTTAAAATAATTGCATTCATTTGTGAATATGTTGTGAAATTCAATAATTATTTGATTTTTGAAAGAATTTCCAAATCAAGATGTTTTTCATCATAAAAAGATGCTAAAGTTTCTTATATTTATCTTTGGCCACCAAACGCTCTAAAAAGGATAAAAAATATAATTTAATAATAAAAAATCGTTTGGTCATTCCTCTTAATAATAACATAAAGATTTTTTTTCACAAATGAAAGGTACCAGTATATAAATATTTACTACGCTTATCTCATTTTGGCGTCCGGCAACGAGTATGACGCGTCTAGTTAGATAAGAGTTACTACTCACTCGAAAGGATTTGTATATCCAAGAATAATGCATACGCATACACACGCGAGCAAACGTACAATATATAGTGATTTTCTAAGCGCGGCTTAGATGAGGCATAAGGCCGAAAGTATGGGGTACCCGGTGAGGATCGAACTCACTACTCAGTCGTAATTGATCTAGCAAAACAATCTTTCTAACTTTACATTACCCCAAGTCAAGGTGCCTAAAACATACAATATATATATATATATATATATATATATATATGATTGGTGTATATGGAATGAATTCCAATAACCAACAATTACTATTCTTAATAGAGTGCTCAATACAAAGTAGAGCAGATATAATTATTTATTTTAAAAAAAATTTATAACATAAATATGTTATAAAATCACTACAAAAATAGTCATTTTGTTTCAACACCCTCGGTGTCTTATCAAGTGATGACGTTGAATGTAAAATAAATGGCTATTTTTGTAGTGATTTTAAAATAAATAATTATATATATATATATATATATATATATATATATATATATATATATATATATATATATATATATGTGCGTTGGTGGACTAAAACGCCATATGAATCTTCGCCAAAATATTAATGTAACAATTGCTAAAAAAGACGTCCAATGTTGCCACACCTGTGCAAGTTAATGAACGACCGTAACCAGACTGAAAAGTCACATCCGCTCCACCTCCAGGATAAATCAAGAGATGGCATTAATCAAAATTGAGTAGCAGCCATCATGTGTGTATAATAAACGTAATTTTTTAAAAATCAGTGAAAGGTTAATCCTCTTTTTTAGGTTCGATACAGTTTTTCCCACGAGGATGGATCAATAATTCCGTAATCTGACTGGTAGTTAGCAGCTGGTTTGTGATCTGAAATTTTCACTGTATAATGTTCAGTTCATTTTACTAATATTCACTACTGAATTAAGTGTAAAGTAAAGAAATAGATTATGTAGAAACATATTTGTATAAAATAAAGGTTTTTTTATCATTAGGATACGTATTTTTATCAAATTTTGTGAATATATATATATATATATATATATATATATATACACTGCGTGCCAAATTATTATCGAGATAACTTATTTTCTAACATTTCAAAAACCTTCCAATCAATTCACACAAAATTTTCACACAAGGTTGGCAACACTGACCTGCGCAATCACTGAAATTTTCGACCTGATCTGTGCAATGTAAATAAACTGGCGCCGTATTTGTTATCAGCAAAGTGATTTGAGCGTGCCAAATTATTAGAAAGATTTAGTAAAAATCCCAGAATTGAGCACACAAAAAGTTTATTAATGTTGCACGTGAATGTTTATGACCAAAAGAAGTTAATAAATAAGATAATCAAACAAATAATAACAGATACAAAGGCACAGTTATAAACAAATTAATAGGGAATGTGCTTTCCCAGTTTTGAAATTACTTGAAGTCGACGATCCATAGAATTTTGTTAATTGTAGGATGTCATCTGCTGTAATGTCACGAGATATGTCAAGAATTGCTTCCCACAACTCAGCGTTACTCCTGAATTGTCGTCCGTTGGCGTACAGTCTTCGCTTCATGATGCTCCAAATGTTTTCGATTGGGTTCAAATCCAGAGAATTTGCTGGCCACTTCATTTTTCGAGGTCTATCGAAGCCTAACTGCTTCAAATATTCAGTAGTCTTGTGAGCAGCAAAATGAGGGAGCATTATCTTGCATAAAAACAATGGCCCTTCTGAAGGCAACTCTTTGCCTTTTCATCCACGGTTCAAGACGCTCCTTCATAAATGCTATGTATGCATCAGAAGTCATTTTGACGCTATCTGGTACTCTCCATGGGCCCACTAATGTTTTTCCAATAATACAACCCCAGATCATTATGCCTCCACTGCCTTGTTGGCGTCTCAAACGCTGATGGCGATTCTGTCCGTTCATTACACAGCCTTTGCACCAAGTATCTGTCCCATCAAGTGTTGCTCAAGTTTCGTCTGGGAACAAAACTTTAGAGAAGTCAATATTCATATTGTCCTCGGCCCATTTCAATCGATTTTGAATGTGATTTCTCGTCAACGGAGGCTTCGATACAGGTTTCACTGTTGTTGCTGTTTCCCTCAGATACCGATACCGAGTACTTTTAGACACAGTAGGATCTCCAATGCGACTGAAAAGCTCTTGGCTGGTAAGTCCAGGGTTCTTTGTGGCACCTCGTTTAAGTCGTGACATGAGACGACGTGAAATAACCCTTGGCTTGCTTTTATCTGCCCTTTTGCGTACTTGTGTAGGGTCGGCGGTGAAATCTTCGCTGTTTGATGACACATCCCTATCATTTTAGAAATTTCTAGGGTGAGATTTACGTTTTGAGAGTTCTGAGGTGGTAGTTTTCTTTTTAGCATTAATTAAACTGCTTTTATGGTCCATCTTTTTACTAAATTCTTACACTTTTCTAATAATTTGGCACGCTCAAATCACCGTGCTGATAACAAATATGGCGCCAGTTTGTTTACATTGCGCAGATCATGTCGGAAATTTTAGTGTTTGCGCAGATCAGTGTTTTCAAAATTGTGTGAAAATTTTGTGTCAATTGACTGGACGGTTTTTGAAATATTAGAAAAAAGATATCTCGATAATAATTTGGATAGGAGTGTATATATATATATATATATATATATATATATATATATATATATAAGTGGACATTGAAATAAACACCCATTGGAGAAAGTCTGTAACATGTTTATACACAATCGTCATGGCACTGCTGAGTGTTGACTTCAATGCCCTCTTTTATATTTACATACGCTCTATCCCTGATAATGAGCACTTTAGACCATAAATATATCATACGTTAAAACAATATTTTATCGTGTGTGTGTGTATATATATATATATATATATATATATATATATATATATATATATGTGTGTGTGTGTGTGTGTTTGTGTGTGTGTGTGTGTGTTTGTGTGCGTATGTATGCATGTATGTATGTATAAACTGATGTTCATTGATGTGTGTCTGTTTAATTTTTTACAGTGTGAAACCAAGCGAATACAATGTATGTGGAAGGAATGGATGGTCTTTGCACACATTTCTTTCTCATTTGTCCTCATTCTTACACGCCATGCAATGTCTTTACTCTTCTTTGTTCGATTTTTTCTTGTATATACAATTTCTTTTAACCGTAGATCGCAACAGGTGCTCGTGGCCAAATGATGAACGGCGTACTATTCCAAGAAGAACAATATAACATATACATTTCACTTATAACTACACACACTAACACACGCACCAATATATATATATATATATATATATATATATATATATACGTATTTATATATATATGTATATTTATATATATGTATATACATATGTAAATTTATATATATGTTTATATTATAAATTAAGTGATTTGCAATATGATTTCTTCGCTACACAGGAATTACCATGTTTCCAAAACTGAAGCTAAAGACTTCAAATTTAAATATATAATTAAATTAAAAGAATAGTTCTGTTTCCATTTCAAGCGAATTTTGGAATTACTTATTTTAAAATTTACTTAGTTTTAAGCGCACATATAATTCATATTTTCTTGTTTCAAATGTTACAGAGAAATCCAATCATTTAGACTGGGGCGGTAGCGTATTCATTTTTATTAACTATTGTTGTATCATTTATGAGTTACGTTCGAAAGAGAGCTTAAGTTTAGGGAGGGTAGGGGTGCATTTTTCAACAAATTATGATATCCGTTCAACGCATTTCGTCTGTTTTTTTTTATTTTTTTATTAATGACAAAATGTTTGTCGGTATTTTTTCCGTTAAATTCGTACTTGTATACTTAAATATTCTTTCTAAAAGGGGTGTTTGGGTTAGAATACGTTATATTGAAATACAATTTTGAAATATTATTTTTACTATTAATTACAAATAGATTATATTTCTTTTTAAATCAAGTAAATGTAATAGAACTGCATATCAAATATAAGTAAGTATATAACCATCTCCCATTATTTTTTAATGTTTATCTTATTTTTAAATATTATTTAAGGAAAATTTTTGACAATGTCGGCAAAGATTAGATATTTCATTTCTTTGATTCAGTATTTTTTAAATTTTTTATAAACTTAGTAATATATATAGTTTCTTATGTATGCACAAAGGTCATGGGTCATTTAGTGACCTACATATTCTAGCTTTTCTTATCAATTTCCATTTTGCTGTAGGTGTTTTATATATATATATATATATATATATATATATATATATATATATATATATATGTTTATATATATATATATGTATATATATTCATATATATATATTTATAGATAAACCTAGTGAACCAGACAAAAGCGCTTAGTTGAAACCTGGATAGGTTTGTCTGGCTCACTAGGTTTATCTAGGTCTACTCTACGGTTGTATTGAGCTCTTTTTAGTTAGTTGTTTACTCGTTTCAGGGTTTTTTTCTTTCGGCTTTAAACCTGTATCTGTGCGATTTTTTTTAGACAGACTTTCATGTTTCTAGCTCTTTCTTTTTTAAAAAATTTTTTTTCTCTCGAGATTGATTTGATTATTGGCAAATCAAGAATTCGAAGGTTTTTCGAAACGAGTATAGTTACCTATATTTATATATATATATATTTTTATATATATATATTTATATATATATTTTTATATATATACACATATATATATTTATATATATATATTCACACACACATAGAGAGAGGCAGACAAACAGACTAAGATTTCATCGCAACAATTGTAGCTGAATTCAACCAAGTTCTAGCTTTCTAACATTTTGTTGTATATTTCTAAATTTCGAATATGTTCCTACATATCCAAATCACTTGTGTGCAAAATCTGTCATAAGTTTTAAACCAATTCTGTTCAAATATTTTCGACCGTCTGAAATATTATAAAGAAGTAGTTGTCAGTATGATACACTACATTTTAGTGGCAAGTGCCTGGTATTTTGAAGAAAGTTAAAATTCAAATTTAATTAATATATACACGTAATAATAACATTTGCATAATATATATATATATATATATATATATATATATATATATATAAACTTATGTAATATAATACTTAGATTATATTTTTACCCGTGTGAGATATATATATATGAAAAATAACTTTTCTTCTTTTATATATGTATATAACGTATGCGAATTATTATATATATATATATATATATATATATATATATATATATATATATAATGTCATTCAGATACAGGCCGGTTTCGCAGCTCATCAGTGTGAGTAGAAAACCGAATGCTTCAAGCCAGTAGCGAAACCCGACCGATTTGGTATTAGTCGGAGTTTCCTCCCCGAAGCCTTCGGCGCTTCCCCTTCTTGATTAAACAAATATAACAAACACCATACAGCCAGCTTGCTCATTAATGAAGAGCGATGCGTTAGCGTTGACAGCTGCTGTTTATAGAATTCGTCCATCTCTTAACAGTGCTCAACCGAAAGATTTTCGAGAGAATTTTAATATATATAATATATTTAATAAATATATTTTGAGAGCATCATAATACATGTATATATATATATATATATATATATATATATATATATATATATATATAGATATAGATATATAGATAGATAGATAGATAGATAGATAGATAGATAGATAGATAGATAGATAGATGACAAAAATATAGTTTTAAGGTATGTTATGTTAATGGGCAGAATTTCTCAATACATGAATATAGTGCTTGAAAATTAAAAAATATAAAACTAGTCATCGTAGGTCAACATTGAGAGTTAACAGCCTGTTTAATGCGTGAAGGCAATCTTCAGGCCGTGAAACAAACTGCAGCGTGTTCACCCCACTCTCCACACCCATATATATACGGGGGTCATTCAATAAATAAGGTGAATTTTTCGGTATAAGGACTTCTAATACAGAGAGAAGATTACTTTTTTATTTATTATTTTTTTGTTTTTTGTTTTACTTCTTTTTCACATGGATTTAATTTCTTAAAAAAAATACTTTGAGAGTTTTGGCCATTAACAAAGATGGCCGACCAAGAAGCATGCTCCAGGATTAAACAGCGGTCAGTTATCAAGTTTTTGGTTGCTGAAGGGTGCAAACCAGTTGAAATTCATAGGAGAATGTCAACTGTGTATGGTGCCACATGTTTCAGCCCAAAAATGTCTACAAGTGGACTAAGTTGTTTAAAGAAAGATGGAGCAGTGTTGAGGATGAAGACAGGCCTAGGAGGCCTACAGAAGTGAGGTCTCCTGAGGTGATCGAATCGGTCAATGACCTCATTCAGTCTCACAGAAGAACTACTGTGAACTGCTGAGGCAGGTCAAGAAAGACATAAAGAACAAACGCAGGGGTCATCAGTCAGAAGGAGCCAGCTTGCATCATGACAACGCAAGGCCTCACACAGCAGCCCAAACGATGCAGACCATCAACGAGCTAGGCTGGGAACTGCTCCCTCATCCCCCTTACAGCTCAGGCCTTGCCCCTTCAGATTTTCACCTGTTTGGTCCCTTGAGAGGCACGAAGATTAAAAGTGACGATGCAGTCAAAAGTGTTGTGAGCGACTGGCTGAGACATCAGTCCAAATATTTTTACGCTGAAGGAATGCGGAAGCTTGTGCACAGATGGGAAAAGTGTGTGACAGTGCTGGGAGACTACGTTGAAAAATAAAAAAAAAGTAAGCTTCTATCTGTATTAGAAGTCTTTATACCGAAAAATTCACCTTATTTATTGAATGACCCTCGTATATATAAATATATATATAGAGAGAGAGAGAGAAAGAGAGAGAGAGAGAAAGAGAGAGAGAGAAAGAAAGAAAGAGAAATAGAGAATGAAAGAGAGAGTCCTGAACACGCGATATATATTGGGGTCTTTGACACAAGTTTCCCTTTAACAGTTGGATCGCAGAAACAGATACACAACACTCAACCGCCCGCTCTTCCCCAAGGCATTAAAAACAAAATTACATAAATATAGTAAAAATAAAACGAGTAAGATTTCGAAAGAAATATTGGTCAAAGTTAAGGCAAAGTACAGCATTTAAATTGATAGGGTGCGAGACACAAAGAGATTGAAACCTTGTGATTTTCCATTGATAAGTTTTGTAAATATTTTTCAAGCCAGTCGCATGGTAAACGACTTTGTTTCTTTGTGCTGATTTGTTCTACTTTCTTTACTTTCACACACTGATGACTCTGACAAAAGTTAAGTGGAAATTGGACAGTAAAAAAGAATAGATCCAAGAATCCGCCTTTGTTATGTTTGATACTACTATTCTTGTATCTACTTCTTTAACATCTGAGAAGTGAAACGATCAAATCAAAACAACAAAAGTGAAAAGAATAAGATTGTTCAGTACAAACAAACAAAATAAATTAACTTTAGTGCTGGTTTTCGATTCCTGATCAATTTGGTCAATCTTTTTTTAAATCTGTTTATGGTTGGCATTTCTTAAGCAAATGTCTTATTCACTCTCATCATAGAATATAAGTAAGAGCAAATTCTGAATTTCAATAATTCATTAAAAAACACACTCATACATTTAATACATTCGAACACCCATTGTAGAAGTAATTGAAACCCCTAGAAAGATTTTGTATTATATTATATAGATGAAGAAACTATGGTGTGCAACATTGTTGGAACACCGTAAAATGCCAAACGCTTGCATCTGTCAGAAACAACCAGATTCAGTGAATGGTTAGTGCACAGCAGAGAGAGATTTAGGATTTACTCTGAAAACTTGTGATTGGACATCAACTTGTTTTCTTCTCATGTTGGCTCTTATCACAGGAATGGAATTTTTAAAAACATAATTAGTTGTAGATCTTTTGGTTATTGAAAAAATATGTCTAACATGTCTTATTGGCGATAACCAAGAATGCCTTACCTCAGTGTGGCTTATTTTTACTGGATAACACTGAAAAACGATGGAAGATATCAAGTGTGCAACTGAGAATTATGACAAAATATTTAGTTAACTTTGACTTTTCTAATTTTTCTTCCTTGACTTTTTTTGCAAGCACTTCCTTTTGCATTGAGCTGCTTAAGTAGTAGTGTTGGGTTTCATTTTGAAAACAATCCCATTTTTTTTTTTTTTTTTTTTTTTTTGCAAAATAATTCAAAAGCATAACTTGATTAAACATTCGAGGCAAAACTGAGAAGATAGTCTTTTAACAGATAAAGAACAAATGTGTCAGAAAATCTGAAGGGACATTAGAATAGAAAAATATGCTTGACTGAAGATTAACAAACTATTAAGTGACGCCATAACTGCATTAAAGTAAAAGAAAAAATGGAAAAAAATGATGAACCGCCATGTAATATCAATCCTCATATATGGTAGTGTATGCTTGACAAATTTTCATAATATCGCTGTCATATCCTTCCTACATCTGCTTAATCCTCACTTTCCAGGCTTGACAGTAATCATTTACTGGGACTTGTTGGGAATGACTTTTCCGTCTTGCAGTCCTTATCCCACAGAAACAATTTCTGAATCCTATCACTACTTTATCGCCACTTCCATGGTGGAATATCTATTCTTTAATGCCATCAGCTGAGGCCATCGCCACTAAAATCCACCTTCCTATGGCCACACGGTTGAATCACCCTCACTATCCACGCATTCCTTTATTGAGAATAATGTTTCGCTCAAAAGGTTTCATTGGAAGAAACAATTTTTGCATTGGCTTAACATTAAAAAAAAAAATTAAAGAAAAATGGATGAGGAGGAGACTTGAGACAACAGAGATGTTGGAACATGTGAGACTCGAGAAAATTTTAAGGAAAATGGACCCTTATACTTGGAACCCAAAAAGAAATCAAAAGGAAAAACTAGGAAAAATTATCCATGCTACACATACTCGATATAATTTAGATATGTACAAATGTAGAAAAAATTAGTATATTTATCTATTATCACATCATTATTTATAGGCCTGGATATGGATGATCAAGGCTCTCCACAACTTCTTATCTATTTTATCTCTAAGCAACGTTCGACTCTTTACCATACATTTTATTCTGACTTTTCCATTCGTTTATATACACACATTTGCTCGATATTTCCCTATAAAACTCCTCAACTACAATTTTCCGACACGTGTCGCAGAAATTTCAACGTTTTCTTTCTGGTTTTAAGTACAAGTGCAATTTTAGTTCTCGTTTTCTTTAGAAATTTCTCGTTGCCCCTGTTTTTGTCCATCGTATTCTCATCATCTTTCTGTAGAGACACACCTAAGTCGCTTCGATTTTCTTCTACATCTATAAGAAACTTGTCCAGGACGATAGATATTACATATCAGGTAAGTACTGTTTTCTTTATTTCTAATTAAATATTATTATGTCTTAATATTTTAATTAGTTTTAGGAAGGCCTCTATAATATGTAGCGCCTCCCTTCAAAAAAAAGCGATGCTTACGTTTAAATTCATTTAGATAAATGAAAAATCGTTATTGAAGTTTTTCTCTTTATTAAAAATCTTTCAAAATACAATATACTTTTCTGAAAAGTTATTTGAGAAAAATTACTTGATATAAAGTTTCTTTTAGTGAAAAATATCACAGAAAACTATGTTTTTAAGAAGGAAGGCGTGTTTTTGTCATATTAAGTGATTTAATGTCAAAAATTTTAAGTAAGTGGAGACATAATTGCAAAAAATTATACAACGTGAACGCCTTTATATAAATATATATATTCGTAATAATTCGCAGGCAGAACTGTTTCGGTGTTTCAGAGCTCCTTAGCGTGACTAGACATCAGAATGCCTCAAGCCAAGTTCGAAACTCAACCGATTTGATGGCAGTCAGAGCTTCTACCACTGATCTATCTTCATTCGGCAGAGTGAAAAACGGCTAAACCCAGCGTATTGTTTTTACAAATGTAAACAAATTCCAATCAGCCGGAGTGCTCGATTCATTTTACGGAAGAGCTTTTCATAAATGTTGTTTATAGAATTAGCTTATCACCCTACAGTGCCCAATCGACAGTACTTACACTACTGGTAGTTAAATATATATATATATATATATATATATATATATATATATATATATATATATATATATATATATATATACCCATTAATCTTTGTATATATATATATATATATATATATATATTAAGCTTTCTGAGGCTTTATTTAATTTTAGTTACTTTGGCCTTCGGCTCGTCAGGCTGAGAGTGGCAGAATAATTGAAATAGCGTACCGGTTGATTACAGTTTCATATACACTCGTACCCACAATCTATGATACAGGACTCCCGCCACCGAATTTATGATACCGAGTCCCTCTAATCTACTACATCTCAAATTTCATAAAGTAGCATTCATATAAATATAAATTTTATTGTAACCTAATTATGTACAATAATGGATCATATGTAATAGAGGTAGACAATTCAACAAAAAAAACTGAAAATAAATACATCGTATCTAAATACAAATTGGAGACATGTCATAATAGATCATTCCATCAAAAATCTGCGAAAATCTTTCGTTCTTTAATAGCTGTGCTTAATTCAATTTGTAACCTATATAAATGTAGGTAGAAAAGGTAGGGTTGCCGCTGATCGGGAATAATATGCACCGGCCGGGTTTGTTTTGTGACATGCCTTTTCATGTACTGTGACAAATTGAAAGCTGCCGTTGATTTTGTCAATGTCATGTCCTTTCAGCACATAGGAGATCCACACATTCCTCTTATTTATTATCTGTGAATCGTCGTGCATTCTTAGGAAAGATGTGATGTCCTGTACTCGCGCTGCACGGCTTGGAAATCAGAATTGTTCTTCTCCTGGACTGACTGCCACCTAAGGCTAGAGATCCCAGTCTAGCTTAGTATTAAAACTGATAGTCGGAAAAAGAAAGATGCATATCTTTCTCAAGAGCATTTTTGCGGGAGTGAACGCAACCGACATGCCCAGAATTTGAAATCTGCCCGCCGATTCGACTTCAGTCAGTTGTGTGCCATGCGTGATACACGCGTACACGATCATGTATCTTTCGATACATAACTGACGAGGCAGATTTTTTCCTGCAGTAGGTTGCCATTTCTTTCTGCAGTAAACCAGTTGGAATCAAAGGCTATAGATCCCGATCTGTCCTGATATTTACCCATAGCTGGTGGGGGGAGAAGGAAGATATTAGCACGAAAGTGAATGTAATGAATTCGACTGGAATTCGAAACCGGTTCTCCGAGGAATCGGAGAGCCGACTTCCACTTACTGCGCTAATATCCGTTATACTAACTTTATATCCTAATGCTCTCGATACATCTATTTAAAAAAGAAAAAAAAAATAGGTCATATTTACAACGAGAAAGTGATAGTTGATATTTTTGGAAACCATAATGAGGAAAGAGAGTTTGGAGAATTTAACGCTCAGAAGAGTTTGTAATGTTATCGGTCCTGATTTGGCATCTCGATTTGAGTCGCTTCCCCACCGTCTTCGTGGCTTACCTAACTTTTCTGTAAATATTTCCATGAGAATTGTTCTAATGAGTTTTCTTCTTTGATGCCTCCACAGCATGAACTTGAGCATACTATTTGATTGGCTCTTAGGTTTCATCGTTTTACAGTTGAAATAGCTAAATGTAACCGTAAGTTCTATTCTAATAGTTTCTTCTCTCGTACTTCTCATCTATGGAACTCTGTTCCGGGTTCTTACTTCCCTGCCATTTACGATCTTCAAGAATTTAAATACAACGTCAATCACTATCTTCTGTCTTCCTGAAACTGTTGTTTTATAGTTTTTTATCTTCGCTAAAGTTTTCTCATTCCCTTCCACTCTCCGTAATCTCTTGCGTCTTTAGATATTATTGTGTCAAAAATACTGAGAGCTTATAGAAGCCAGCAGAGAGTGATGGAAACAGATGAAGAACAGAATCAAAGCGACAGAGATGTGGTTCTACAGAAGTATCATGAAAATACAAAAACAAGAAATTTCTAAAGAAAGAATCAGTCAATTATGTGCCATTCGTGATACACAATTAAGCGATACATGACTGATGAGGTAATTTTTTCCCAGTCGCCATTTTTCTTCTATCGAAGGTCTATCTTGCTCCTTAACTATAACTGGGTAGAAGAAGCAGTTTCATACCTTTCCAAAGGGTATTAGCACGTTAGTGAAGGGAATGGATTCGACGGGAATTCGAACTCGGTCCTCAAATTCCTCAATCCGAGCCTCTATCCACTACACTACCGCGCTACTCATACTTAAAACCAGAAAGAAAAAGTTGACATTTCTGGGACACAAATGGATGTCTGAACAGATACTGGGAGGGATTGTGAAAAAAAAATATATATTACTAAGAGCTGCAAAGAATAGGACTTTTGGAGAAACATGACTGTCCTAGTCTCCAGCACATTAGAAGAAGTCTTTAAATAATCGTCTGCTGCGAAACTTGTGTTCTTATATAACAGACGCATCCTGGTATCAGAATACTGATTTTTTAAAGTTGGCGAGCTGTGCCTGCATTCACATTCTTCCTTAGCATCTATTGGCTTTCTAATACACGGTAGCCATTTCTAGTCTATCGCGCTAAGGTAGACGCCCGGAATGCACGCCGCGAAAGGTTGGAAGTAATTTATTGTCATCGTGTATTTATTCTTCTTTTTAGTGCCTTCAGGATGGGCGCTCATGTATAGACATGCAAATTGCAGAAGGTGGAATGCATTTAAACTCTCCCCCGGCTGACATGCCCTTTTGATTTGGGAGGAGAGGCAGTGATCGTAATGTTGTTAGTCGACCAGGGCTTTTGGAAATGGGGGTTAGGTGCGTACCGAAACAAAATTACAAAAAATAAAAATAAATAAATAAAAAATATTTAAAAAAAAAAAAAAATGAAAATGGGTCCAGAAGTGCACGTGCCGGAAACTGCTTTGCTTTGCTAGCAGGTTTATTCTTGTACTGTCTCTTTGCACACGTTCGAGTGGTGGCAATGTGAAGAAAAAAAAAACAAACTTAAGATAGAATTACGCTATAACTATTCATATATTCATGACATTTTTAAATTAAGATGGATCTCACTTCCCACAAGTACAGCCATAAGTTGTCGTAAGAGTTCGCATTGTCATGTTTTGGTCAATAGTGGGAATATTTTAGAATTGTGTTTGAATTTTACTCGGTTCGTCCTTGCCTTAGCAGTTACTTAACAGAAATGCGTTTTTACAAGGCAAGAAAATCTTCAAAAAATAAAAAAAAAAGAAATGTACTCTATGAACATAGAATATTGCTACCACATCTGGTCTAGTGTTTCTGCTATATATCTAGAGATTTTTGATAAAATCCAAATAATAATCTGAAACGTTATCGGGCCTGATCTGGCATCCCGGCTTCAGTCACTTCCCTACCTCTTAATGAAACGTGTATGAATACACACACACACAAACACACATATATATATATATATATATATATATATATATATATATATATATATATATATATATACATATATATATATATATACCTGGATAATTATATGTACGAGCAAGCGTTCTTATAAAAATACATACATGCATATATATATATATATATATATATATATATATATATATATATATATATATATATATAGTATAAGAAAAAAGAAAGTGCTCAATATTAAATAACAGATCTATTTAATATATTAAAATATACATAATGCCGTACGTTGGTTGCACAACTCGAGGTTTCATGCTTTCTGAAATCGTTAGGTACGAATTTTTTTTTCTTCTGACGATTGCAGACGGTATTCAACTTCAAGTTTTTCAGCTAAATATTCCTTGTTACACACTATTCAGCTAATCCAACAAAATTATGAAGATTACTCTTATTATTATGCATAAAATGCAGAATATTTTATTTTAGATTTACTTCATAATGGTCGCAAGCTTCTTATCCTGAGTAATTACTGACGGCACGTACCATGAATATATATATATATATATATATATATATATATATATATATATATATATATATATATGTTATACACTATAACATTTTTGTTTCAAAGTTTAATATTTTATTCTTGCATTTATATATATATATATATATATTAAGTTAACATTCATTGCTCAGAATGCTCCAATCTTTAGTTCAAATGGTTCAGACCTTTATTGTTAGTACCGGCCACACTACTTTCAAGACAATGCAAGTAAAGGAATTGGTTTTACTTTCAAATATTTAAGCTTTTCTTTACTTTGAATTAAACATAGGGGCATTGATATATATATATATATATATATATATATATATATATATATATATATATATATATATATATATATATATATATATATATATATATATATATATAATGGATACTGAGATCAACAACGAGGGGCAACAATTTATTTCATGCTTAGTCACAATCTTCATGTCTGAAGATTGCGTTCAAGCATGATGGCCTCGAGATTGCGTTCAAACACGAAACAGACTGTCGCCACCTCAGTGTCCATATATATATATATATATATATATATATATATATAGAGAGAGAGAGAGAGAGAGTGAGAGAGAGAGAGCGAGAGAGAGCAGATAAAATGATTCTTTGTCTGATACTTTGTTATTATCTGGATTCTGATTTGAAATTTTAATTTTGTATCATCTGTGAATAATATTCACGACAGAATTAAAGTTGATTTGCTGTGCAGAGCTATAAATCCCTTCTTTTTCATCATTAAGCGATAAACTTAAAGTTGTACTTATATATACTGTGTTAATTTTGCTTAGCTATTAAAAAGATAGAAGATAGGTGAGAAATCACCTTATTCTTACTTGCTTACTTTTTTCGAATGTCCTGGTAATTTACAATGCGATCTCTGTTTGACGATAGATCGTTTGTATACGTGAACTGGTTTATAAGTTTAAAGGATGGGTAATCATGTAATTCTGTACATTTTTAGTAACAATATGTTGCCAAACCACGCAGTGAAAATGTATATTTCTGTTCTATGCGAAAAAATGTCCGTTATTACTTTAATCTAATTTCATTGGTTGTGTTTGACTAACCATTACGCTAGTTAAATTCTGTTGCTTTTTGTAATTACTAATTACAGTAGGTTTACTTTAACTTATTAATATTACAATCTGGTATTAATTTATTTAACAGACCACCCAGCAGTCTTATGCAAAATAAAAGAAAATGATGTATTATTATTTAAAAGCTTAGTTTTTTTTTTTTGTCACACGGTTACAATAGAATGTCACACAGCAAGGACCAAGCTCAATACATAAATAATCTGCGTGACGGGCTTGCGAAACACTGAACTATGTAAATATTAAATATAATATGCATATTTATAATCAATCTACGAGCTCGCGCTAAGCGTGTTAGCGTTCGGACAAAGGTATCTGGGTTCGAACCTCACGATGGTTAATTAGTCAATCTTATTACTATATAAAGCTATGTGAACTTTGTATCTTGTGTGTTTGCCAGAAGTCATATATAGAGAGTGATTAAAAGAAAGATATAAACAAATATATAGAGAGAATTGGGAAAAAGATAGATGAAAATTTATCATCGTGTAGGAAGTGGGGTATGGAGCAAATTTCCTTACGAGAAAGTGTATAAAACACGAGATCCGGCCCCAAACAGCATACGTACAACTGTCATCAAGGTTCACGCCACTCTCGCTTGTGAACTTCACGACCTGATGCTAAAAGGGTCAGCGCTGAGAAACTTCAAAGAGAGAGCTTCAGACTACAGTAATTAGGAAGAAAAATTCTATCTATTGTATTCTCTTTACTATGAACCACGCACACACGTGTTGACTTTTTCAGACAAACACACATATAGCAACATTTTATTTGTTTCTCTCATATGTACACAAAGAGAATTTATATCTTATTTCAGAATCTTATTAACCCAAACAAAAAGACATTCCTTTCAAATCTATGAACAATTGCTTGTATTCTTGTCGTTATATTAAATTAATGTTTCTTTGTTGAAACTACGTTGTCTTTTCTACTGAATTTTATTCCTTCAATGAAAATTACTTAATTATTCGAAACGGCCGAATTACGCCCAGCTCTGCAACAACATTTTATATTATTGTATCGAATCCCAACACTACGAATTTTGACATTCCAAACATTTTTTGTTCAACTTTCTTGAAACAGACCATTTTTTTTTATGTTGAAAGCAACTTGAATAACTGCAACTAAATTTATTTTAAAAATATCTCTACTTTCACAAACTCTTCATGAAACTAAATGCAAACTGTAAATACAACATGGTTGACCCAAAGATTCACAAATGGTCTTGTATGGTTATAATAATATCGACGGGAGAAACTGTTAGGAAGTTTCAGAAAATGATTTTAATCCAAACCGTGTGAATTAATTTATCTTTTTTTTTTTTCATCATTTCACCCCAAGTCAGGCGATAATACCACTCGGACGCAAGAGGTTACTGGCAGTGAAAGAGAAAATATCATTAGGGAAGATAAAGAACAACAAATGAACATTGTTTAGGAAGATAGATCGGTGTTGCATTTAGATTTTTCAAGAATTTAGGTGCGTAGTGAAGCAAGAAATAAGAAAAAAGTTCCACAAGCGAGAAAGGTGAGAAAAGAAACTATTAGAATAGAAAGTACTCTTGCATCTATGTAGTTCAAGAGTAAAACGGTTAGATCTAGTTGTAGACTAAACTGTTTCGAAGCAGTCCATTGGCTGTGTTAAAGCAAAGTCAAAAGTAATGTTCGAACGGACTGGATTTATTCATCTGTACAACGCACCAATTTTGAAAATTCATCAGTCACTCTCTTTCAGAAACTGCTACGAAGATCCACTGACCAGTATCTGTTTAAAACCCGAATTGATTCTGCGGGTTTTGAAAAAATATAACTTAGTATAAGTTGGTTTTTGCAAGTTTATCTAATCGCTACTGCAAAGATTAACCAGGAAATCAGCTAAGGGAAAATAGATTTCATATACAAGGAAACTAAACAAAATCCATCGCTAATACTCAACCATTATACAATGTAATGGTTTGATTCCTGTCGGAGCCACAAATTTTTTTAGTTGGGTTTCTCTTTCTGGTATTAATTTCCCTATTTAATAATAATAATAATAATAATAATAATAATAATAATAATAATAACGGGGATAGCAATTGAAACCCGTGTACCCACTAAAAGTAACATTTATACTCATAAAAAACTTAAAAAATGTCCAAACAAAAATAGACTGAAATGTCTGTTTTAACTCCGTTTTTAGCGATCCTGCTATTAATTTGTTTGCTGCAGTAAACGCTTGAATGGTTACGTTGAAGTGAAGGAGTTGCAGTAAAGTCAGTGGGACTGCCACAAAACATTTAAGTTCAATGCTAGTGCCACTCAGTCCATCAATAAAAACTGCATTACATCAGGTTTCGCATTCTACAGTCAGCAGGTGTAGAAAAAAAATGGAGAATTGTTAAAGGTTAACTAATAAACAGCCACACAGGTGTTTGGAAATGTAACATATTTCTGAAATATTGATATATTTGTCAGGGTCAGTTTACTGTCATATGATCCACAAGGAAAAAGGAAAAGAAACAGGAAGAGGCGTTTTTCTACATTGTTTAATAAATTGACGAATCAGCAACTTAGTGAGAAGGCAAGATTTACTAGTAAAATAAAAACGATGTTTCTTCCTTCAAGTTTTATAAGAGTAAACTTATATATATGTGTGTGTGTGTGTATGTGTGTGTTTGTGAGTGAGTGTATGTATGTAATATATATATATATATATATATATATATATATGTATACATATATATATATATACATATATATATATATATGTATATATATATGTATGTATGTATGTATATTAAGACATACCCCATTAAATAATTTAGACAAGTTTTGTCTGATTATTGTCAATCTTCTCGTAATTACGGACAAGTTTCTTAGTATCCTTAAGAAAGAAAATTATCATGATGTTCCGAACACTTTCGACATTAGCATAATGCCATCAGGGTCTTGTTTTTTTCTGAGACAAAAAATTGTCTTTTTCCTCACTTTACTTAGACAAAATTGTTGTGTTCATCTGAAAATTAAACTTTTGCGTGTGAAGTGAAAAACGCTAAGTTTATGTCGTGTGCAATTTTTTTAACTTTATCATGTAGATACACGTGCAAATGTCAAGGGAGGTAAGTAAGTTATTGAAATGTCTAAATATTTAAAAAAAAAAAAAAAAGAAAAAAAACTATTAGTTAAACTATCTACTGTAAACATTTTAAAACATTTGTCCCGTATTTATAGTTAATATTACTAAGGGTTGGTTTCAATTTTTTAATATAGTTAACTTCAAGAATTTCTAGTTTATTTCAATGAAAATTTATAAATGTATTTTCAACATAAATTTTCCGAAATTGCGAATATGGACAACTTCCATTAGCAGTCATCACCTCCACCTACAAGACAAAATCGACAATTCTCGAGAATGTACTGTTAATCTGTACCACACACGTTACCTTTTACGACTATTCAGCAAATACACGCTAACTGATAGTATCAGAATGAAGTACGCTTCAACTCCGCATAAGTTTTACATGTCAGCAAATGTAAAATTGGGATTGCGTCGGATCGACTTGGGAAAACGAAATTTATAAAAATAAAAAAAAAACACCCTAAGCCAGGCCTGAGAAATTAAAAAAAACTTGAAGGGCCACTCTGTTCGCTGAAAATTAGCCGCTACCCCCAAAACTATTAGGTTGGTGCAAAAATAATGACGTAATAATGTCGATTTTTGACGTTAAAAAATACGTCAAAAAACGACATTGTTACGTTATTATTTTTGCACCAACCTAATAATTTTCGAGTAAGTCTACACGAAATAATCTACTTGATTTATTTCTTACCTCTTCCCTTCGCTCCTGCTGAACTTTTCAACACTGCCCCCTTTGGTATTCTGTGGTGGCTATTTATATTTCGTTCCAATTATCTATTAAACAGAAAACCCCTACCTCTTTCCGTTACCAGCATGCTGATTTGGGCTCACTCCATGATTTTCTCCGTGACCCCCCTTGAACAGATATCTTTAAAGTCCCAATCGAAAATTGCGCCACTGAGGTTTCTTCTTGGGTCAAAGCCGGCATGGATGCTATCATCTCTTCTAAAAAATACCAAGTGAAACCTATAGCACACTATTTTCGGTTATACCAGCGTAACGGCTTTAATCATATCAGGCGCCTATTCGTTGTTGCTCGCAATAAATGGTAGTCCTCAAAGGATCAACATCCCTGTTTGCTGAGAGAAGGATGCACTGCATAGCTTCTAACAACTTAGGCTCTCGTGATTACTGGCGGCACTGCAATAGGGCATTAAATAAGTGTAAGGTTTCTATTCCTGCCCTCTTCAATCAATATGAGGTGTTATCATCGTCCTCTGATAATACTGAATGCTTTGTCTAGAAATTCTCCTCAAAATCTACTTTGACTCTAACCTAGAACCCCGCAATGCAGGCGGCCCGATGGTATCTCTGTAATAGTCATTAAGAAGTGTGCTTCCGAACTGGCCCCCGTTCTCCCTAAACCGTATAAATGACTCACTGCCTCCTGATTTACTGCCTGCTGAAATCATCATCTGTTGTTATAGTTTTTAAGAACTCTGTTGGGCCGTCTGACCCTTCCAACTATCGGCCTATTAGACTTCTGCCTCTTTTGGGGAAACTCCCAGAGGCTCTAAACAATGTTGAATTGATTCATCACTTCTCTTCACATGGCCTTTTTTTTCAGACAAGCAATATGACTTTGAATATTTGCGAAAAGAGTCTATCAGGCTCTAGATAAAAAACGATGAAACCCGGGCTGTTGCATTGAACATCTCGAAAGCCTTTGGCAGCGTTTAGTATTCAGGTCTTCTCCACAAGCTGAAAAGTTACGGTGTCTCCGGACACATTTTTAAACTGATTCAGTCTTTCATTTCAAATTGTGAAATATGATTCATCCTGAACGGTCCCTCGTCTAGATCCTTTCGTACTAACGTAGGTGTCTCTCAGGGCTCCATCCTTGGTCCTACTATGTTTTTAATTTTCATAATGACCTTCCTGATGGCATCACCTCTCAACTTGGTATCTACGCTGACGACCCAACAATTCACTATAGTAAGGCCTAACTATCTGACAAGGTCAAAATCGCAACCGATGTCCAAAACGACCACAAGTCCGTCGTTAACTGGGTCTAAAGATGGCTTGTTAATTTTAACGCCTCCGAAGCTAAACTACTCTCCGTTATTCATCCGAGAGACTTCTCTCTGCCTGCTATCAATATGGCTGATGCTATCCTCCAGGAAAGTGTCTCTTTGTCTTCCCGGGCTCACGTACTCTACTGATATGAACTGGGAAGATTTATATTGAATCAAATATAAATCTGAAATTATCATTATAAATAATTTAATAACTATTTAAGATATAGCATTAAATATCTTCCACACAATATTTTATATCGAACAAAACATCATAAAAAATATTAATTATTAATAATTACCTTAATCAAATAACTGAAAACAAATTATATCAATAATACTATGTTGGCCCGAAAGTTTTGACTCGCTTAGGAAGCTGAAATAAAAAAAAAGATCTTGATCTCTGTCTGGCGGAATTTCCAAGCAGTATTGCATTTCGAGCTTGTTCCAAACTGTTTTGCTGGCAGCTAAAACGCAGGCACGACAAACTAAGGAAGGAATATCATGCTTTGGTCAGTCAAGGCCGGGCTTTGTTTTCAGCCCGGAATGCGAGGCTACATAATGCCAGGTCCTCTAAGGAGGGTAAAACAGATGGACGATGCTGAGGTTCTTCTGCATCGAAAATTCAATTTTGATGCTGCTCTGAGTGACTGTAACCTATTCCGCGCAATGGCACACTTTCTCTGCGATCAGCGATACAACACTTTTGATGAAGTGAAGGAAGCTTGTTTACAGTTTTCTTTTATTCAAAGCTAGCAAACTGGTATCTTGAACAGATTCGGATCCTCTTTGACAGATTAATATCGAGAATGACTGACTATTTTAAAGAATAAAGATTGGTGTTGCTCCATAAAATTTTGTTGTTTTCTTCAGCTTCCTAAGTGAGCCACGTCTTTTTGGCCAACCTTATAATACGAAAACAAAACAGTAAAATATTCTACAGAAAATAACATTGTAACAACAACAAACTGAATGAAAAAATTATAATTAATATATTTGAAATGCGAGGAAAAACTTGGTTACTTTGGGAAAGACCTTACAATAATCAAGAATACTTGGAGAAAATAGCCTCCATAACGATAGAAAATCAATTGAGTAAATACAAAAAAATCAAAAACAAACAAAAAAAACAAAAACAGAAAGGTGCGTAGAACAATCGTCTTCTAACCGGATTTATTTAACTCATACAGTGAAGCCATCCTATGAGAGCTAGATTTATTATTAGTGAGCGAAATTTTAAGAACATAAGATATGCTAATGATACCGCGTTGATGGCAGAGAGAAAGGAACCTGCAGGTATTCCTAAACAATGTAGAAAAGGAAAGCGAGAAGAACCAACCATCAATTGTAAGACAGAATGTATGATTGCATGCAAGAAAAACAGCGGAAGACGTGAGCTACAAATTAAAAATGTCAAAATAAAGCAAATACAAAAATTAAACTATTTATTAGGTTGGTGCAAAAATAATGACGTAATAATGTCGTTTTTTGACGTTAAAAATACGTCAGAATGCGACATTATTACGTCATTATTTTTGCACCAACCTAATAGTAAGTGCATTACCACATAACGAAAAATGTCACACTGAAATCTGTAGGCGCCTTGCAAAATTTGCCTTCCTAAACCTAAACAAAATATTAAGAAACAGACAATTGCCATTAGGCACAAAATAAAGTAGGCTGAACAGCTATGCAATATCAATCTTATACGACAGGGAATGCTGGGCAATTTCCTTACGGATGACGAGGAAATTTGAGTCAATGGAAATGGGGTTACACAAAAGAATGCTGCAAATACCATGAACGGAGCAACTGAAAAATTTTATGGTAAATGGAAATAAAAAAGAACACAGTTGAAGTTTCCGTGACAGTGGAGAAATTGGATTTCGAGAATTTGACACTCACAGGATATACGGAAAACAAGAGGGACTGAGAGAAACAGTGAATAATCTCCTTACACATGTTTGTGCGAATGGAATATATGATTGAGGAGTGATAAGAATAGTAAACAAAAAGCAATTATTGCTAAGATCCACAAACAGTAAGTTATAGACATCCATCGTTGTTTGCGTCTTAAAATGACACAGCACATAGGAGAATAAATCGGTATCACCTATCGATAAAAACAAATTATACTCATCACATACTACAAAATACAATGATCAAAAAAAAAAAGATATAGCAAAAAACAGAACTAAGTAAAAAAACACCATTATGTCTATGAATTCGTTTATTTGGAAAATGTCTATCCAATAATAATTCAAACATCATTGATATTGGTTACGCAACCACTACATTATCGCACTGATTAATGTGCCATTAATCCGATTTTAGTTCAATTATATCGCTGAATATTCATACCGGCAGACGAAAATAATTAAATATACTCCTTAAAAAAATAAGCGGAACGTTTACTTCCATATGAGTATCGATTAATGCGCTATAAATGTGTTGGATTAATAAATAAAATCCATTATATATATATATATATATATATATATATATATATATAAACACTCAGCCATGTTCATTGCTAACTAGCTCAGATAACAGACGTAGATATTAATTTAAACTGCTGAAAAAATAAAAAAGGAAAAAGGAACGGGTAGTCAAACACGTATCTGCGAGAAATAACGCAAAAATAATAAGAAATAATAACGGATTATAATAAAATTAATTAATTCATCATCATATAGATAGATAGATAGATAGATAGATAGATAATGAACAGAATTAGATAGATAGATAGATAGATAGATAGATAGATATGAAAAGACATAGACAGTATTGAACAGACTTAGATAGATAGATAGATAGATAGATAGATAGATAGATAGATAGATAGATAGATAGCCTGATCAAACCAATCTCATAAATAATTATCTTGGATACACTACTTAGCCTATCTAGAAAACTCACGTCACGCCTAGCTGATCATACCTCAAGTAGGACTATGTACAATAGACTCATCCACATGTAAAGAAGACTCAAAATAATAGTAAAAAAGAAATGGCCAACACCCAATAACAACAGCTATGAACACGGTTACAATGGGCTGACCGTGTTTGGAATATATATATATATATATATATATATATATATATATATGAATTGGATTCAAATATGGATTAGAATCCGACAGAATGATACAATAAGCAAGAAATAGTAAATGGTGATAAATTTTACATGCTTTACTTTTATTTAAGTTTCACGAAAACTTTTCCGAAATGACTTCTGGAAGAGAAAGTTCTGGTACTTTGAGTTCTGTGTTGTTAGTTTTTGTATTGGTCGGATCGATCTCAAGTACTATTGGTTCTAGTGTTAGAGTATGTGTGTGTTTGCGCATGCGCGCTCACCTCTCCGGATTTGAGTGGGTATTTTTGTATCTGTCTGGTAGTGTCCGTGTGTTCAATTCCTGAAGGTGATTGTGGGAAGATGATGTACCTAGATGTAGGTTTGGTTTGGTTTACGGTATATCAACCTCAATAGGTTATTTAATGCCGACAAGATTTTTATTGCTGGTAATTTTTTTTTTTTTTCAAAAATGTATTTGAGTTAATAAATTTTTCTTCAAAAATTCATTACTGGTAATAATTTTTCTAAAAATGTATTGCTGGTATTAAAACCTATTTTACACTTTCATAGTGTTTTGACCCAAGTTTGTGGGTTAACTATTTGTCTATAGCTGGGACCCTAACAAGTCCTACCATCCCGGGTCAGGGTGAACCTGCGAACACCAGCAATTAAGAGGTGGCTCCACGCTCCTCAAAACCTCTTGATCAGAGGGCTTGGTGTTGATTGCAGTTTATCGTCTTACCCAGGACGTTGATTATCGTCTTACGCAGGACAACCTGAATGTAGATGCATCGTATTTGCAGGTATTTTGTTTGTTTTTTTTGGGGGTGGGGGTCGATTCTTGGTCTCCACCTAGGGTATCGTTAGGCAGTGAGTAAGGCATTCTGCAAAGTCTAACTCAGTGCATCAGGATGCCAAAGGCGGCGAAATTGCGGTAGCGAAAAAGTTGGTTTTCCTGTTAAATTTTTTATCGCACACACACACAGATATATACATATATATATATATATATATATATATATATATATATATATATATCCAAGTATATGATTCGTGTATATGGAATGAATTCCAATAACCAACAATTACTATTCTTAAAAGAGTGCTCAATACAAAGTAGAGCAGATATAATTATTTATTTAAAAAAAAATTATAACATAAATATGTTATAAAATCACTACAAAAATAGCCATTTTGTTTCAACACCCTCGGTGTCTTATCAAGTGATGACGTTGAATGTAAAATAAATGGTTTTAAAAGTTTCAAATTAATTAACAATCCTTCGCAAGGGGAAAATGTTGTTACAAAGGCTAAATGGACCAATCAAAACACAAGTATGGGAAAATTCAAAAACCTTGATAACAAAGTCATGTTATAATATCTATTCAGATGTTTAAAATATGGGTAGTATTAAAAACGTATTAATATGTATGTATATATGTATCTTTATGTATGTATATATGTAAGTGTCTGTATGTTTATGTAGTTGTATATATATGCATGTGTGTATGTGTGTATATGTATGTGTATATATATATGTGTAGGTGTATGTGTATGTGTATATATATATGTGTGTGCATGTGTATGTATGTGTATGTGCGCATGTTTGTGTATGTGTAAGTATATATATATATATGTATATATATATATATATATGTATATATATGAGTATATGTATGTGTATGTGTATATATGTATATGTATATATGTTTGTATGTGTATATTGTGTACTTAAATTTATTTACGTATATTTATGTTGGTATGAATGTGTTTTTATATATGTATGTTAGGATACGTGTATTTTTGTGTTTGCATGTATATTGATGTATGTCTATGCCTATGTATGTGTATGTATGCATGTTTATATATGTTTTTGGTTAAATGTCGTTGTATTTATGTGTATGTACGTATATATGTGTATTTGTTATTATAGATAGGTATTTTCATGTATATTTATGTGTATGTATATTTCTGTATGTGTGTATGCATGTATGTATATGTATATATATATATATATATATATATATATGTGTGTGTGTATGTATGTGTGTATGTGTATGTATATATATGTGTATATATGTGTGTGTGTGTTTACTTATGTAGGTTTGCAGTTGTGTATATATGTATGTTGACACCTACTGTATATGAAATTGTTTATGTGTACGTAGGGAAACTTGGGTATGTCATTACGGCCACATGGGTTAGTATATATATGTGTGTATATATGTTTATATTTGTGTATTGCTGTGTGTATATATGTATTTATATGTGTGTATGTGTACACATATATGTGTGTATATATGTGGGTATATATGTGTATATGTTTATGTATGTGTATGTGTACTTGATACCATGGAGATATATACGTATGTATATGTTTATGTATGTATGTGTAGATATTTCGGTGTGTATGTATGTATATTTATGTATGTGTGTATATATATATATATATATATATATATATATATATATATGCGTATATGTGTGTGTATGTGTATGTGTGTGTGTATATATATATATATATGTATATGAGGTGGACATCGTAGTTACCGATGGGTGTTGACTTTGATGTTCGATTTTATATTTACATACACTATTTTAATATATTAAATAATATTATTTTTAATCATTTTTATCTTTGTATATTTACTCGCTTAAGTTATATTTCAATAGGTTGTTAGCATTAATGTAATGACATTTTCTGTCTTAAATATTTATCGGTTGTGGTATCCGATTGTCTGGGTCAATGTCTGTGGATGTGTGTGCATGTATTTATAGGTATCTATGTGTATGGAAAGTGCATTCACTTTTAATTGTGTATGTATGTACGTTTGTGTTGGTTTCCCTTCCCCCACTTCCCCCCACTTTTTTTTTTATGACAGACCGTGAAGTTGTTCTCTGTTTTGTCTTTTTTTGTGTGTATGTATATATATAAATATGTCTTGGTGCTTATATATTAGAATCTGATTGCGCTTGTTTTACGCGTGAGTTTAGGACCCCATTCACACACCATGAGGATTAAAATGTATACATTGTAAAAAGACCGGATATTAAATATAGCTAAAGTAACTTCAATGAAGAAATAAATTGAATAACATATATTTCTTCTTTTCTCCTCAGTAATTTTATAGTTGTAAACTTAATAGCGAATAAATTTTAAATTTTGATTTTGCAATTAGCAGTTTTAAATTTTAATATTAAATTTTATCATATAATTTAGTAATTATTGATTGGAATAAATTCTTTTTTAATACTACCCATATTTTAAACATCTGAATAGATTTTATAACATGACTTCGTTATCAAGGTTTTTGAATTTTCCTATACTTGTGTTTTGATTGGTCCATCTAGCCTTTGTAACAACGTTTTCCCCTTGAGAAGGATTGTTAATTAATTTGAAACTTTTAAAACCATTTATTTTACATTCATCGTCATCACTTGATAAGACACCGAGGGTGTTGAAACAAAATGGCAATTTTTGTAGTGATTTTATAACATATTTATGTTATTCATTTTTTTAAATAAATAATTATATATATATATATATATAAAATAATAAATATATATAAATAAATAAATATAATAATATATATATAATAATAATAGGAAATATTAAAATTATAGGAAAAAACAATCAGATTTATAATTCAGAGTTTTTAGCATTTATTTTTATTAAAAATAAAATAAAACAGTACTCGATATATAACACCAACATCTCAAGATATCAAAATTGTCTGGACTTATAAATTAAGTAAATCAATTTCTAAAAAGTTATTCTTAGCATCGCTTGATAATTGAACGGAACTTTGTATCTTAAGTTTAATTTTTATGATTGAATTTTAATTGAAATTTCAGTTTTGAAACATATGAATTTCCTCTGTTGCGATGATAATATATTTTTAAAAAACAATTATAATATATATATATATATATATATATATATATATGTGTGTGTGTGTGTGTGTGTGTGTGTGTGTGCATGATTAATACAAATATTAAACTTTGTCGCTTACCTTATTAATGTTGTACCTATGATATGTGAAACTTAAAATAGAATAAGAAAAGCAAAATGAGATATAAAATATACCTCTATTAATAAAGGAATCAATAAATTTATCAATAGTTGGACAACTATTTTTAATGCAAATTTGTAATCTTTCAGTGAATACTTCGAATAGAATTTGGGTTATTCACTTAGCCATTTTCAAGGATTAAATATATTAACTGTTCACTGGAAATAGATTGTTGTATGTATAGAAAATGGCTAAATGTATAGTCAAACGCGCTAGGAAAAATAAATTTTTGACAGTTTTTGTATAATTTATCTATTGAAAAGAAAAAATAAGAGCGTATGAGAAATTATAAAAAAAAATTAATCAAAGCACCTGTCTGACATATTTAATGAAGCTTGCAGGAAAGAAGGATCGCTGTCTAAATGCACAATATATATATATATATATATATATATATATATATATATATATATATATATATATAAGTATAGAGTTTAGAATTGATTGATTTTTTGCGGTTTATCATCCTTTCTTAGGTCATTTAAAGCCAAAGCATATTTTTGGATTGTAAGAGATTTTTGGAGATAATTATTGTCTGATCGGAGTCTTAATATTTAACCCATAGGTGGGAGGATACTTGGTAGATTCATACCATTCTCGGGGGTATTTAAGTGAATATAACGAACCCAGCTGGAATTCGAACTCAGCTCTCCGATTTCTTATTCTGAATTACACCGTCCGTACTTCCAAGCGTACAGCACCTGGTATTCCCCAGCGGTCACCCATCTAGGTACTGACATGGTTCAACCTTGCTTAATTTCGGTAATTAGAAGAGAACCGATTTTTCAATGTGATATGACTGTGAACCTGAGAAAGGTTAGACGGTAAGATCTAGCAATTAACCTTCCTAATGAATTTGTGTAAATGGATGTCAGGAGATGTACTGGAAATAGAAGAAACTTTGCTTTGATCTACGAATAATATAAAGTGTGAAGGGCTATGTCTTATTGAGCATCACCCTTCTTCGAACCTCGTAGTCTGGCGCTACATAATCACAATCGACTGTACAAAGAGACAGAAACCACATCATTTGGGGACTTTCAAAAAGAACAACTTGAAGCGAAACTAGTAGCATAATCAATATGTTGTCTTTCCACACTTCTTCAAACAAAAGGTTAGGAAGGAAACCGCGATCAAGACTGGAAAAGACGGTAACATTTACGGGGCTAGACAATCTATTTTCCTGAAAAAGTGCCTTAATAGAAAGATTTTATATATTTCAACAGAGTGAAGCACTGGTCGTTCGCTCGGTGAATCCCGGATGTTTCCTTAAAAAGAAACGTCTAATATTTCCATTACTATCATTACCTACGTCCTGAAGGGTAAATGACGCTTAGAATAATGTATTATTCTTATTATATAATACTATGTGCGTGAGGTCTCTTCTTTTTTTTCTTGAATGGGTATCTTATTGCCTCTTTCTCCGCGACTGCAACAATGACTAACTTTAAGTTCACATGAAACTTCTAGTTGCGGATAACAGTAAAATATAAGTAAAATATAGTCTTTCCCCTATATATTTTATATTTGCATTGTATTTTGTGTATATTTCATATATCTACATTGAACACTTTTTTTGTAGTGTCTACGAATATTGATATTATATCCTTCCGGAGGACGCATATATTTCTGACAGGATTTCTCGAATATTCAGGACGGTAGATGTAGTGGGATTAAAAATACTATTTACAAAACAGTGATTCTACTTGAATATGAGTATCCATAAAAAATATCGTTTAAAGAAAATAAATATATATATATCATGAAATCGTCTAAATCCGGCAATTATTTTAATATATATTCTGTTTATACGTTATTTTTATAGATACAAATATTTAAGTAAATGCTTTGTTTATAATAGACACTATTAAGAACATTTTCCAGCCTGAATCTCCGAAAAATTTCCAAGAAAATATGTGTTTTCCGACAGGAATCGAACATGCATCCTACACGCAACCATCATATAGCCTGACGTGCTATACCATTTAGCTACAGAGGAAGCGTCTGGTTAACGAGGTCGAATTTATAGAATTTCTTGGACATTCAAGCCCGTAAATGTTGTTAATACTGTTTATTATGATCAGAGCATTTACTTAAATAGTTGAGTCTATAAAAACAACGTATATAAAGAGAATATATATATATATATATATATATATATATATATATATATATATATAGAGAGAGAGAGAGAGAGAGAGAGAGAGAGACCCTTCTGTTTGCCTCGGGTTTCTTGTTTCTTGATAAGAGCCAGAGAAGGATATGCAATATAATTGGCCCTGATCTGGCATCTCGTCTACAGTCTTGTCATAGACGCGCCGTCACCTCTCTCTGTCTTTTTTACAAATACTTTCATGGTAATTGCTCCGATGATCTGCTTTCGTTGCTTCAAAGACTTCGCGAATTCAAGCGTCCTACGAGGCTGGCATCCCGCTCTCACCCTTTCACTGTTGAAACTGATAAATGTAGCCGCCTCTTCTACTCCAATAGCTTCATGTCTCGCATCTCTCGCCTGTAGAACTCCCTTCCCTACTCCTTTTTCCCTGATAGCTTTAGTCTTCAACTATTCCAATGTAATGTCAATCGACATCTCCAGTTACCTTGATCTATCCACTATCCTTCTTCTCATCCTTCCCTCCTTCATTTCTATCTGTAACCCCTTGCGTGCTAGTGGCTTCCCGCCTTGCTGGGGGTGAAATGCTTACAATATATATATATATATATATATATATATATATATATATATATATATATATATATAATTATTATTATTATTAGGTTGGTGCAAAAATAATATCGTTTCTTGACGTATTTTTTAACGTCAAAAAACGATATTATTTTTGCACCAACCTAATATTACTATAAGTATTAATAATAAAATGATGTATATTTTCTATTACTATAAATGTAATTTTTAATGGTTGCATGTGTTTAAACTGCTATTGTCCCTTTTTTTTTTATTTCTTTTAAGTAATAAAATCAATAATCACCGACTTAGATCGAGAAGTCCTACAAAAGAAAAAAATGTGCTTGCCAACAGATAACGAAACTACATCCCTTTTCCATATGAGAAACCACTTCTATAGCCGAAGCGTGCTAATAGGGGTTGAACTAGTGATTCCAACAAAGCGAAACAAAACAAAACATTTGGCAAGGAATCTTTTTGCCCTAATGTACGAAACAATCTTAAGAAACAGCGTCTTTGGTCCGGTATCCGTTTAAAATATCAACGTATAGTCTGGTTATAATAAAAGCTTTTTCGATGTTATATTGCTGCGAAAAATGAAATAGTTTGCAATTATAAAGTATTTTCTCTCTCTCTCTCTCTCCCTCTGTATGTGTGTGTGTGTGGCATCCTAAGCCAAAAAAACTTAACCTGTTGTTATTGGTGCTTATATCAAAAGAAGCAAATGTACGGATCAAATTCCTGGTAGGCGTAAAATATGTGTATTTCAAAAATCATACTAACGTGTACTTCTCACATCTTGTGTAGATTTCTCTCTACAGTTACATTGATTACATGACACCCTTTATACAAAATACCTGTTGGCTCTTGTAGTCTCTGGTTGAGACTGGACGGGCAACTTCTTTTAAACAAAGCAAAAATATATAATAATAATAATAATAATAATAATAATAATAATAATAATAATAATAATCAACGATCCTCGAAAATTGCAGGAGACAATGTAGAGAACTTAGCACAGAAATACAAGTGAAGCACAATACACCAACTGTAGCTGCAAATTACTGAAAAAAGAAAGAAAAAGCAAATGCAGCCGTCCAGACACAAACACTGGCAAGATAAACCGCTTCATGACTAATACTCTACCCGTACTAAACAAACTGATGTAGATAAACACCGTACCCATCAGTGGCTACGTAGTGCAGGGTTAAAAGCTGAAACGGAAGGTTTTATCCTTGCTGCACAGGACCAATTCTTGTTAACTAGAAATTATCAAGCACACATACTAAAAAATTGTTTTAGCCCCAAATGCAGATTCTGTGATAAATATCCAAAAACAATTGACCATCTTGTATCAGGTTGCTCGGTATTGGCATGCACTGAAGATAAAACACGGCATGACAATATCTGCACTGGAAAATTTGCAACTTCTTCGGAAAGGAAACTGAAAGGCAACTGAAAGGAATTGGTATGAACACCACCCAGACCCGGTAACGGAGCTAGGACCCGTAACAATTTTATGGGACTAAACAATACATACAGACAGAATAAAGTTAATCACCCAGATATCGCTATTAGAGACCGCAAACAAAAAATTGCCTCCTTATTGATATGGCAATCCCTGTAGACTGCAATGTAACTTTAAAGTTCTTCAAAAAGCTATCAAATTAAAAGGATCTTGAAATCGAATTCTAAAACATGTGGCACAAGAGAATATCAAGAATCCCTGTTGTAGTTTGGGATTGATTAGAATAGATTCCAATAGATATATTGAAGGCATTTCTGCTAGATCATGCCTTCAAGAATTATAAAAATTGTTCTCTCGTGTACAGCCCACAACTTACGAAGGGGTTTATCTATGTAAAATATGCGTGTGTATTTTTTGTTTTTGATTTTTTTTTCTTTTTTTAATTTGCCCAGTGGAAAATGTCATGATGCCATTTCTGACTTTAGGTCTCTGGGAAGGACCCTGAAAGAAATGAGTACACACCAGAAATCAAAGGGAATAAAATAATCATAATAAATACAAGAATCTTTAAGGGGAAATCTAAAAACTGTGGCACATGAGAATATTAATAATTCCAGTTGTATTTGAAGAATTTAGGTTGTTTGATAAAAGTTTCAATAGACTCATGAAAGAGATTCCTGGTAGCCCATGTCTTCAAGAAATACAAAAAAAAAACTGTACTTAAAAGTAAAGGTCACACATTACGAAGAGAGTTATCTGTGTAAAATGTGTGTGATCTTACGGTTTGATTTTTTTGTTTTTGTTTTTGTTTTGCTTTTTCTGATAAAATGATGAGTGAAAGATGTCGTGAAGCCATTTCTGACCTCGATTAGAACCCAGAAGGATATGTGCACACCACAGAAATCCACGGAAATAATAATAATAATAATAATAATAATAATAATAATAATAATAATAATAATTGATCATCTTGTATTAGGTTGCACGATGTTGGCACACACTGAATATAAAACCCGACATAACAGAGTGGGCAAATATCTGCACTGGAAAATCTGCAACTTCTACGAGAAGGAAACTGAAATAAACTGTTATGAACACCACCCAGACCCGGTTACGGAGATAGGACCTGTTACAATTCTATGGGACTACACAATTCAAACTGACAGAACAATCAAAGCCAACCGCCCAGACATTGTTATTAAAGACCACAAACAAAAACGGTGCCTCCTTATTGATATGGCAGTCCCTGCTGACTGCAATGTATCTTTGAAGATATTCAAAAAGCTGTCAAAATACAAGGACCTTGAAATAGAAATCTCGAAAATGTGGCATATGGGAACATCAGCAATCCCTGTTGTTGTTGGAGCCCTAGGACTGGTTGGAAAAGATTGCAGTAGACTAATTGCAGGGATTCCTGGAAGCCCATGCCTCAAGGAGATACAAAAAATTGTTCTGACAAGTACAGCTCACACTTTACGAAGGGCTCTATCTATGTAATTTTTATTTTATTTTATTTTATTTCTTTTTTTTTTTTTTTTTTTTTGTCAGTGAAAAGTGTCATGATGCCATTTCTAACCTTAGGTCCCTGGGTGGGACCCGGAAAGAAATGTGTAAACGCCAAAAAGCAAGGAAAATAAAAATAATAATAATAATAAAAGAACGAAAGAAAACCAACAGAAAACACATCAGCGTGTTGAGAGCTGAGACAGAAGGCCTAATTATTGCAGCTCAGGATCAAAGCCTCGCAACCAGATCCTATCACTGTCACATAATCAAGGATGGAACTAACCCGCAATGCAGGATCTGCAGGAAATATGATGAAACTGTCGACCATATCATCTCAGAATGTCCGGAACTAGCAAAATATGAATATACGCACAGACATAAAAAGGTAGAGACATATGTCCACTGGAGGATATGCAAGAAGCACAAAATCGAAACCACTGAGAGATGATATGAGCACTAACCAGACACAGTTATCCAAAATACCGATGTAACTATTCTCTGGGACATGCCAACTCAAAATGGCAGGAAAATAAAAACCAACAGACTTGATATTATCATGAGAGACAAGAAATTCAGGAAGAGTATGCTTATCGTTATAACAGTAATATCTGAGAGAAACACATCCATGGAAATAATCGAGAATTAATCCAAATTCAAGGAAGTGAAGATTAACAGGATGTGGGAGATGAAGACTAAGACTGTACCAATGGTAATCGGAGCACTGGGCTTTGCGACAAACGGTATAGACAATTTTACTAACAGTGTTCCAGGTAACATCGACATAGAAGTTATCCAGAAGATCGCCCTACTAGGAACATCCCATATACTAAGAAAAGTGCTATCAATTAAATGACAGTTCTCTTATAGGGCCAAAGGACCATGGTTTGGACCCAGCTCAACAGTATATAAAGCAGGAAACATAGACAAATAATAATAATAATAATAATAACGGCGTTTGAAATTGGGCGAGTTAAAACTAGTGATGTCTGAAGATAGACTTAATCTACAGGCGGTTTTACTTCCGCATATAAGCCACAGATAGTTTTTTCTCTCTTTTTTGTTAAATGCTTCTTATATGTTGTTAAATACGACACATGTTTTCAATATATTTGTTATTAAAACCTCGCTATAAATAAGAGTATAAAATAGTACTATATTCAGTATAAATATTTATGTCTTCTCTCTTTCCCTCTCTTTCCCTCTCTCTCTCTCTCTCTCTCTCTCTCTTATATTTTTTTAATATTTTAGTTTGTAATTAATTCTTCTATCACGTCAACTGGAAAGTAAATTCTACGAATGTACTTGTTATATGTAAGAAATATTTTATACCAAAGAAAACCGTCCTCTGGATATTTTGAGGAGCGTGAAACCACATCTTAATTGTTGTTGTTCACAGGTCCCCCCATGATCTGGAGTGGTAGCACCTGTTAAGGTCTCAGCTGTGGATAAATAGTTAAACCCAAACTTAGGTCGAACACTATGAGAGGTCAAATATTAGGTTGGTGCAAAAATAATGACGTAATAATGTCGTCTTTTGACGTATTTTTTAACGTCAAAAAATGACATTATTACGTCATTATTTTTGCACCAACCTAATAAAATTATAGTAAAAAATAACAGCAATACACTTTCATAATAAAAGGTTTTCCCAGCAATACATTTTTAAGAGAAATTGCTAATGCTACTAAGAAAATTAAATGATAATTAAGGAATCGATATGCCGCTAAAAGACAAAGAAAATAGTAATTTCAAAAGCTTATAAATTCTTAAAAGCTTACACGATTCATAATGTTTCTGTTCCCACTTTCTTTCATCAATTGATTCCTATTTATCTTAAACACAGATTTTAAGGAAATTGCTTCAGCATCTTTCTTGAAACAAAAAAAATGGCGTTGTTACGTAATTTTTAGCAGGAAATGGAGCTATTTTAAATAAGTCAGGACAGAAAACTTATGATGGCTTCTTCCTTTTTGTGATTTAAACCTTGAATCACGCCAAAGTATTCTACTGTATTGTTCACACAAAAGTAACTTAAACTCCTGCTGTATATCTCTTGATTGTTGATTACATTCAAAGAAGGTTTCATAATGTTATAGATCCTGATTTCTCGCCGATTTTACATGCCTTCTCTCTGTCTTTTCTAAAAGATATTTTCATGGGAAATGTTATGATGACCTTTTTCCATGGTGCCTCGACAATGTTCTACTAGATTGGCAACTAGGTCCTATCCTTTTACTGTTGAATAAGCTAGATGCAACCGCCACCTCTACTCTAACGGTTTCTTTTTTCGCACTTCTCACTTGTGGAAATTGTATTAAAGATGACTGAAAAGTTAACGAGATTAAGCTTTTTATTTAAGTTTTATTTTTTTCGTATAAGTGTTTTCTTTTCTGAACATAAAATGTGTAAAAAATATCCACATATTCTGCATATCCGATCACTTTCGGCTATTCTTTCAAATATGAGCACGGTCACAATGTGCTGTTGTTGTTTGGAGAATAAAAAAATCCTATATCTCTAGATGCATAAATAAAAATCCATACATGCACTTAAAAATAAAGTAAAAATTATCCTTGATAATTGCTAAAAGAATAGTCGAAGGTGCTCATGCACAGGACATTTGGACAATTTTTACACACTGTATATCCAAAAACAAGAATACTTGTACGAAGATAAAAATATTAAATAAAAGTTTTAATCGTAGTATATTTTGAACAATAAAAAATATTAAAAAATTAAAATCTTTAGACACACTGGGTTGTAGATTAATATTCTTGCGTTTTTTTTATTATTCATTATTATTATTTCATTTAGATTCCTCGATAAGTTTCGGCCATCATCGGGAGGAGAAATATTTCTGCTTGCTGCTAGCAGTAAACTACAGAAATGAGTCTTTTGCTGGAGAAAATGAGCTTTTGTCTGTAGTTTTCATTTGTTTTGTTTTTTATTTTTTTATCTTTTTAACATGGATCTTTTAACAATATATATATATATATATATATATATGAAAATTTCTCGGACATTCAGGCCGGTAAATGTTATTTAATACTGTTTATTATAAACAGAGCATTTACGTAAATATTTGTATCTATAAAAAGGATGTTAAACATAAAAAATGTCTTTATATATATATATATATATATATATATATATATATATATATATATATATATATATATATATATATATGTACGGTGTATTCCTGGAAGAATTTTCGATTGCACTCATTGTTTTGAAACCGCAAGTTCTGATGAAGAGGACCCTAATTTTATCGGTCTCGCGAAATATAAAATATTACTATGGCTTTCTGAAGTTTCCGATTTTTTAATTAATTATTACTTGCTCTGTTTGCTACATTGAGCCCTCAGGATTTATATCCTACCTGGAATTATCCATACGGATTACCAATTAACTTTATTACACACACACACACACACACACATATATATATATATATATATATAGATATATATATATATATGTATGTATATGTTTTTGTTATAATCTCTTACAATAATATAATATATATATATATATATATATATATATATATATATATATATATATATATGTATTTAATAATTCGATTACTTTTGCAGACTCAGTATCAATAACACACAAAGATACACATATATATGTATCTGCATATAAGGTTCGGTTTACCCTTTAGACTAGAATATATTTTTATTCGTGATACATTTCCGCTACATTTACATAGCCTGATGCACACTTATTGCAAATTCTTAAAATGAATTATCTCCATTATCTGGTAGTACAACGATTCTTTAAGAAATACCTCTATTTTAATATCATACAAACTTAGCACATATGTCAATAAAAAAACGAACATTTTATAAGCATTCTAACAACAAAACAATCAAAATAAATATGATTTTGTTATAGTGATATCATTTCAGTTTACGAAACTATTTAGAATTTATTTAAAAAATTCAAACCTCCATAAATATAAATTTCTAATACTTAAACATTAATCAATTTGAAACATAATGGCACAAACTAAACCATTCTTTTCCTTACTTTCTCTCCTTAAAAGTCAAATAAATATGAGTTTGTCATCTTGATATTTCAGATTATAAATCTAGTTAGAAGGCATGGAATCTAGACTAAAGGCTAATCCGGCCATATATATATATATATATATATATATATATATATATATATATATATATATATATATATATATATATTGTGTAGTGATGCAAACTGAACACGCATGCGCACACATTCACAGGACACTTGAAATGAAATTATATATATATATATATATATATATATATATATATATATATATATATATGGGTGCACAAATTCGAAACACCGCCTTAAAGACTCTTAAACAGCCTTACAAGACTCGCACGCCTACGAATGGATAAACATTAAACAAACTGAAATGGGTACAAGAGAAACGTATATCGTAGAACAAACAAGCACTCTTATGCAGTCACACATGTATACACGTAAGTAATCACACACACACACATTTACAGACACACATACACATGCATACATACACACGTCTTGTATCGGCGTAGAAACAATTATACACATATATATACCCACACACACGTGTGTCAGAACAGGGGAAATAATTCATGTATGACAACAATCAACAAAGAAAACATTGCATTAAAAAACCTCGAATGAAACGCCTGGCTTTTGTTATTCTGAATAGACGCCGCGTCTTAGAACCTAGGAGATGGGGTGTTTTTCATTTATTTTATGCTTGCAAGAACCGCCGCAACTTCCTTATCATTGACATCATAAGGGGAACTGCGCAGCAGGAGGAATTGCTCCTGCTAATTCTATTCATTACATGAGAACAAAGGTTTTTCTTGCCTTTGGCTAGGGAACCTTTGATTTGATTATAATTAGACATTACACATTTTTATTTGATTTGATCGTATTTTTAAAATAGGCCTATATGTAAGAATTATAAGCGAAAGTAAATGCAACTACGATGCAGACACACGCGCACATGTAAGTATTATTTGATATTTCCATATTATTGATGCTATTATTGACCCCTTCTATTTTTACTGCTCCCCATCTCTCTTTCTCTCTCTCTCTCTATATATATATATATATGTGTGTGTGTGTGTGTGTGTGTGTGTGTGTGTGCGTGCGTGCGTGCGTGTACTTGTGTTTGTGTGTGTGTAAATATATAGAGAAAATAGGAAAGAACACATTAGGTAAATAATCCAAAGTTCTTTAGTATTTTTGTTATTATTTTTAAAAAATAGTGTTCGATACAAAAGTAGAGCATAAATATATTTTTGGATTCCAAAAAAAATTTCGCTTGAAGATGGAACAGAGCTTAGTACTTTAATTCAGTTTAATTCAAATAATTATATTAAAGTTTTCGGCTCTTGTTTTGAAACATGAGAACTCTTATGTAGCGTTTGGTATCATATTTTTAAATAATTATATATATATATATATATATATATATATATATATATATATATTACACATTTGCATACCAAGGTAATTAATAGAATTATTTTTTAATTCGACATCATTTCTTATAACTTTTATATGTTATATTTAGTGTCCACACGTGTTTGAGTGGAATTTTTTTAAGTGAAATTGACATCTACAAGCGTGGGCAGTCTAAAGTCTTATTAAAGAAATCGCGTCTTATGCCTTACTTAAACAGGAAAGTTGTGGTGTTCTCTCATGGTTGTGCTTTTAGTCACGCCTATTATTAGGTTGGTGCAAAAATAATGACGTAATAATGTCGTTTTTTGACGTTATACGTCAAAAAACGACATTATTACGTCATTATTTTTGCACCAACCTAATATAAAGGTGGTTTCCCAGGATAGAGGGAATGCAAGTTCAATTTCTGTGGAAGGTAGTAACAGAAAGCAGTAGCCATTATTTATACAAACGCAGAATGTATGATCCTTAGCAAACTGGGAGCTACGAATTGGAGGCATCAGAATTAAGAAAGTACAGAAATACAGCGTTCTGGAAAGTATTATAATACACAACGTAAAATTTGATAGTGAGATCCGAAGGTACATTGGAAGAGCAGAATATGCCTTCCAAAAGCTAAGCAAAGTATTAAGAAACAGGAAAATTTAACTAGAAACAAAAGAAAAGAATGTTGAACTGCATAACAAATGATATCAGCTCTCCTATATGACAGTGATTGCTGAACAATTTCTTCGCAGATGAAGAGGAGACTTCGGACAACAGAGATGCGTTTCTACAGAAGGATTACGAAGATACCAGGGATAGAATATGTAGAAAATAAGAAAATTTTAAGGAAGACTGGAATAAAAAAGAATCAGAATCAGAAAGAGAAATTTCTGGACCGTATAATGAGGAAAAAGGCTTGGAGAATTTTACACTCATATTATTGAAGCCATAGACGAACAAGGAAACAGCGAATAATCTACCTAACAAGCTTGTGCAAAAGGATAAGAGAAAAGGGTTTGAAAAGGAAAATAAGGAGACAAACATTACTTAGAGTTAAAATGGATATGAAGTTGTGGATACCCATGATCACACATCTCCTGAAGGAACACAAGGCATAAAGGAAGAACAATCGTATTATTTCCTGATGACAGAATCTTTTCATTTTCAACGCAGAACATACAGACTGAATATCGAAAATTGCGAAAAGTAAATTTAAATAAAAATTGTGAATTCAGCTGTAAACAACATTACAATTTACTGCTAAGACTCAATGTTTGTCTTGGTAATTTTCTTTCATTTATTCCTTTTGGTACATAACTAATATTCACCAAAAGTAGGGTGTCATATAATCTTCAGCTAGAGATATGAGCGAAAGGAATCATTGCTATCCTTACCAAATACCAGTGTTCGACCAAAGAAATTGGTGCTGTGTATAAATATATGGTAATGTTGCGATGGAAAAAGCAAGAGATTGATTCGAAGAAATATTATTGCTTTCATGGCAAATATTCAGAATGCTCTAATCTTTAGTTCAGCTGGTTCAGAGCTTTATTGTTAGTACCGGCCACACTACTTTCAAGAGCATTCAAGTAAAGGATTTGTTTTTAGCTTCAAATATTTAGGCTATTCTTTACTTCGAATTAAACATAGGAGAATTGATATTATTTATCTCTCTCTCTCTCTCTTTCTCTCTCTCTCTTTCTCTCTCCCTCTCTCTCTCTCTGTATATATATATATATATATATATATATATATATATATATATATATATATATATATATAAAAATGGTGGTTCTCGCTCGATCCGTTTAGGTGAAACCTAGGTTAGGTAGGTTTGATTGGCTCCTTAGGATTATCTCATATATATATATATATATATATATATATAGGAGAAAAGATGTAGATGACAAAGTGGGAAATGTTCTCGTGTGACCCGCCTCATGCATTATGACTTTATTCGGACTACGTTTGTTTACGTGGATTCGACTACACATACGTACGAACGAGAGACGCTAGGAATTTTTAGATTTTTTTTTTTTTTTTTTTTTTTTTTACATGTGTTTTGGTTATGCAATGTAGACAATTTCATTTAGATTCTTTTTCTTTTCATTATATTTGTTATTAAATATCTCACATTGTAATAAAAGAAGATCTGCTAAGAATGGTGAAACGTTGTAAAAACCTGGATGCAAATTTACTCTGGATGAAGTAGCGATTAAAGTACTTTCTAAATATTTTCTTCGTAGTGAATTATTTCCTCCTTAAATTATAGTAGCATTTATTTATATCAAAATCGGGGCAAGTTTCGTTACGATGTGTAACTAATGCGTTTAATTTATTGTTTTTTTAAATATTCCTTTTGTGTTCATTTTATATTTCATTTAAAATTGGTTTCGTTCTTTGTCCTGTTTCTTCTTGTGCATGCGCGTTCTTTTCTTTTGATTTTCTTTTTTTGTTTTTTGTTGTTTGTGCTTACCTTCTTTAATCCTAGTAATTAAATTGTGTAAACCGATATCAGAACAAGGTCTGGAAGGTATAGTAAGCAGTACGTTGCGCACGGTTTTCTTATTTCTTTTTGTGTTTTCTTGCTGCATTTTCTTCTTCTGTCCATGCATTCTGTATCTCTCACCTGATCGTAATCCTGGTCTCGGCACCAATTTTAAACATATGGCCTAGCTCCTTAGGCAAAATTTCATCGACTGAATAGCATTGCTCTACTATATTCCTGTTCGCGATGGCGTGAAGAAAAACTGGTAATGTCTTGGTGTACGTTCAGCAACGCAACAGAAGAGGAGATATCGCCACAGCCAGAAATGAAAACAGTTATCCTCTTTTCAGTATACTGTTCTTTCTTCATGAATTCAACTGACACTGTCAGTAAGACAGAAAACTGGCACTTTAGAAATCGTCGCTGTTTATTATGTCTTCTCTTACGAGAGACTAACGGACTAAATCTTCCCTTTAGACAATGAGAACTCAGACTGTCTCTCCCTTCATCTCTGATTGTGGTAGTCACTCTCACTGCCCTTCTCAACATCTCAACGAAGGAAATCGTGACTGGTTGTATACTTTGATTGCTTCTGATGCCTGTACATCATGACGGAGTGCTCGTAAATAGCGATTCTAGGATGTGGCATGGCTATATAAAACACTATATAACAGAATTCAATTGACACTCATTGCCGGAATTTATTTATCTCTATAAAAGGCAGGATGTGTGTGTGTGTGTGTGTGTGTGTGTGTGTGTGTGTGTGTGTGTGTGTGTGTAACGAATGCACGGCCGAAATTTTCGACGGATTTGCACCAAAATTTACATGCACATGTTTCAAGTTAGTGGAAAGGCCAAGATCGATTTTGCATTTCCCAACTCCCATCGCTAGTGGAAATAATCGATTTTTTCATCCTTCTACGGCACTTTTCATGTAGTTTGCAGCCATTTTCGACTGGCCAGAGTGAGAGCCTATAGCTGGCTGCCACGAACAGGCAGGAAGATTCTATTGGCCAGCGTGAGAGCCAACAGCTGAATGACATGAATGTTAACTAGCATGATAGCATGCAAAATAAATCGATAGCTACATTCGTCACACGTGGGAAAAATTTAAATCTGCATTGCACTTTACACCAATTTGCTCATTCGCTTGCTTAAACTCAACATTGATTCTGATTCCGCAGAACTGGGTTTGGGTGTGAAAAAGTATTTGTTGTTAACATTCTTTTTTCATTCGGTTTTTCCAGTTACGAGTCTTTTTTAAAGCTGATCATTTTGTGTTCATTTTGTTTAGTTCTTTTTTCGTAACAGATTTAATGTTTAGTATAGAGCTTAGAAAAAATTCCCAGTGTGAGATAGGCAAGAAGTAAGGCATATAGCAACATCAGCACGGCAAAGAGCACTCCTTTAAAGTCAAGGAAGGGCAAAAATATTTTAAGTCAGGTGATAGCGATTGCTGTATGAGTCGTACGATTTTTGAATCAAGCACGGGCAACGCCGGGCCATGCTGCTAGTTTATTAATATAATTCACTATTCTTTTCCCTACTTTGAAGCTCTCTAATCTTTAATGTTGGTTTTCACGAAACTGCTAAACTGTATGTTTAGTTTAGAAGAAAATAATTTTTATTTGTCAAAAAATGGTAGCTTTGTTACTTACTTGTAAATGAAGATAATTATTTTATTATTTTATTCTTAATTATATATGCATATAAACTCAGTTCCACAATAGACGCACACACACACAAACACAGACACACAGACACACACAGACAATCACATATACATATATATATATATATGTTCGACACAGTTTAATAATAGTTTGTTATGACGTTTAATAAATAAACGAAGTGTCTACTCATATATGAGTATCGACTAAAAACTGTAAATAACGTTTAATAATATATATATATATATATATATATATATATATATATATATATATATATATCATTAATAATTTTAGCTAATACGGATTAATGAATACAGAATATTCCATCAGACGCACGATCAAATTACTTCTATACTGAAAAACCAGTGCTATTAAAATATCAAAGTGACGAATTTGCAAGAGTATGTTATTAAAAAATGATATGTTTTTTACTTTTTTTTAATTTCTACTACATAATACATGAACTTAATATTGCCGAATGCAGCTCTGCTAAATAAAATTTAGCTTACAAGGGAATGCGGTAGATAATATATATATATATATATATATATATATATATATATATATATATATATATATATATATATATATATATATATATATATATATATATCAATTCATATCGGTAAACAATGTTCATATTGGTTTATTGATCTGTATGATTATCTCTTTAATTTTTCCTACCTGTCACTATATATATATATATATATATATATATATATATATATATATATGGAGTATGGTTTTGTTCTTTCTTTTTGTATTCTTTTATAAAAGAAATTCTTTCGTAAGAGATGATATCAATTTTCGAACCACATTTTTGATAGAATTTATTTCCCGCCTAGATCTCATTACCACTTTAAACACTTCTCCGTATTCAACAACACAATATCCACAACAAATGCTACGTAACTGGATATAACTTTTAAATAATAATCTTTAAAAGTTGTCATAAGTGCCCCTGTAATTAGAGAGCAATGATTGAATTTATATCATTAAAAAGTGTGTCCAAGTCACACATGGCCAAGTGGATTAAATCCATCGTCTGACCGCACCTTTCAGATAAATTGTATCATAAATAAAAGATTGCCTTTGTGATTTGATGCAATCCCTGAAAAAGATTTTGATGTATGGAGAAAAGTAAACTGAGCTAGATAACTGACTGCATAATGATAACTGATCATTTCTTACATCGCATTTTCGACGCAAGGACAAGTGTCGTCATTCAGCAAAAGCGTCGGGTGACATTCTTTATCAGATTTTTCCGTCTTTGAATTAAAAATCTCTTAATTATTTTTCGAGTATACTAAATGACCTAATCTAAGGTCTAAATGCCTAGACATTTCAGTTAAGCTGTTGAATATTTATGAGCGTTTTAAATTTTTTTAAATCCTTTCGGAGATGCCACATGACGTAATTTAAGGTCTAAATGCCTAGACTGTTAAATTTAAGGTCTAAATGCCTAGACTGTTAAACTGTTGAATATTTATGAGCGCCTTTAAATTTAATATTAGGTTGGTGCAAAAATAATGTCGTTTTCTCACATAGTAACATATGTGAGAAAACGACATTATTTTTGCACCAACCTAATATTTTCTTTCGAAGGCTATATTATGTAAGCTCGGTTCTAACACCTAATTTTTTCAGTTAACCTGATGAAGATTTATGAGCGTTTTTAAATTTCAAAAATTTAAGTAACTGTCAATTATATCACGATCACGAATCCTTCTCCTAGACCGGATTCCACCCAGTCTATCCTGCATTTAACCCATAGCTGGGGTCAAATATATACTTGTTGCAAAATAAAACCATCACATTTTCCTTGATAAAGTCCGTCAGATGACGAAACACGTCGGCTAAAAAAACAAGTATAGTTTTCCTCTTGTCTTTTCTACAAATATACTCCATCTTAAAATATCTATATATATATCATTTGCAGACAGTACCGTTACACAGATTATCAGTGCGACTACACATACGAATAGCTTCAAGCCAGGACCGAAACCCGACCGAGTTGGTGTTAGTCGGAGTTTCTACCACTGAGCTATCATCATCCAGCAGAAAAAAACAGCAAATTCTAGCGTATTATTTTACGAATGTACTGAGTCCGCCAAATATGCATTCAGACTTCAGGAAAGGAAACATTTGTATAAATATTGTAATACTAAATTTATTCATACATTATGATAGTAATACAAGTTACCTTTGAAATTTACAATCACAAGAGATGCTCAAAATGGTGAAATTTATTAGTGCTTGCAAGTTTTGTATCAACCTAATAGATACCTTCTCTGTAATTGTATTTGTCCCATTTTTTCTGTGACGATATTCAGTCACCACCCCCCACACACACGAGGGCGTCATGTGGCACAAGGCCTTTTTAACGTGGGATCTCCGAACCTGTGGTCTCGGCCAAAAATATGCCCATTGAACCCGTATAAATCCACCCTTCGGCGAAGCCTCCTTCGGGTTCCTCCCTGCCCAAAGGCAGATAGTTCAACCGATCTGTCGTTCAAGAGTTGAGCGACTGACTTCCCATTTTTTTCTGTGACTTTTTACTATTAGTTTTTCACTTTCTTTTCAGTTATCATTCAAAAACGATATTCAATGATTTTAATTTCAAAGTATTTTATTAATAAATAATTTGCCTTTAAAGAAATCGCTCAACGCAGTTTAGTTTAGTTACTGTTTCTTCTTCTTCTTCTTCTTCTTCTTCTTCTTCTTCTTCTTCTTCTTCTTCTTTACATTTTATTTCTATCTCAAGGTCTGGCAGTCTTTGACCTTCTTGCTCTAGTGTCAAAAGGGACGGTTTTTCCCTTGACACCAATATTATTTTAATTATATTCACTCCCCGTCAATGTTTATTGTTTTGAAAATCGATGACTAGAATTGTAATAAAATCTAAACATATTATGAGAGTGAATTTATTCATTTCTTTGGTTCTTGTGAATTTACAACAAAATATTAAACACTATTTATTTATGAGATTTTTTTATTTACAAATAAAATTTTAAAAACTAATACGATTATACAAAATTAATGCAATGTAATATTTATCATTTATCATTTATAAAGAAATAAATATGAAAAAAAATATTCATGTATTTACTATATGATTAAAGTATGTGAATCAGCTATAAAGTAATCTTTATTGTTTACCAATTTGTAAAGTTTGAATCGATTGACAATTAACTGATGTTTTGTCAAACATTCCAATAAACAATATCATAAATAGTGTAAATAGATTTTAAAACAATAAACATTGCTGAGGAGTAAAGGTAGTTAAAATAATAGCGGTGTCAAGGGAAAACCCTTCTTTTGACACTCCTTTTTTACAGGCATGAAAATTGCCCAGAATTTAATACTTTTAAGAGACAACAGATCCAGAAAAAAAAATTCTGATTCTTACAAGATAGTAAAAGTAATAATCCTGTCTCCGGGGTAGAGCTAGGGTTAACCTCTGTTTCCTAAAACATCACCAAATTATAAATCATAAAGGGACTGAATTACTTCTTATCTTAACCTTTATGTTAACAAACAAATATCACAAAGCTTTGTTGACGTCTTGAGTTTCATCCTAAAGGCGTTCTCCACTTATTGTTATCATTCAGTTGACTAAGGTAAGCTTGGTAAATATTTACTTTCAACTCTTTTCTTAGATTTTCTCGTAGAACATTGTTAATGCATTGAGTTCCATCCTCCTATGCGCTCCAGTACTGATACCTTGTGTCAGGCTAAGGAAAGCTAACTATTATTTCGGAATCTATCTTGGCTTAGGACACGTTCTGCTGAGTCGAAATTTGATTACCCTGCAAATAAAAAATTCTAAGAGAAGCGGTGTGAAATTAGGTTTCAATATAAGTATTTTTGCTGTACTCAAATTCATCGTATTTCTTAAATTTTCTATATTTAGAAGGAAGAGTTCTTAATATAAAGTCAAATGATTAACAATGTGAACATAGGCATCAAAACTGTAATGGTGGCTACCAGATTCACGTTTCAATGCGATAATTAGACCAACAAGATCTCAATGAAGCGTGAAACGGAGAGTCACCATAGAGCGTTGATTCCGATGTCCAAACTCACTCTCTCTTACCCTCCCTCTCCTCCCCTCACTCTGTATATGAGTATGTGTGTGTAGCTGTGTGTGTAAATATAAAAAAAGGACATTGAAATCAACATCGAGTGGCGACAGTCTGTTTTTTGCTTCACTGCGATTTTCATTCTTTTCTTTTTTTTAGCACTGCGAATTTTCTTTATTGAGATTTTCCGAGTGCGCATGTCGGTAGACGTAATACTCACTGTTTAAAAGAAAAAAAGATCGTCAATTGTAAACACAGGTATACATAAAAAATAATGTTTGAAGTAATAAAAATGTCATATTAAAGATAAATCCATTAATAAAGGGTATTTTATTAAGACGGATTAATTATGTTATGAGCGTTCGAAAAACAAATCATGAAATGTAGTCATAAAACCCCACTACCTGTCTTAGGTCTTCCTGTAGACTTGGTAGGTAGTCTGGCCATAGCAGAAATCGAAATATAATAATAATAATAATAATAATAATAATAATAATAATAATAATAATAATAATAATAATAAGAAGAAGAAGAAGAAGAAGAAGAAGAAGAAGACAAAACAAAAAATACTCATTGCAGCAAGATTTTCGCTATCGCAAAATCATTAAAATATTCCAACTTGAGCAATAAAGCGATTTCCGGTTCAATTTAGAACAATACTAGCGTTCACCATCACCACGATAATAATAATAATAATAATAATAATAATAATAATAATAATAATAATAATAATAATAATAATGTGTATTTTGAATGTTTTTCTATTATAAAAACTGGGAAAAAATGTTTATCAATATTGAAAGAGGAAAACAATTAAAATATTACTAATTACTGCAGAAGTTAATGATATTTGTGAAATAAAGATCCCTTTATTTTGTGAAAAAAAATGTGTAATAATGATCCGTTTTTATTTTTGTGTATATTCATATACATGCTGTTGAAATAATTTTCAAAACATTTAAACATTTCAAGTGTTTAAATATTTTTGAAATTATACATTACACCTCTTAAATATTTTTGTGATACATTTTACTTCACTCCTTCCTTTCAATATTTTAAATATATCTTTATGCTTCGTAACATTAAATAATTTAAAAATTATTTTATGTTTCACGCTTTTAAATATTTAAAAATATTTTCACACACAGCACGTGTTTATACAATATTAAAATAGATTTATGCTTCACGCCTTTAAATATTTTTACAACATTTTTTATAATTTATGCATTTAAATATTTAAAGTATATTTTTACTCTTCACAACTTTAAAATTAAAAAAAATATATTTTTATGGCTATCTCCTTTGAATATTTTCAAAATTATTTTTCAAATTCCACGTGGAATCTAAGTATACAAATATATTTAAAATATTTGTATACTTGGACGCTATTAAATATTTTAAAGATACTTTTTATACTTCATGCTTTAAAATTTTTCTTTTAAAATTTCATACTTCATGCATTTAAGCGATTATCAACATATTTAATAAAAAAAATAAACTTCTGTTAGGTACCTCCACAGAAACACGATACCTCAGGTTTAAAATGAATTTAAAAAAATGAAAAATTTTTCTTGAAGCTTTTAATTTTGTTTTAATAGTAAATTTAATATTTCCAAAAAGCAAATTACTATTATGTATTTCAAAACTAATTTAAACTGACTGGAACGAGTTTTTATTTTGAAATCACCAAATATCGCTGATTTTAGCGCCATTTTTAGCTTTCTGTCAGCACAATGTAATTCTCTTTATTTAAAAAATAAACTATACTTTTCTGAAACTATTTTGAAGAATATTAGCTGATTTAATCTTCAATTTATCTGATTCGAAACAAATATTATTGTAAGCCTAAAATATCGCAGAAATGCATTTTTTAACACGGAGACAGCAATTGACATGTTGATATTAGTTTGGTGCAAAAATACTGACGCAATAATGTCGTTTTTTGACGTTAAAAAATACGTCAAAAAACGACATTATTACGTCATTATTTTTGCACCAACCTAATAGTTTTACTGATAAACACAAGTTTATCTAATGTTTCCTACGGTGGACATATCTGTAAAGATTTATTGAGGAATATAACATGAATGCCTTTTATATAATTTTTAACTACACAGTAATCTTAAAGTATTAAGATATTATTCTCTGTAATTATTACATTACGGAGAATTGACTTTTAGGTACTTGGCTTTATATTTATTATACTTATCACTCTTATTTTTGTCATGTATGGACATTAGTATTTACGTTTATACACACATACACAAACACACACACGCACACACTCACACACACATACAAATTCAAAATTCTTTTTAAAATATTGTGGGTCTCTGAATTGTAGTAAGCTTTTTCTATGATTAGTAAATACAGTTTTTACTTAATAACAATATCACCTAACCGGTAGAAATTAATACAGAAATTTGAAACATTTAAAACTTTATAAATGATTGTAATTAAACTTTTCAAAAAATGAAAACAAGTCTTGTAAATTTAATTATTCATCGAAAGTCTATTTCTTAAACAACAATCTCCATAATATAAGTTATTCCGCAAAATCAATTAAAAGATTTTCTAATTAAATTTTTTACGTTTTTGCGTTTTTTTAAGGATTCATATTAAATTTTGAATAACCAGGGGTCCTGGTTTACAAAAAAAATTATGATTTAAATTCTCTTATGACCAATATAAATATTCAGTGGTTCAAAAATTGTTTTATCAAAATTTCATACAATTAAATAAGTAAGTGTAAAAAATTTTACCATGATTTTGTAAAAAGAAACATTTCTAAAATAATTATATTAATTTTCTAATAATTCCTGAAAATTTCATTAAAATCTGATAATTATTTGTTTTTTGCAGGAATGTTTTTTTCATCGCAAAAAAAGACGTTAGCATTTCCTATAGTAATATTTGCCCTCCCCCACTGATGCAAAAAAAAAAAAAAATTAACCAAATTTTCGAATGTGTTAAAAAAGATCAAAAAATATAATTTAATAATCAAAAAATACGTTTGTCTTCCCACTTAATAAAGTAAAGATTCTGACGATAAAACTTTTTTTGGCGCATTTTTCACTAAGGCATGCCCATTTTTTGCAAATCAGTGGTGATAGCGACTTCTAATTCAAACGATCACAAGTAAAAATCATCATAATTGTTCTTGTCTATTTTTTCGGTATTTCCTTAGTTTGCACGATCGCTACGTCCTGTCAATACCACATAAATAAAGGACTATACCGTTTGATCGCGTAGAAAAAGGGGAATAACAATAATTGGTTTCAGTGAGAAAATGTAATATAGAAAGGAGGGCAGATGGAAGTGTTTACCATGTTTCAGTGAGATGGAAAAAGTTACCCATTTCAAATCTTTTCATTTGTACCCACTTCTTAAAATAACAATCTGCATCCTTATGTATGATTCTTATTGCAACATTATGTTAATGTTGTTAATCTCAAATACTTAACGATGTGATAAGGAAATTTATATGGATATTTTATTGTCATAGAACTCGCCATAAAGATATTCAATCATTGACTTAAGAATTAAATTCATCAGAAAATTCAAATGGGAAAACCCGGGCCTTTCTTGTTTCAAATAAATACGTCTTCCGTGATATAACGAATCCCTCTTGGAACATGAGTGATCACGGCTCTTTACAACTTCCTCTCCCTTCTAGCAGAAAACGTTTGATTTTTTTACCATCCCTCTTTTTTCTACTCTGCCATTTCGCATTTTTATTTATTTTACAATTTGTTTTTTTTTGTTTTTGTTTTATTTTGGTATTTTTTATTCTTTTCGTTCGAAATAAATCACGGTTAGAGAGGTAGCGCCCAAACTCACGTTCGAATCTCACCATAATCAATTAGTAAACGATGTGACTTACTGATATTATTGGCCTGAGAAAATGATCCGAGCGTGCAGTACCGTTGAGGAGTGCCTGAAAGCCATATCACGGATTAATCCAAACCTTGTGAGTGAACCTGGATTGATAAGATTATCGGAAGCTGTCGATTGTTATACCAGAAAATCGAACTCATAGATAAGATCTGATAGCCCAACTTGGTAAATATTATTATTTATTTTTCTTCTTATTTATTTTTTTTATTTCCTTTAGACCGAAAAAATATTGTCATATTATTTAACTAACTTTTTTCCCTTGTCTAGAAAACAAAATGTCCGACGATAATCTACATTTTCGTTTATCTTTCGAACAATTGTTTTTCTAACTTGTTTATTCTTACCGCTCTCGATGTCTTCGCAGTCGCCATGACAGGCGTGACAATGTCGGCTGTTTCTTTTATTCTTTTGAACGACGTCTCCTTGGGCATGAGAGCCGGCTAGAATTCAAATTCAGTGAAACGTAACCAACGCCAAAGCTTGAAGTCATTTTCTGATGATCGTATTCTGTAACCTTATTTCTTCTTATGATCTCGTATATTTTTTAAAGCTTTGTTTTTCCTCTTTTTTATTCTTATGTTTCCTGCAACAAAACCTGAATCACTCGATAATTATATCTAATATGTCGGCCAGATCAACAGGTCATTAAATCTTATTTATATATAAGGTTAGCACGCAAGTTTAGAACATACATAGACAAGCACATGGTTTACATCTCATACACACTCAGTACGGACACAACAAAAACTGGTGACACACGCAAAATGTCGGCCTGATCAACAAGAAGAAACATGTTCAAACAAACGTAAGTATCAAGCTATATTTTTTCCTTTTATTCATCCAACACAAGACACAAGAGGCACTCACGGTGGAGGGTTACGAAGGGAGATTATGTGAAGGAGAGATGCATATTATGAGTATATCTAAGATATATATCTGTTGATCCTGGACTTGAAGTTTGTAGTGGTTAAGGAAGTATCCTCACGGGAGCCTGTTTCACAATGTAGCAGTTCTAGGGAAGATGTTTTCTAATTAAACTTACTCATTACCAATGAGATACGAAGGGAATGGGACTTATTTGACACCGTGAACATGGCATGGCGAGTCCTAGATATGAAGTTTTGAACTGGTGAGACGAAGGAATGGAAATCTTTGGAGAATTCACCATAGAAATAGCGATAGGCTGGTGAGACGTTAGCAGCGTTTCGTCTGTTCGATAAGGGATGCAGGGTGGACAGTAATTCATCACCCACAAGGCCGGATAACTACTTTTGATCTGTGTCAATACAGTACAGTGAGAACTGAGCAGCGCCAGCCCAGATATGGCTGCAATACTCCATTCAAGGTCTGACCTGATTCCTGTGAAGGTAGAGCATGGCAGCTGGAGCTGAATATTTTCTGTAGCGATACAATAAACCGACCGTGTTTCCAGCATCTTTAGCGATGGCACTAATATGCCATTTGTCTCATTTGAGGTCTGGAGTGGGCTTTAAGCAATCAAAGCAAGAAACGGCAGTGATCATATGACTTTGCTTCATAGTTTAGACACTTGATTATTTTCTAGTAGCAGCAGTAATCAGTTCGATTATAAGTAAATGCCAATATTTTGAATACTGATTTCAAGAAAGATAGACCTCCCCATACACATTAGGACAAAATTGATGTAACAAACTTATGTTGTCTAAGTTTTAATCTATCGGGTCTCGCTTAGCATATATCTATACAAAACATATCTCAAGCTCAATGAAACAAAAGGGTCATTATGCGCTGAAGAAGAGGTGCACCAGGCCAGAATCAAGTCTGTCGCCAGGGAGGTTATCACCAGCGCAACTGGCCGAGTGGTTAGAACGTTCGCATTCTGACCATGAGACCCGGGTTCGAATCTCACCATGATCAATTTTCAGGAAGGAGACTTTATGATGTTATCAGACTGGAGGGGTCGATCCCAGCGTGAAGCCCCTTTGGAAAATGCCTGAAAACTATACTACGGGTTGACCAAAGACTTGTGAGTGGAATTAGCTAGACGGAATCCTTGGGGGCCGTCGATAGCTCTGATAGAACGAAGCCACAAATCATCGTGGCCGAGCGTGCTAGCCGTGTTCAGTTTGAGCGTGCTAGCCGTGTTTAAATTGATGATCACGCTAGATAACACGCTCTTTCCCAGAAACTGTAAATAAGGTCTGCTCAGCAGAGTTACAGTATAAACCACAGGTTGGCTCTGTGGATGTTGAATAAACATAAATGCGCCTAAGCAAGCGTCTCTAATAGGGATTGGCTTAGTGCCCTAGTCGACGAGTATCCTCGAATGCGAGTGGCCAACTATACATACATAGATATCTCCAGGGAGGTCGCCAAGGAGGTTATTAAATCCATTAAGAGAACAACAACACCAGTGGGGCCCCAATGTTAGAAGCGCATTTTCACGCATTACAATTAGTTTACATCATTTTCAGAGAGTGGGGGTCGAGTGGCAGCTTACCTTTATATAAGTGGTCAAAATTATATCATATAAAATTTAAAAGAGAACGAGACATTGTTGCAAAGTACTTTTTTTTATCATTTCACACCAGGCATGGCATAAAGCCAATAAGACGCAATGGAAGAATATGAGAAATAAAAAAAAGAAAACATTACCATGCTGAGGGAACAACAAAAGAACATAAATTAAGAAGACAAAGGATAACGCTCGGCATTGAATTTAAAATTTTGGGAGATCAAAGTTGACTGGAAAGCAAGAAGCCAAAAGAGCGTTCCACTAGCGAGAAGTGAGAGAGAAGAATCTGTTAGCATAAAACTTAGGGTTACATCTAGTCATTTCAACAGTAAAATTTAAAATCAAAGATTATTACTCTCGCGTTTGGAAGATGTTGAAGAATACCTGATAATGGTTTTTTTCTCCCCTTTTTATCTAATTTTTTTTTTTAATAATGTTCACCTAATACAATGCCTAAGGGCTACTCAAGGTAGAGGTTTTTCTAGGGAGGGAAAAGAAGGGATCCTGCTGACCTTAAGATTGACTGACTTGTCTGATTGCACATGGTGGGCAGGCTAACCTCAATTCAGATCGTGCAAATGATTGCACGGAACAAGGAAAATATTAAAATATTGGCTACACGAAAATGGTTACACGTGGATTGCTTTTTTTGAGAGCCCTGATCTAGGTTAACAGTTTCGTAAATGGGAGGTACTTGGCTTTTAAGGAAAGCATTACAACTCTAAAGGGAGGAATTTTAGCTGAGGTGGTATCGGTCATTAAATCAAAAGAAATTATTGCCTTAGTCAGACGTATTTTTATGTCTAGGCTTATCTCCTGCCGCTCTGTTAAACATTTAACACACATAGACACACAAAGAACGGTACAGTTTTATTCACGGAGAAGCAAACATTGATACATTGTTACTTTCATTTCAACTTTCATTGTCTGCACAAAATCTTCGGGACGCTTAAAAACACCGGTAATTTACGTGTTTATGAAAGAAAATTCACCTCTGATTTATCATTTTCAATTTTCGAATCTGTAAATTTCAATTTTCAAATCTGTAATTTTTTTTCGAATCTGTAAAATTTTATTTTATCTTATCAACTTTAGACTTTTTTAAGTTGAACGTTACCGATTCTTTTGCGGATGTAGGAAAAAATTTGCAGAGAGATCTGAAATTTCATTTAAAACTGAATTCCTACAGTAAATTTATTTCATACTGTTGCCATAGCTGGTCTGGTGCTCCTGCTGTACATCGAGACATTCTTAACAAAATCCGAACAAGTATCTGTAATGTAATCGATCCTGACCAAGCATCTCGACTTCAGTCACTTTCTCGCTGTGATATGGCTTCCCTCTGCCTTTTCTACAAATATTTTCATCGCAACTGCTCTGTCGAATTTAAGCGTGCTACTAGATTGGCATCTAGTTCAACCCATTTCCCGTTGAATTAGCTAAATGCAACCGTCACTTCTTCTCCAAGATTTTCTTTTCTCGCACTTCCCACTTGTGGAACTCTACTCCATTTTCTTGCTTTCCTGATAAGTACAGTCTTCAAAATCAATCGCCATCTTCTGTCTTCTTGAACCCCGTTCATCTTTTGTCCGTTCCTCGATTCTCCCTATTCTTATCGAGCGGCATTCAATCTAGCTCCTACGGAGAGCTGTTGATTTAGCCTTCATCACAAGAGGTAGTGAGTCGTAGATGCGATAGGCAACAATTAACTATCGAAGAACTCCAAATCCGTGGCTACATTTAAGTATTGGATTAATATTTAACCTTATCTTTTAAAAGTTCAATGATAATTCTTCTGCCGCCACTTAATTTAAAAGCAATTGAATGTACGTAGGTCCTTACTTTCGGTACAAACATTTTTTTTTTATTTCATGCGTAACTTTCGCTGGAAAATCGCAATTAATTTCGAGTATTCCCAAATTTATTTCCAAGTTATAAAACTGTTATCGGAAAAAAAAAAAATCATTTCAAAAAATCACGTAAAAATATCACCGAAAACAATCGCAATAATAAAAACTTGGGAATCAAAATTTCCAGGATTGCGGCTCCGGGTCGGGCTCGAACTCCGAAATGTTTGATATGTTTGGCTACAGCTTCATGGAGTAAAATTGAAAAAGTGTGACACGATGACACACTTACATTCGCATTTATTATATATATATACCACCAGTACAAAAGAATTCTCTTATTACTATATTTGTACAAAAACGCACAACCTTAAAATTTAAAATTCAAACTCAGCGTTGCGACCGCACGTTCCAAAACAATAACACATTTCTCATAGCATTTTTTCGGATTACATCTATAATTTCCTTCTCCTCTTATTACCGAGAAGTAAAAAACAAGAACAAATCTATTTCCATACCTGACGATGTCTGTAGGAACAGACGAAAGCTTGTAAAAACTAAAAAAGACCTTATGAAACTGGAATCATATGATTCATATACAGGTTCGGGGTTAGTGTAACTTATTGAAATTGTTTGCGAAGATGTATTCTCGCCATTTAAATCATTAACCTCTATATATGTTTTTTGTATGAATGAGTCATGTAATTATATATATATATATATATATATATATATATATATATATATATATATATATATATATATATATATATATATATATATATATATATATATATATATATATATATATCTTAGCTGAAAGATAGTTTTATTAACAGCTAGAAATATCGGTTAAAATTTCACTGGTTTCCCATTTTTATTTTCTGATAGTGATTTTCTATGTTTAGTCCAGATGTGGCACAAGGCCTAAAGTATGGAGCACCCAGTTAAGATCGAACTCACTATTTAGTCATAATTGATCTAGCAAAATACGCTTACTAACCATTACACCACGTGGACGTGATCTAGTTTTTTCTAAGGCTCAAAATGTGGAATACCGAGTGAGGATCGAACTCACTTCTCAGCCGTAAGTGATCTAGCGAGACAAGCTCGCTAACCATTACACAATGTCGGAGCGCCCACAATGATTTCTAAGCAAAACTCATATATTGCACAAAGCCGAAGGTGTGGAGCACCCAGTGCGCATAAAACTCACTATTCAGTCATAATTGATCTCGCAAGGTAAGTTTGTTAACCATTACATCACGTTGAAGCGCCCACTTTTCATTTTCTGATGAATCTTATAGCTTCTTGCTGGTACCACGACTATAAAATAACCTTGAACATTCCTATATTAAATCATTAAATATTTGAGTTTTACAACTTTAACCAAATATTACAATAACCATTAAAAATATGAATGAAAGTCATTATTTGAAGAAATAATAGGGAACAAATGAAAATATTTGAAATTAAAAGAGAGTTTTCAATTTTTTTTTTTTTTTTTTTTATGCAGACGTTAAACAACTGAAGGCGCCATTGCCTCCAATATCTTCTTTTTCTTTCTTTCGCTCACTGAACCCAAACAGCGACTCTTATATGTTTCCTTTCTCTTTCCTCGCTATCAAAATGAAATAGTTTATTATTTAAGAGGGTATTGAGAAGATTTGAAATTGCCAGATTTTTTTCATTTTTTATTGCAGACGTTAAACAACAACAAAGTGTTATCGTCTTCACTTTTTCCTTTCTTTCTTTCTTTCTTTCTTTCTTTCTTTCTTTGAACCCAGACAGCGTTTCTGATATGTCTCTTCTCTCTTTCCACGCTATCAAAACGGAATTATTATTTAAGAGGTATTGACAAGATTTGAAATTGCCAGATTTTTTTCATTTTTTATTGCAGACGTTAAACAACAACAAAGTGTTATCGTCTTCACTTTTTCCTTTCTTTCCTTCTTTCTTTCTTTCTTTCTTTCTTTCTTTCTTTCTTTGAACCCAGACAGCGTTTCTGATATGTCTCTTCTCTCTTTCCTCGCTATCAAAACGGAATTATTATTTAAGAGGTATTGACAAGATTTGAAATTGCCAGATTTTTTTCATTTTTTATTGCAGACGTTAAACAACAACAAAGTGTTATCGTCTTCACTTTTTCCTTTCTTTCTTTCTTTCTTTCTTTCTTTCTTTCTTTCTTTCTTTCTTTAAACCCGGGCAGCGTTTCTGATATGTCTCTTCTCTCTTTCCTCGCTATCAAAACGGAATTATTATTTAAGAGGTATTGACAAGATTTGAAATTGCTAGATTTTTTTCATTTTTTATTGCAGACGTTAAACAACAACAAAGTGTTATCGTCTTCACTTTTTCCTTTCTTTCTTTCTTTCTTTCTTTCTTTGAACCAAGGCAGCGTTTCTGATATGTCTCTTCTCTCTTACCTCGCTATCAAAACGGAATTATTATTTAAGAGGTATTGACAAGATTTGAAATTGCCAGATTTTTTTTCATTTTTTATTGCAGACGTTAAACAACAACAAAGTGTTATCGTCTTCACTTTTTCCTTTCTTTCTTTCTTTCTTTCTTTCTTTCTTTCTTTCTTTCTTTCTTTCTTTAAACCCGGGCAGCGTTTCTGATATGTCTCTTCTCTCTTTCCTCGCTATCAAAACGGAATTATTATTTAAGAGGTATTGACAAGATTTGAAATTGCTAGATTTTTTTCATTTTTTATTGCAGACGTTAAACAACAACAAAGTGTTATCGTCTTCACTTTTTCCTTTCTTTCTTTCTTTCTTTCTTTCTTTCTTTCTTTCTTTCTTTCTTTCTTTCTTTGAACCCAGGCAGCGTTTCTGATATGTCTCTTCTCTCTTTCCTCGCTATCAAAACGGAATTATTATTTAAGAGGGTATAGACAGGGTGTAACACTAGTGCTGACTAAGGAACTAAAGAAGAAGCAGAATTATAATATGATGTAAATTCTAAACACGGGTTTTCAAGTCAGGTTTAAACCCTTTTATTTGGCATAATACAAGGTCCTCAATCCTTTTTTCCATTTGGAATTATGATGTGTTATACTAATTTTGTTCGAGATAATAGCCAAATAATTTCTTGGCCCAACCAATGAGGTCATATTTGGGAAATATGTCGGAGCACCACTTCCTCGCATTATGGAATTAAATTACATTATACAAGGAAAAAATAAATACATTAATAAATAAAATAAAATGTAAAATATACGAGGTTCAAACCAGAGGTTCGGAGAAAAAATTTTAGGTTGGTGCAAAAATAATGTCGGTTTTTGACGTTAAAAAATACGTCAAAAACCGACATTATTTTTGCGCCAACCTAATAATCATTCACACTAATATCTAGTTTTCACCGTCTCCTTCGTAACAGTTCCTTGCATACTGGCTGACAAAAAAGAAACGCGTATAGGCTTCAGTTCGTGCGCATTATTCACATTGTTCTTCGTAACCCGTTATCGTATAAAACTCTCTGAAAATATCAACGTCTTTGAAAAACTGCCTAATTTTATTAAATCTCGCCACCGATTTTCCCGAAAATGTTGTTTTGTCTACTATTTTAATCCAAACAAAATTACGAGCAAAAAGTTGAAATACACGTAATATAATTTTTTAACAGTCAGTGATGCTGTAGAAATAAAAGTGAATCCCAATTATTGGGTCAGATGTACATTATTAAATTATTATTACGTGACTTTTGTTAGTCTGGAAAAACGGATAATCTTCTTTGGGAACTAAATTGGGATAAATTTCTCAAATTAAAGTTGCAGTGTAATCGGACCAAAAACAAATTTTCTTTCAAGAATTGGAACGAAAATTACTTTTAGAAATACTTTTCATCTATTCTTAAATAATAGCGAAAATTTTATCAAAATCTAATAATCAATTAGTATTTAGTAGATTAATAAAAAAAATATAATACAATTTATTACTATTTTTTTGTTTTGTTTTCAGATAAACCTCTTTTTTCACAAACTTTTCATAAAGATCTCCGGTTCTCCATAGTGTATGCAAATAGCATTCATATTAGAATTTTCTCTAAAATTTTACTAATTACACAGATATTTTAATACAATAAAATATTTTTCAACAGGTATCGATTTATATTTTTTTATCGCGTATCGAGTTTCCGCCAGATATTTTTTGTTCAATAAATTTATGACCATCTGACTAATCACAGTCTCGAACTATCGAATCTGTCGAAATAGTTAATCACGGATAAGCGAGGTTCAAGGATAGTTTTCGGAGTTTCTTTCATCCAGTATAACCGAAATCCTTTATTATTAGTTGATATTACCTTGACAAAGATATATATATATATATATATATATATATATATATATCAGTATTTACTAAACTTATCTTAGTCTAACATAATATCACAAGTATGGAACCTTAGTAGAGGACTGAAGTCAGCCCAGTATAAATAACCGGCTCCATTCATAACATATATGAAACGTTTCAACGTTTATAAAAAAAACAACGATTTAATGTTGAAATATAATTGCCACTTAATTCATCAGGACATGATATTTGGTGGCAGATGCTGTTATCGTATATCGATCGACTGCCATGTATCAACAAACCCGAATTTGTGTACTTTCGACAAAGCGGCCTCACACGAATCTGTCTTATGATATCGGTAATAAACATTAGCGTAATTATAATCTGTTGATAGTTTGGGAGTGGTGTTTTTGATACAACGACTTTAAGTCGAGACAACTTGGACAATATCAGTTTCAAATAATACTTCTTTGGTTTGGTATTGTCTCCTAAACTATTTATTCTGCATGCATGTGACTATTGGTGGTATCGGCTTTCTGACAGGTGTACAAGTTATTCTTTGCGAACACGAAGATGAAGTGGTTACGGTTTTGGTATGTGTTTTCGGTTTTAATTTAATCATCGCTCGAAAACCAAATCAACGCACATAACTTCTTAATATATCATCAAGATACATACATACCTACATACATATATATATATATATATATATATATATATATATATATATAATTATTTATTCGAAAATTATAACATAAATATGTTATAAAATCACTACAAAAATTGCCATTTTGTTTCAACACCCTCACTTGATAAAACACCAGACGTGTTGAAACAAAATCTCTATTTTGTAGTGATGTGATAACATATTTATGTTATAATTTTTGAATGAATAATTATATTTGCTCTACTCTGTATTCTTTCTGTACTCTGTACTCTTTTAAGAATAGTATTTTTTGGTTATTGGAATTTATTCCGTATACACCAATCCTATACTTATATATATATATATATATATATATGTTACACTATTTATGTCACTAGAAAGAAAGAAGAAAAAAAAGAAAGACGAGAATTAAATTTAGGTGATAAGAAGCAATCACGAAAAGGACACTAAGCGGTGTTATTTTTCTGACACGGAAAGTGGTAAGATTTTTATTTCCATTGTCGAGAAGGTGAAACACAGAATTTAATCTGATTTATGTTACAGGGCGGAGAGTAAGATATGTCCAATCTGCCCATGGCAATGGTAGAGGGAATTTTCAAGTTGGAGAAGTTACCTCCCGCAGAATTCTAAAGAGATAAAAATAAAAATTAATTAAGCACGCACTGTCCGAGAAAAACAAAAGTGTCCGCTGACCACCATGAAGGAAAGGTTAAGCCTTTGTCTATATGCAGAATATCATTGAGAGGAGCATCTGGTTATTATCAGGGCTGGCTATGATAGCGAAACTATTTTATCGGATCAGTAATTGGCACTAAGAATGCAAATACGTCCAAATGGCCACCCACTTGATGTTGGCGAAAATCTGATTGACGCTTTCCAGGTGATTCGGTTAAGATAAGAGTCTAGGGTGTGATGTCTCATCGAAGAAAAGAAAGAAAAGAAGAAAAAAAAGGGAAGATAAGATTTTTTTAAACCGAGGCTAGTCTGGCCACACCCACGCTGCTGAGCGCCCATTGGCTGGATGGTGGCATGAGCGTTAGGCGGAGGTAATCATGGGAAGAAGGAGGGGAGGCATGTTGCACCCCCCTGAAGGGATAGGTGTGAGATGCCACAGTGAGAGAGAGGTGAAACCCGTTGACACCCTCTGAGGGCATGGTGAGATACCAATATGAGAACAGAAGAATGTGGGAAGACGAAAGACTTCCAAAAATGGAAAATAATAAAATTTTCCTGACCGAAAAGAAAGTGGATTGTGGGTTTAGAATTATCAAGGAACCTCAAACCCCAAGAAGCCCACCCCGGTTTTGGTCGGCGTCCATATAAGCAGAGTCGCAGCGAGTTCAGTTCAGTTCAGTTCGAGTTCCAGTTGAGAGGCAGTTGAGTGAAGTTCGCAGTTGGAGTTGCACCCGCCTCGCAGAAAAGCTGACTGAAAGATATCCACGCAATTTCGAACTCAACTTCTAGCCAAGAACAATTTAATTTTGAGAACGACTTAGACTCATACCACCAAAACAAATTTTACGAATATCGCCTGAAGATACACCAAGAACCAGTTTCTTAAAGAACAAACAACTTAAGATGTTAAGACTCTCCTAACAAACACAAAGTGTCACGAATCCATATAGCGGGTTTGGGAGAAAGACGCAGTCCTGTATTCAGCAACCAGATATAAAATATTGTTATCCTTTTTTAACACATTTGAACTTTTCGAGTTATTTTTTTTTCTTTTACATATACTTGTGCGGTGTTACCCTTGATCGAACTCGGCTTGCATTACGGCCCGGCGACTGATTGATTTCGTCTGCCTAAGATCAATTCACAACGTGGGTAGGTTAGACTGGAAATGAAAACAGTTACTTCGGTAACCAGACCTTGAAGGCGAGCTGGGAACGACAAGGCTGATACCGAATCTAACCAGATTCCAATCCGAATCACCAAAAGGTTAGAACGTCACATATGGCGCAGCGACACCGGGGGGACGTCACACACACACACACACACACACACACACACACACACACACACATATATATATATATATATATATATGTATATATATATATATATATATATATGTGTGTGTGTGTGTGTCAGTCAGTCAGTTAGTTATGTGCCATGCGTGATACACGCTTAAGCGATCATGTACCTTTCGATACATGACTAACGAGGCAGATTTTTCCCGCAGTAGCTTGCCATTTCTTTCTGCAGTAGACCAATTGCCATCCATGGCTATAGAAACCGGTCTGGCCTGCTATTTACCCAGAGAGAAGAAGAGGATTCATACCTTTCCCAAGAGTATTAGCATGTAAGCGAATATAATGGATTCGACTAGAATTCGAACTCGGCACTCCGATACCTCAATCCGAGCCGCTGTCTATTACTCCACCGTATATATAAAGACATATATATTGCGTATATATTGGTATCTTGTTTTCATTAAGATATGTCTTATTAAATAATTTAGACAAGTTTTGTCAGTTAAATGCCATACATGATACACGCTTGGGTGATCATGCATCTTTAGACGAGGCAGATTTTTTCCGCAGTAGGTTACCATTTGTTTCTTTCAAGACTAAAGAACCCAGTCTCTCCTGCTATTTAACCCATAGCTGGGGAGCAGTGATGGATTCATACGTTTCCAATGGGTATTTGTGTGTAAGTGAATCTAAGGAACTACTTAGAACTTACTTTCTACTGAAATTCAAAATCTGCTCTCCGAGTTCTCACTCCCAGCCAATATCCATTACGCCACAATGCACATACTTACCTTTAATAACACCCCCACCTCGTAATTACGGACATGTTTCTTAGTATCTTTATTAAAGGAAGAAAAAAATGGCAATGTTGATGCATATTCATTTTATTCGTTTTTAAAAATATTTAGACTATTTCCGAGATTTAAGAATAAAATCAATTATCAAACTTATACATTAAGAAACTTTTGCAAGAAAGCCAAATATTTCTGCTGCAGTAATCAAAGCTAAAGGAGGATATTTTGACGAGACCAAAATTTAATCATAAAATTATGTTTCTTCTTTTTATCACAATAACATTTATAATAAAAATAATGTTTAATAAAAATCATCCTAATAAAAAGCATGTCTTTATATCATAATAAAATTTCTGATAAAAGTCATGTCTTTTTTTAACCAGGTATAATAAATTTCTCTTATTTAAAGTACAAAACAACTAGTTCTCTGGACAATTTAAAAAAAAAAACATGGGTCGCCTCAAACATTTGAACTGTAGTGTATATATATATATATATATATATATATATATATATAGATAGAGAGAGAGAGAGATACGAAGAGATTTGTGCATATATATTTTTATTCATTAGCTGAACTCCTAAGCGTTTGATAGACTTTAATGATGAATGCTAAAATATTGGTTAGTTATTTTTACGAAGAGATGTAATCACAGAAGCATTGAGATTGAAAACTTACCTAGAAGATGGAGAGATGGTGGAAGGAAAGTATGAGATAGATAGATAGATAGATAGATAGTGAGATAGATAGATAGATAGATAGATAGATAGATAGTGATATTTTGGTGGCTTGAGGTTGTTAAAAGGTGATATTTGCACTATAACTTTTTTTGTCATAGGAGTCAAACATATATTTTATCATAGATGAAATATGAGTCACGTTACTAGATTATATATGACTAATTTCAATACAAATGGAAGAGAAATATGCTTTGAATATTTAGACAAAATAATTATCGCTTTATTTGAATCTTACCACTAGAACTATATATTAGATATTATCGATATGAACCAAGCGGAAACAAATTACCCCAACCTAGATCTCCACGAGGCATACGGACGGTATCCCTGTAATTGTTCTAAGGAAACGTGCTCCCGAAATGGTTCCTGTTCTCTCTAAGCAACAAATGCTTTTCTGGTTATTGCTTTCTAGCTTGTTGGAAATCCACTTCTGTAGTTCCTGTCTAGGAACTCTAGTAAAGCTTTTGCTTCCTCGAATTATCGTCCTAGTCTTTTTTTACCTCCTTTCGACTAATCGTCACTGAACAAGTTAAGCATCTCATTTCGCACGCTCTTCTTTCAGATAAACAATATTTCTTTCACCTCTTTAGATTAACCACCGATGTGTCAACAGTTATGCCTGAAGATTCCATCAAGCTTTAGATAAGAACGGCGAACCTCAAACATTTGAACTGTAGTATATATATATATATATATATATATATATATATATATATATGTGTGTGTGTGTGTGTGTGTGTGTGTTTAGCATATCTACGGACTGTAATGGGTATGTCCCCATTCACATAAATACAGTAGTAAATACTGTATGTTGGCCTGCAGCACTTGAAGATTCGTCTTCGGATGTACTGGTCAAACACTCTGCCTCGGGGCAGAGAAGATCCCCAGACGAGGCTATGTCGAACGGCAGAGTCTCGTCTCGGGTAACACCGTTTTATACATGGATTACGATAAATTTTTGGTCTAGTCTACGGGCTCGGATACCCCACATTAAATTCGGCTTTGTGCCACATCTGACCGCGTGGGGCGATTGGTATATACCCTGAGTACTTCTTCTACGCGCCGCTGGCGAATCTTATATGTGTTGTTCGTGTCCTAAGTATTGTCGTTCATTACCAACCTCCTCTATTCAGCAATCTTCCCTAGGTTACAACACGTACATATGATGTCATGTGTATGTCACATAAGTTTCCCACCAGAAACCTCAAGAGACCGCATCATGGTTGGATTTGTAATTGAAATTCCCAGCATCCTTTTTCTTAATTGCTTGGTGTCATTGAAATGAATTATAGCAGGTTTAACCTACACAAAATTGCGCTTATGTATGTAGATATAAAGTCGAAGTAAAAAGTCTGAAAAAATACGATTCATCTTTTTTAATTATCACGTGATCATCCAGACGTCTGGCTATTCTTGTTGAGGATCAAATGACATCAAGTTTATTTAAAGACTTCAGAATTTAATCTGAGCTCCTCCATGAATACTCACAAAATCAAGCTCTTTCCAATGGATTTTAATATAGAGTTCCAAGCGACCTAGTGTTTTTGAGTGAAGCTTTTCATCTCATATCTCGCAGCTACTGTAGCGTCGTAATATATTTCCCCTTCCCGAATTATTTCAGTCGACCACACCCACTGACAGCTTCTGTTCCTTATAATTAACGACAATGTATTAGTCCACAATTTATATCTGCTTATTGATTTATGTGTATTTAGAAAAGAGAAAGCGTATAGAATGAGGCTACGAGACCAGAAAGAAGAGAGATCGAGTTTAGTTAATACTTACAGTAAATTGCATTGGTCCGACCAAACATGAACTGATGCAAATGTCATAAACTTTTAGCTAAAATGGCCGTTTACGTGATACGCTTCGTCTAATCTTGTCATTATGCACCCTGCTCGGCGTTTTTACTTTCACCTGATTTATATATCTTCCCATTGACGGAACTGCAAACATTTGCTGTTTTGTGAAATCAAGAACATAATAGTCGCACGTCGGCCGAGATTTTTTTTTTCTGATGCAACGCAAAATAGTTTATTTATATCAAAGTCTGTATTTGACAACACTGACAATAGATATAGTAATCATTTTTTGCAACTGGACAGTTAAGGTAAGTATGGGAGAGCGGCATGTTTATAAACCTAAGTAAATTTGTTGTATTTAACCTTTTGTTCTGAAAATTAAGTTTTATATCACCTTTTTATGTGCTTAGGAACATATAAGAAAGATCATATGGGCATTATATTCTGAGAAATAGCTAAATAATATTCAAAATTGATAGCTGTACGAATAATTTTGTCGTTGACTGTTTACCTGAATTGAACACTATCAGTCATTGGCGTGTTTATTCACAAAGTACATAAAAATTCGCCTTTCTTTCAACGGTGCGCCGATGGCTTAGGGGTAAAATCACCGACTGTTGCCGAATCAGCCGGTTGATCCAGGCTTGAAGCAATCGGATGTCTAGCCACACTGATGATCTGTGGTACAGTGTAACATTCTGTCTGTCGATGGCAATATATATTTTGAGTTCGGTGTCTGGTTTTCTTTAATTTTAGGTCAGCGTTTTGGTAGTGATTTATACATCTGAAAATAATTCTTATTTATCTGTATCTCACTCATTTAAACCGTTATTTAACTCCTCTCTTTAAAACTTTTTTTTCTGTTAAATTTTAATCCCCACCTTCACCTTAAGGTCGTTCTTGTTCTTCTTTCTTCCGTTACCCCTCTCTCTAGAGCTTTCATACATTTCTCTCTCTGACTTGTTTCCCACTCCCACATATAAAATCTCACTAAAATTTTGTTTTTTATAACCGGAGTTATATTTTCCGATTTCCTTTTGAATTTGTAGGCCTGATGATTTGGATCGTAATTACGATTCCAATGTAATAAATTATAACCATGGAATATTAGTGTTTGAGCCTTTTACATACATACATACATATATATATATATATATATATATATATATATATATATGTGTGTGTGTGTGTGTGTGTGTGTGTGTGTGTGTGTGTAAGCAAATATATGGATATAGATCCGACAGTATGATAAAATATAATTGATAATTTTAATTATATTTTATGAATATGTCCTGAAGATGGTTTATTAGACCGAAACGTCCGACGTTGACATATTAACATTAAAACAGCATAATTGCATATAAGGATTTTTGTTTGTTTTTTCCGTATATTTTTCTTCATATATATATATATATATTAGGTTGGTGCAAAAATAATGACGTTTTTTGAATTTAAAAAATACGTCAAGAAACGTCATTATTTTTGCACCAACCTAATATATATATATATATATATATATATATATATATATATATATATATATATCACCGTCTATTATGGGGATATGTGGCTACCTTAATGACTATCGCCGAGAAAATTATACCGGCGAGCTGAATTCAAGTTCCGATCAAGTCTATTGTATTCATTTTGCACTAGCGAAAGGTATGAATACATCTCTTCTCCTATTTTGAATTGTTACGTAATATCATTCCTCCTATATGATAGGGAATTCTGGACAATCTCCTCACAGATGGAAAAGAAGACATGAAACAACAGAAATGTGGTTCTACAGAAGGATACTCAGAATGCCACGGACCGAACCTTTGAGCAACGTCGAAATTTCCGACAAGATGGGAACAAAAAGACATGCTTAACCTCAAGACGTTTATGGAACACATAATGAGGAAAGTGAGTTCGGCATATTTGATCTTCACAGGACGCTGAAGGCAAGATTGATAGAAGAAATCAACGTATAATATAACTAACAAGGGAATGACCTGCTGAGCAGGGTTTGGGAGTGATCGCAAAAAGAAAAAAATACAGGAAATTATGGAGGGCAATGTACGTCTACGTCCTGAAGGGACATGGCACATAGAAGAAGAAGAAGAAGAAGAAGAAGAAGAAGAAGAAGAAGAAGAAGAAGAAAGAAGAAATGTAACAAGAAATGCAATAAATCTCATTAGATTGTAACGTCCGTCAAGGATCTTTGGTCTAAAAACAGTGACGCCAGTATTTACTTAAAAGTTACCAAACTAAGATTTGATCTCGGTGCCATCACAGAATGTCAAAAGATCTATTTGTTTCGATTGGTGACATCGAATGTGACCAAGTCTCCATCAATCGGGCCTCAAATGATATCGGTGTGTGGACCAACATAAACATCGGGGCGAACCGAGCAAAACTTAGGATATACATATAAAAGACGGCCAGATTACAGGAAATTACATAAACGTCCGGCCTACGAAAGGGACGACAGAATACGTCACATCGTCTCTAGAAGAAAAATGAACTTCCGAAGAAAAACCTGAAACCACTGTAACAAAACATCCTCATTCCCTTCCTTAATAAGAAGGAAGTTCCATTCGGACAGCTTCTTGTCAATGCTCTATGGAACAGACTTCTGACTGGCTCCGACGACTATAATCTTCGTTTAGGGTCACCCCTTATCTATACTACATATAGTCATAATCTACAATTACGTTCATAAAACAATAAAACTATGTGAACAACAGCGTAAAAAAATGATGAAATCTTTTTTCCGCATAAAACTAATTCAATCTGCGATTTAAAATATGTACTTCCTATCGCCAAAAATGACTGCTGATGTTCATCAGTTAAGATTGTCATAGATTTAGATTCAATATGATTCAGCGTTGAAAATGTCTTCTGAAATAAATACATATTTACTACGGTCTAAAATCAATTGTCTGTCAATCGCTTTCCCAAGAAAATATCCCTCATTTGCAAAGAATTCATAAACGTCAGTTATTTTTACTCCTTTGAAAAAAATTTTCCTGGTTAGTTGCATTCCAATCACTAACCACTTCATTCACGTACACGGAAACAAATGCACTTTTATGCAAATTTCTAATCAGCCAATGATATAGTAGCAGTTTAATGGTTATAAACATGGTCACGGCGACATGCGGACGTGTATCTGCTTCGTTATTAGGCGAAAGAAAGGTGATTTAAATAACTCGGAATAGAGAATGGACGTTATTGCTAGACAGGAAGCTCAGCATATTTCAAAACTTAATGACCTACTGTTATATTTACATACAACTATCTCTAACGTTTACAAATAATGGACAGAAAAAATTCCCATAAACAAAATATCCCAAACCTCTCGCTGCTCTATTGCTATTTCCATGGCATATCTATATTAGTCCCACCAGCCTAACAACTGGGGCCCGCCATGCCATGTACACAAGTGTGAATAATCTTCATTCCCTTTACATTTCATTTGTAAGAAGCAAGTTCCACTTGGACAGCTTCTTTGTGCAATATAGACACCTGCCAGAGTGTTTCCGCAATAGCTACATACTTCTTCAAGTACAAGGTTAACCGTTATCATTCCTGCATAACGACGTGAATTTCACTTCCTGTCTTTTCTTACTCTTATACAATACAACACTGTAACACTCTACCTTGAGTGTCTCTTGGTTTTTGTATTGGGTGAACATTAGTATAAAAAAGAAACGTATGTAATTTTCAGTGAGCGGTAATTTTGTGGGTGGAAATCCATTGTTGACAAAAGAGATGAGAGCAGAATAGCCAGGCTGGTACAATCTGATAGAAAGGCAAGAGTAGTTCAACTGACCCCTCTTTACAATGCAGGAGAGCATCACTGAACGCAGAACACAAAGAAACCTGAATAAATTTGACTACAGCAACTGAAGACCACGGCGACTGCCACTCCTGTCAGATCAAAAAAAAACTGAGGCTACAGTTCGCTAAGGATCACAAAAATTGGGTAAACGGAAGAATGGATAAAAAACGTTGCTTGTTAGATGAGTCTCAATTTCTGCTGAGACATTCTGATGGTATGACCATTATATGGTGCAAGCAACATAAATGTATTAGTATAACTTCATGCTGTGGTGGTGCTGGTGGTTCAATGGCATAGGGAATATTTTCTTGTCAGATATTGAGATCCGGAATAACCGACGATAATTGATAGGAGATAATTTTTTCCGTTAAAATATAAGTTTTAAAAAATTCAATTGTTTCGTGGAAAAAAAAACGAGAATTTTATAAGCTGACAATAAATAGCGGCCATCTTGAAAGTTTCTTGCTTCCTTACTGGTATCTTGCAACGTGAGTAGTGATTGAAATATTTGTCTTCCGTTTTAGGGCCTGTATGGATAAATCCATGATAAAACTGCATTTTCATGTCCCAGTTTTACATATTTACACACGCACACACACATACGCATACATTCGGACGGATAACAAATTTAATATATATTTAATTAATCTCTACGGTTTCGAGCGAACAACTATCAAATTTGGAGTTTCATATGACAGATAGTGGATATGTCGTGTGGTTTAATGGGTAGCAGCCCGGAATGAGAGAGATGTGTTCGAATTCCAATCGGGTTCCTTACATTCACTTACGCGCAAATACACTTAGGAAAGGTATGAATCCATCACTCCTCCCACCAGCTATGAGAGTCACTAAAACGGAAGACAAATATTTCAGTCACTGCTCGCGTTGCAAGATGTCAGTAAGTAAGCAAGAAGGTTTGAAGATGGCCGCTATTTATTGTCAGCTCATGAAATTCTCGTTTTTTAATAGTTTAAAGATTGGGTTGTATAGCCTTGGGTGGCAACCAGTCTACCGTAGAAAGAAATGGTTACCTACTGCGAGTAAATGTTCTACCTAGTCAGTCATGAATCGAAAGAGACATGATCACCCAAGCGTGTATCACGTATGCCATTTAATTGACTGATATCAGTGATTTTTGGTTCTCACATAGATATATTAGAGACATAGACAAAATACTTTGTACTGATCTGTACATCCCTCGCTACCAAAAATATTTCATTTTTCCGTCCAATCACTTCTGAATTTCTGACAGTCACTCATTTTTTTAATTTCGTTGATCCTCAAATAGGCAGACACACGCGCGCGCGCAAACACACGCACAGAGAGAGAGAGAGAGAGAGAGAGAGAGAGAAGAGAGAGAGAGAGAGAAAGAACGAACATAGAAAGTATTTGGTAATCAGCCAAAGAATGCAACAAAAGACATCGACAAATGCGGATTTCCTACCTTTATTTTATGATGCCATAGAAATTTGAACTTGATTGACAAAAATGTCTGATAGTGCAGCCCATTGGCCACCTATGTAGGATATGGGTATGTCGTTCTATAGCCATATTTTCAGACATTAAAGTTTGTAAAAATTAAATCTATACTTTATTTCTTTTTTTTTTTTTTGCACGTCGTCTTCTGAACAAGTGTTCCTTCTCTCAATTAGATGATCACCGTAAATTTATCAATTACATGTTATCCTTGCAGATTTTTATATTAACAACATGTAATTTACATTATTACCATAGTTTCATTAAATTTCCCAAGGAAGCATAGACTCAGAACTCCAGCACGCCAAGTGTTGCTGCTTTGACTTCTGTAGGGTTTTCGGGTTGGATTTGCAAGCCCCACCATCAACTAGCTTTGAATTCAGAGTTATCCTTCTCCTATACTGGTTACTATTCACGGCTAAGGAGCCCAATGTACCCTGCTATTTAATATACAGATAAGGAGAGTGAGAACAGGTAGATTCATATATTTCACAAGGGTATTTATTTAGTAGCGTACACAACGAACGCGATTGATATTTGAACTCGACCTGCCAATTCCAACTTCCGCATTGATAGACTCACACATGTAATTTATAAAGGTTTTTTGGGGTGGGGTTTGATTAAATAAATAACATTTTTTTTAATGATATTAAAGGAAAAATAACATTAACATATTAAAAAGCATATTACATGCTCATCGGGCCGGATTTGATCCAAGAGCTTTTCGGCGACTTTATTTTATTTCATGATTGTTCATGTCATTGATATAGTTCGTTTTTACACACACATTCTTCGATAATATTAATTAGGACACCATTCCTTCCATTCGTATTCATATTGTGTTTTGTTTTGTTTTTTTCACTTGACTTTATATATCTTATTCTATCCGTTTGAAGTATTTTTCTCTCTAACGAAATGATTAGATTACATATGATGACTTTTATCTTGAATTTCATGCGACCGTTCTGACAAAATATTTCTGGTCTGAGTGCTGTCAGCAAGACTTATTTTAATTTTTTTTTTAGAATACAATAATCTGCGCAAAGCACATCCCGATTTGTTCCCAAATAAACATCTGTGCGTGTATATGAATACATATTACCTATGAGACAAAAGTATGAAACGATAGCTTTGTGCAAACGTAACGTAACAGGCGCGCACACACATATTATACACGCAAAACTCATACCAACACATTGATGTTCATACAAACATTGAAACAAGTAGACAAATAGAAAGATACACACTCTCACGGAATGTTTATACAATTCTTACATACAAATATATATGCACACAGTTAGATCTATATCTCTTGATACACAAAGGAGGTGCTGAAAATTTCCCGGTATGATCTATTTCCTAAAATCGGTATCCTGAGGTTTGGTCATTAAAATAGGTGTTTTCGGAGGTGTGATACACCAAGAACATGATGGTAACTACTCATTGAGGTACTTAATAATACACTTCACACTTCCCACACACACACACACACACACATACACACACACACACACACACACACACACACATATATATATATATATATATATATATATATATATCGAGACAGAGAGAGAGAATTAATGGCTTTATTTTTAATCAGATATTTTTATTATTTCAAACGTTATTTTGGTGGTTATCCGAGCTTGAAATAGAAGCCCTGTTTATTTCTTGTTTATTTTAAATAGTATATATTAGGTTTGTCAGCGTGTGCACTTGTAAAAAATCAATAAAAATGCCGGACAGCAAATTTTCTTTATTAATTTTCTTCGTGTGCGCAAACTGGATAGAAGTAATACACACTGTTTAAAAAAAAATCATTCACTCAAACTGGTTAGAAAGGGGATCCACTGCCTGCTTACGGTCATTTTTGCTTTCGAATTATCCGGTGAGTTTCAAATTCTCTAATCTGGCTTTCCTCATTATATGCCATTAGTTGAATTTTTCTGATTCTGAGTATAAGTGTCCTTTTCGTTTCTATTTTTCTTACTTCTTTTTTACTGACATGTTTAGTCCATGGTATTTTCAGCATCCTTCTGAAGAAGTCTTTTCTATATCTGCGAGGAAATTGTTCACCATCCACTAAATTGTTTATATTTGAAAAAGCCTCATTTTTTACATGACTTGCAGATCAGGAAACCTTATTTCATGAAGAACATTACTGAATATCTCCTGCAATGCATATTTATATAACTTCAGTATAACCTTACTTGAGATAATAGCTGGATGGATCCATGCTCCTCTGAATTCCCCTGGTCAGTTTGACAGTTTTAACGGTTTTATTATATATATATATATATATATATATATATATATATATATATATATATATATATATATACTAGCAGTAGAGCCCGGCGTTGCCCGGGGATGTAACAGTAAGAGATAGATCAAGTATCGACCATCATAAAGACTGGAAAATAAAATTGACAAAGACACGCATGTCTTAATTAGTTTTTTTTTTTTTTTACGAATTCGTCAAACCCAAACTCAAACAAAAACATTGTTTTCAATCGTTATGAGTCTACCGATTGAATACAATTTTATTATAAACAATTGTCTTGTAAATGGAATTTTTAAAGCATTCTGAATGTATAAATAAAGAAAAAAGTGTACAAGACAATAATAAACACTACCTGCCAAAAAAAAAGTTTTGTTGAAATCGGTTGAAAAATGTAGGAAATCCCATTCCATATATAAATGAACACACTCACACACAAAAACTACCTGGGTTTTAATTATAACTCGATATGAGTTGTTCCCCTTTCATTCTCGCGATTCCTCTTAATAGTGTTTTCAAACTGATTTCGTGCAAAAACAATTGTGTTTTTCCAATTTTTGGCGCTGTCAGAACCACCACAAGGTAATTTTACGTAGTCCTGTGAAGTTTTGTTGAAATCGGTTGAAAAATGTAGGAAATACGATCCAATATATAAACGTACAGACACACACACACACACAACATGGGTTTTATAATAAGTATGATATATATATATATATATATATATATATATATATATATGATTAATATGACAAAATGTTTGTTATTTAGCTGATTGATGTTACCTTCAGCATCCCGACTCCAGTGTTTCGTAAACGGATCTGTCTGTCCACTCTTCAGGAGGTATCAGCAATTTAATACTTACATTTTTAGATATTTTGTATTTGCGTGTGCGTTTTTTCTACTTTCCACTCGCTCCTTAGCTTATATATACATTGATGATGTCTGTAACGTTTATTAGCTCAAGAAATTGAATCTGCAGACCGGGTTCTCATTCCAACTGAGGCTATTGCGTTCTCTTAATGCCCTTGGAAAATGCTTAAACCTTTATCTTCACACCCCATATACGGATAAAGTAATAAGGCGGATCCAGTTCTCTTAGGCCTAGTAAAGCAATCAGTCTAGAACAACACTGGAACTCCGCTAACATTCTCAAAAAATTCAAAGCATCTCAGCCAATATCCGGTGTGGACATGGTTTCAAAAAACGTCAATAATTTGCTTGACTGCATCCAGTGATGTAGACGTTTGGTTTAAGTTTTATCCTTGTTCAGAAAGTAAGATTTTTCCTTAATTTTTCTAAATTAAAGAAATTAATTTTTTCTAAATTATGCTTCACGCTCATGCATTGCTTGTTCAAATTATCGTCATTCGAAGGTCTGTGCTTCAAATACAATTGTTGGTTATAGCCGAAACGGGCAGTCAGACGAATGAGTGGTAATAACAATCTGAGAATGAAGTTCACTGGCTGTGTTCAAATGTCACATTCGTAATGCGCATGCGTTAAACTGGGAAGTGGTTCGTTATCTAACAATAACTTTACTCGGACACGTCAAGATCAAACAGTACAGAAAGTTCATTATCTGATTGGTGTAGTAAGCGACGATGCAAAAGTGACACAGAAATAGCGAAAGATGTCTTCAAGAAACTAAACAAACTATCAAGAGAAATAAAACTGTCGTTAGAAACAAAGAAAAGAAAGCTGAACTGCTATGCAATAATTAATCGCTTATATGGCAGTGAGTGCTAAAGAAACACTTCACAGATAAAGAAAAAACATAAAGTGGCAAAAATGTGGGTTTTACCGATGGACACTGAGACAACAAGGAACAGAACATGTGAGCAAAATGCTGTCTTAAAAATAGGAACTGCAAATAAATTTTGCCTCGATTCTTCCGGCTTTTCAGCTTGTTTGAAATCCTCCTTGTAGTTCCTGTTTGGAAGAACTCTGGAGAATCCTTTGACCTCTCTATCGCCCTATTAATCTCCTACCTCTATCCGGCAAAGTATTCAAGGCTTTAATCAATGTTGAAGTGTTTAAGCATCTTACATTTCACAACCTACTCTCTGACAAACATTATGGCTTCCGTTTCGCTAGGTCTACCGCTGATGTGCTAACGACTATCACTGAATATATATATCAAACTCCTGATAATAACGGCGAATCTCGATCTATGCATCTAGATATTTCGAAGTCTTTTGACCGGATTTGGCATGCTTATTTACGTAGCCCCAGGTCTACGCTATTACAGGACAATTATTTAATTTAATCCACTCGTTCCTATCAAATCGTGGACGGGCTTGCTTCAAGAGCCTTTCACAGGAACGCGGGTGTCCCCCAAAGATCTATTCTGGGTTCTACGCTGTTTCTGTTATTCATCAATGATCTTGCTGCTGTCACAAATAAGCATTTATACTGATGACACTACCATTTAATCCTGTTTCAATAGGAAATCCGTCAGAGCCGACAAAGTAAACCTGGCCGCTGCTCTTGAAATGACCTCCAATAAGTAGTCAATTGGGGCAGGAAATGGCTTGTAAATTTTAATGTCTCCAAAACGAAACTGATCTCATTTAACCATAGAGAAACTTTCCTGACCGCAATCAAAAAAGTTGGTGCTAGACTCCAGGAGAGCAACACACTGTGCCTTCTTGGCTTCACGTTTTCAGCTGACGTGAAGTGGGACGACTATATTGAATCAATAGCCGCATCTGCTGCAAGGAAAGTTTTGTCACTGTGTTGTGCCAGAAAGTTTTTCTCGTCAAAGTCTATCTTGCACATTTATAAATCAACCATGCATTGAATACTGTTGCAATGTTTGGCCTGATTCCCCCTGTTGTACATCTCGAGATTCTTGACAAAATCCAAAGAAGGATCCGCAATGTAATCGATCCTGACTTGGCTTCTCGACTTCAGTCACTTTCTCACCGACTTGAAGTAGCTTCCCTCTGTCTTTTCTACAAATATTTTCATGGCAACTGACGAGCTTTTTTGCCATGGTTCCTCGCCTACATGAATTTAAGCATGCTACGAGATTGGCATATAGATCATACCCAATTACTTTTGAAATAGTTAAAATCAACCGCCACTTCTACTCCAACAGTTTCTTTTCTCGCACTTCCTGCCTGTGGAATTCATTTCCGTTTAAATGCAACCTCAATCGCCATCTTCCATATTTTTAAATCCCCCGCATCCTTTATCCTTTCTTCAATCGCCAGTATACCCAGTCATTTCTCTCTGCAACCCCCTGCGTACTAGTGGCATTCCCGACTTCCTTGTAGTGAAATGATTAAAAACAAAAAAGCAATCCAAAATATGTTTTGATTTTAAATGGTTGATAAGCTGTAAACATTTATACTGATGACATTACACTACTACTTAATCGTTATTTCCCCCCAGGAATAACATTATCTAAACCTTGAACCGAATTTGTGCTACGAAGACGAGACAACAGTCTATTTCTACTACAGTTTTGATAAATATCAGGCAACAAAGATTTATCATTTATTTTTCTCTTCTAAAATCTCTATGGCTTGGGTGGAAGGTTCCCCGATGAAATCAACGACTTCGCGTCCATGACGAAGTTGATCGTTCAAATAGGAGGATATGAGCTGTCGTCTGAGCTGAAGAGTGATGGTCTCCACCAGGTCTACTTGTAAAGATACACATGAATTTATATATATCCAACTATCAACGCAAATATGTAGAGGGAAGCGGTCAGATGTTCAGCATACCAGCGGCCCTACGATCACAAATGTTCATATGTCTGATGATTATCATGATGAAGCCTTCCAGAATTTTCTTCTTTTTTCCATGGAGTAGAAATCGAACTTTTATTCTCTGTTACCCAAGATCCTTTAGTAGCCTAGACAATCATTATCTGTTCTTTATTATTGTGACTGTATGTTTACCCTTTTTTTTTAAAGAAGACTTAAAACCAGTCAGTATGTGACTGAATATACCTATCTTCCCACATAAATTGCATCCGTCATATGCTTTTGGCTTACAAAATTCGGGGTTTTCTGGTCTGAGTACAGGCATTTATCAAGCTTACTTTCTTTGGACTTGTCTATTTTTGCAATATATATATAATATATATATATATATATATATATATATATATATATATATATATAAACAAATATTTAGAGGTACAAAATTTATATATAATTTTAAAAACAAGGAATGTATTAATTTTAATTTTAAAAGTCTCTAAGGCCCTTTCAACCAACATCTCATCAGGAGGTAATCGTTGGATAATTAATTAACGAAAAGAATAGTAACGACAATAAAGAGAAAAAAGGGGGGAACACGTTAAAATAACAAACAAGTGTATATACTTGTAACGAGGGAAGGGGAAATAACGTGTAAATAAATAAGCGAGGGACAGTTAAAATAAAGTATCCCCCAACAGATTAAGAGACTTTACAAATTCCTTCTGCCGGCAGAGAGAAGGTTTCCTTAATCCTATACAGACCGATTCCAAAATCTTCAAATGATTATTGGAATCGGCTGTATGAATAATTATATATATATATATATATATATATATATATATATATATATATATATATATATATATATATATATATATACCTTTGACATGATAATTTTATGCTGTACACAACACATCAAGAATATTTATGCAAACGTACCGATAATATATAGGTATATACATTTACCTAGATAAAACAAACGCAGTGTTTTTCATAGAGGTGCCAGTGGTTAGTAGCGGAATTTGAATAAATACTTAGATTTCATAACAAGTTAGTTCCTTCCTCACTAGGTGTCTTAAATTATATATATGGGCTATTCTAAATTAAGCCTTGTAAATATTAATAATCATTTAGCTTTACAGTAAATGTGTAGTTTTTCGTTTAATTCTATTTTTTCAAATAAATCCGTGGAAATATTTATTTTAATAATTACGTATATTTAATAATTACCATATTTGACGGCATATGAAACGCACGGGTATATAAGATCCACCCCAATTTCAGCAGGGCAAATCAAAAAAAATTAGTAATTAGTAAAATTGTTACTAGATGATACAGCCTAGGCTATATTTATGAGGTATTATTTTGGTTAAACAAGCCATGATTACAATTAAACGAAAAATAATAGGAAAAAATGAACACGAGCCTATAAAAATTTTATTCTATCCAGAAAGGTAAGAAAACAAAATAAAAATCAAGCAATTATTATATTTGAGCAAAACAGTACCGTTACCATTAAAATTCAGTCAAAAATATTCCTTTATATGATCTGTACAACCTCCGTCTTGTAAACGTCTAAGTGGAACAATTAGAATATAAAAATTCTTATTGTATTTATCCCAATGCAACCGGACGTTATCGCAAGAAAAATATTGATGAAACAAATATATTTTACAAATATATTATTTCAATTTAGTGCATATAATTTTAGTGAAACAAAGTACTAATATTAAACGTGAGGAAATTAATATAATGAATATTATCAATAATAACATTTTTAATATGCATAATAACCTTTTAAATAATAACAGAAATGAGAAAGTTACTCTAATGTCTAAGCTAATAGGAGTTGCCAATTAATTAATTTCGGCTGACTATCGCGAATTTTAAACCTGCATATGGCAAGGGAAGTATAAAAGATATTTTTAGTAAAAAAAAAAAGTGGGCCTTTTATGCTGTCAAATACGGTACCTATAATTAATAATTATACGTATTTAATAATTACTTACATCGGAACACGACAAAAGATAAAAGTATGTGGCTTTTGGAATGCACAGCAAAATAATTAAACGCTTTCACATTATTTCATCTGTAAGAAACCGAGAAAGATTAATTAAGCACATATATCAAAACTTTAATTCTTTCTAACGATTACAAAAGTTCAGTATGGTTGAAGGTAACCTCCAGGAGAGTAAAACGTTGAGCATTTTTGGACTAGCGCTCACTGTTGACATGAAGTGAAAATACTATATTGAATCCATTGCCAGGTCAGTACTAAGAAAGTTGGTTCACTTTATAGTGCTAGACAATATTTTCTAGAATTTATCTTACATATCTTTAAGTCTGTCATTCATCCATGCTCAGAATACTACTGGTGCTGATGATTCCGGTGCTCCTGATATATATCTAAAGACTAGCAGCATGGCCCGGCGTTGCCTGTGCTTGATTCAAAAATCGTACGACTTATACAGCAATCGCTATCACTTGACTTAAAATATTTTTGCCCTTCCTTGCCTTTAAAGGAGTGTCCTTTGCCATGCTGATGCTGCTACATGCCTTACTTCTTGCCTATCTCACACTGCGAATTTTTTCTAAGTTCTATACTAAACATTAAATCTGTTACGAAAAAAGAACTAAACAAAATGAACACAAAATGATCAGCTTTAAAAAAGGACTCGTAACTGGAAAAACCGAATGAAAAAAGAATGTTAACAACAAATACTTTTTCACACTTAACCCAGTTCTGCGGAATCAGAATCAACGTTGAGATTAAGCAAGCGAATGAGCCAATTGGAGTAGAGTGCCATGCAGATTTAAATTTTTCCCACTTGTAACGAATGCAGCTATCGATTTATTTTGCATGCTAGCATGCAAGTTAACATTCGTGTCAGTCAGCTGTTGGCTCTGACGCTGGCCAATAGAATTTTCCTGCCTATTCGTGGCAGCCAGTAGAAAATGGCCGCAAACTACATGAAAATTGCCGTAGAAGCATGAAAAAATCGATTATTTCCACTATCGACAGGAGTTGGGAAATGCAAAGTCGCTCTTGGCCTTTCCCCTAACTTGGAGCATGTGCATGTAAATTTTGGTGCAAATCCGTCGAAAATTTCGGCCGTGCATTCGTTACACACACACACACACACACACACACACACACACACACACACACACACACACACACACACATCCTGCCTTTTATAGACAGAGATCTGTGATGAAATCCAAAGAAGAATCAGTAATATTATTGGTCCTGGTATGTCGTCTCGGCTTCAGTCACTTTTCACCGCCGTAAAATTGTCTCCCTGTGCCCTTTCTATAAATACTTTCATGTAGTTTTTCGGCCGAGCAATTCGACATGGTACCTCGACCGTTTTTAATTTAAACGTAGTACTAGACTGGTGACGTGGTCTCATCAATTTACAGTTTAGTTGGCTAGATGGAACCGTAAGTTCTATGCTAAAATTGCTATATTCTCGCATTTCTCCCTTGTGGAACTCCATTCCGGTTCCATTTTTTCCAACCAACTTTAATCCGCAAAAAATTAAATGCAATGGCAATCGATATCTACTGTTCTCCTGATTACTCTCTTTCTCCTCCCTCATTAGTAATGTTTCTGTTTTCCAATTCTTAAACACCTAGTGATCCCTTGTGTCATAGTGGATTTACCGCCTTGCTCGCAGTGAACTTATATATATATATATATATATATATATATATATATATATATATATATATATATATATATATATATACACACACACATATATATATATATTATTATTATTAAAAAATATATATTAAATATAAAACAATATTCTCTAAATAATTAATGAATTTTATTTTTCAATCCTACATATTTTTATTACTTATAACGTTATTTTTATTAAATGCCCATGTTTGAGTAGAAGTTCTGTTTTATTTTTTTTTAATAACGTTTGTAGCAATAAAAATATGTCGTATTGAAAAATAAAATCCATTAATTTTTTATTTCCATTTCCGATACGAAATTGAGCAGACATGCTATTTTAAGAAAATCGGAAGGTGTGGGTGTGTTTTACAGCCAATTAGAACATTGCTTGTTTGTTAAGCTCTTCGTGGCCGAACGGTCAAAGCACGACGGATCAGGCAGTGGTTTCTCCCCCAAAGCCGTAGATTCGAATTTTGCCTGAAGGCACATTTTCTTTAATAAGTTTTCTTGAGTGTACAGGCCGGTAGACGAAACAAATACTGTTTAAAATAAAACAGAGCATCTTAGTCAAATAAGAGTATCCACGTAAAATAATGTTTGAAGTAATAAAAAGAGTATTGAAATACTAAATATTTGATAATACTATCTTTTAATACTGTTTTTGAAAATTGTAGGATAGTAGTTGAGATTTATTACATTATACAGGGTGGGTCAAAAGTATGTATTTATTTTACCCATTTTTTTTTACATTTTATTATATTTATTTATTACTATTCTATTTTTTTAACACTGTTTAAACTCTTAAGCGATCGAAATGTCTTCTTTCAACTTTGCAATATTCCTTGAACCTCTCCAGAACACTGTGACACAGAGTACGACACAAATTCCGATTTGCATCAATGTCAATAAATACTTCCAAGTTGAACTCTTTTAATTCGTCTACTGTCTAAGGATTTTTCTCATAAACTTTATTCTTTATTACGCCCCCACCCCTTCAAAAAATCCATTGGTGTTAAGTTGGGTGAACGTGGTGGCCATTCAAAGATTTCACGTTGTCCGATCCAACGTCGTGGGCAGTTTTGGTCAAGGTAATCCCTTATTGTCAAAGCTTAATGAGGAGGTGCTCCTTTGACTTGAAAAAAAAAACAGTTTGACGAAGTTAGCTCTGGTTCTAAATTGTGGCACTGTGGTAGTAAAAAAAATAAAAAGTTACATCAGTATGTAAATAATTAAACAACTAAATACCTACTTTTGCTTTACCCTGTACAGTAACACAACACATGCGAAGAACAGATTTAAAACAAACACTGTAAATTATTTTACTTTTGAAATGCATGACAAATTATTTTAATGCAGTCAGTTTATATAAGCGATAAAATAACCGAATAGGTCTGTGAGATAAATGGATGTAAACTTTTATTTACTTTAATGATTATATATATTTATATAACGAAACAGAATACTGACATCAGGAAATGAACCAATCATATTTACGGTAATTTCGCGCTGATTTCATATAAAACCTATGTACAGGGTGGTCCGAAAGTCCAGTCATCCGCTACAAAAAAAATAAATAAATTTAAGTTAAGAATTAATAGAAGCTATTATGTGAATAATATGACAGCAATGCTAAAAGAATTTAATAAAAAAAAAAACCGTTATTGATGCTTTTATACTGTATTGCATTGAAGCCTTTAGAGCTAAAATCCACCTTTTCACGTTCACGGAATTAAATGACTATCATTCCTATCGTATTTCATTTGTAATAAATAAGTTCCACTAATTTTCATCCGAAGGACAGTCACTTTTGTATCATACTCCCGAGAGGGTGTCTTCTCGAACACTATATTCTTAACCTCTACAAGTTTGGGATGAATTGGTATATATTCTACGTACCTTCGTAAACTTCACTTACGACTTCCTCCACTCAGTTTCACACACGCCGTCACTACATTCCAACTCCTAATCAGTCTACTTTTCCAAATTTCTTATTTTATGTGCCGTATCCCTTTCGTCCTCCAACCTTTTTTTATTTCAACATATATATATATATATATATATATATATATATATATATATATATATATAAGGCAGGATGTGTGTGTGTGTGTGTGTGTGTGTGTGTGTGTGTGTGTGTGTGTAACGAATACACGGCTACAATTTTCGACGGATTTGCACTAAAATTTACGTGCACATGCTCCAAGTTAGTGGGAAGGCCAAGACCGACTTTGCATTATCGAAATAATAATAATCGATTTTTTTCATGCTTCTACGGCGGTTTTCATGTAGTTTGCGGCCATTTTCTGCTGGCCAGAGTGAGAGCCTATAGCTGGCTGCCACGAATAGGCAGGAAGATTCTATTGGCCAGCGTGAGAGCCAACAGCTGAATGGCACGAATGTTAACTAGCATGATAGCATGCAAAAAAATCGATAGCTGCATCCCTCACAAGTGGGAAAAATTTAAATCTGCATGGCACTTTACTCCAATTGGCACATTCGCTTGCTTAAACTAAATTCTGATTCCGCAGAACTGGGTTGGCTGGGAAAAAGTATTTGTTGTTAACATTCTTTTTTTATTCGGTTTTTCCAGTTACGAGTCCTTTTTTTAAAGCTGATCGTTTTGTGTTCATTTTGTTTAGTTCTTTTTTCGTAACATTTCGTAATGTTTAGTATAGAGCTTAGAAAAAATTTGCAGTGTGAGATAGGCAAGAAATAAGGCATGTAGCAACATCAGCACGGCAAAGGGCACTCCTTTAAAGGCAAAGAAGGGCAAAAATATTTTAAGTCAAGTTATAGCGATTGCTGTATGAGTCGTACGATTTTTGAATCAAGCACGGGCAACGCCGGGCCATGCTGCTAGTATATATATATACGTCCGCACTGATTATATTTTTATTAGTTGTTGGAGTTGGTGGATTTAATGAAATATTTGACGGAAACTGGCTAGCAATATTTTCCATGCATCTACAAAGAGTGGGGATTTTGCTTTTTACCTTTGCATAAATGTAAAATGTAAACCCCTCCCCCCACAAAAAATGGAAAGTCAAGAAAAGGATTTTAAAAAAATGCCCATGTTCATATTACACTTTATTCAGTAACACTTTACTTGAGTATCTCTTAGGCCTTATATTGTGGGGACATTAGTAAAAAAAGAAAATATGGCTTTACGATTAAAATACACTGAAATAAAAGGAAACTGAACATAGAATAGACTGTGTTAGACAAATTGAAAAGTTTCCCCCAGCATCACAAGCCAAAACATTAGCCTAAAAACTTGATTCATGTTCTTAATTATCCTTGTTAGATCTGGACTTGGATGTCATGCATCGCATCCAATTCATTTAGAAATGTCTAAACTACAGGCCGCATATAAACGTGCTCCTTGAAGTGGACTGTCCTTCGTCGGATCTCGGAAACTGACGTTACAGAATAACACACTTTACCAAATAAGAGAAACCACATCAATTGAAAACTTTCAACAGTAGCAACAACTGAAATAGATAGCCCCAGCAAACTGAAAAAAAAAGACGTAATCAATATGCTGAGTTGCCACTTTACCTTAAACAAAACAAAATGTTAGGAAGAAAACTCCCATGAATACTAGAAAAAGCGATAAAAATCCGTGAACTTGGGAAACCTATTTTCATGAAAATATTTCACAGACTGTGTCCGAAATTAATGCTTGGTGTTTGGTCAAAAAATGCTGAATTTTACATTCTAAGGCTGATCTCATAAACATTAATGTTTCTGCAACAGATTTTAAAAAATGACATTTGAAAATAAGCATAAAATTAATATATATAAATTAAAATATAGTTTTAGGGTATGCTATACTCATGTGTTATGTACTCAATATCAATAACAGCGCGTATATAAATATAAAAGTGTACGTTGAAGTCAACACCCAAAGGCAATAGTTTGTTTCAGATTAAACGCAATCGTCAAGCCTGACGATTGCGTTTAGCATGAAACAATGTCGCCTTTGGGTGTTGATTTCAATGCACACTATTATAAATACATACACACATATATACATACATGCATATATATATATATATATATATATATATATATATATATATATATATATATATATATATATATATATATATATATATATATATATATATATATATATATATATATATATATATATATATATATATATATATATCCTTCGTTGGCTATTTTCGTCATTAATTTCCAGTATTCTTTTCAACATTTTTATTGTTTATTTGAAGTAGCATTCAGTATATTTCTTTCTTTTTTTTCACCTCTAGACCAAATCGATTACATCCTCTACGGATTCAATTGATCCGGTTTTCGCCTGACTCTAACAGACCAAACAGTCACCTTGTTGACTTGATTCCAGGTTCAAATAACGTGTAATAATCTTTGTTAATGATTGCCTTGGGGAAATTGTTAATTGTCCTGACGCGTGACACCTGGTCATTTGTGGTCAGGCAGCGTAGCGACATGTCCACAGTTAATATAACATGATTGATTGCAGTCAGTGAATCATTCGTAACGAAACACGCAACGGTGACTGATCAGTGGATATAGGAGTATTTATTCTGAAGAACACAATATCTACGAAAGATGTGCTTCTTTTAATTCCCAACCTGTTCCAGAAGAGATATGAATTATTGCTGTCTCTTTTCTGTCCGTAGACAGGACAGAATTAGTTGTATATAGTGTACGTTCGTGAATAGGATTTCACAGCTTGCAGAGGTGTTTTGCAGTCTTCAAACTCACAAAAAATAAATTCTTAGGAATCCCTTCTTAATCTGGCTGAGAAATTATCAGCAACGCCAACGCATATTAAAACGCTTACCATACATACATACATACATACATGTGTATACTAATTCTTTATAATAGGACATGTATGTATGTATGGAGAGAGAACATACGTATTCGTAGGCGTGCTGGCAAAAACACAACAAATGGAAATAGATCTAAGAATACTCAGGGGTCATGAAAAGATAAAAATATAGATATCTTCCTCATCCTTTCTCGGACCAGTCTTAAGTATTTTATTACCCTTCACGCAGAACTTTTTCACTGCCAATTCAAGGAAGACATTGCGGTCACTAACACACAAAAAGAGAACGTCTAATATCGAGACTATTTAACATCGAAAAACATAAGAAAAATTAATTCCCTTTAATAATATATGGAAATATCCACTCTTTGCCTGATGAAGGTCGCGAGACCGGAAACCCGTGTAGCAAAATTATGGAAAATAAAGCATAATATTTTTTTTTTTTTAAATCCACATTACAACCAAAAACGTTTCCGGTTTCTCTCTTCTTTTTAATATACACACTTTTCTCTCGCTGGAACTACTATAATCTCTTCTCTTTATATATATATATATATATATATATATATATATATATATATATATATATATATATAGATAGATAGATAGATAGATAGATAGATCATCAAGGTCTGTCTGAAAAGTGACGGGGCTGCTTGAACAATTTATTTAAACTACATGGTTTCCCCTTCAAAGTTATCCCCCCTCCACTTTCGAGTCTAATGCGCTTTTCCATACTTCTCAGCCACGCCTCTATGCAATACTGGAAGGATTCGACTTGGAGACAAAAACAATTTTTCTCGTCAGAATCCATCTTGCACATTTATAAATCTGCCATTCGTCCCTATATTGAATTCTGCTGCCATATCTGGTCTGATGCTTCCACTATATATTTAGAGGTTCTACAGAAAACTCGAAGAACGGTGTATAATGTAATCAATCCTGACCTGTCATCTCGACTTCAGTCACTTCCTCTCTGTCCTTTCTACAAATATTTTCATGATAATTGTTTTCATGAGCTTTCCTCCTTCGTACCCTGACTGCACGAACTTAAGCGCATTACTAGATTGTCAATTAGGCCTCACCATTTTACTGTTGAACTAGCTAGATGCAACCGTCTCTTCTATTCTAATAGTTTCTTTTCTTGCACTTCTCCCCTGTGGGATCCATCTTGCTTCCCTACCACCTACAATCTTCAAACATTACAATACAACTTCATTAGCCATCTTTTTTTTCTTTTTTTCATCCCGAAATTGCCCTTTTTCTCAGATTGCGTCTTAATGGCATTATCTCCTTACTTGGGATAAAATAATTTAAAAAAATAAAATACAGAAAAAGAATTGTATCGTCCATGTTATTCTCAACATCTTCCTGTAGAAACACATTTTCTATCACCTCAAGTCCGATTTCTGTCGGAGATTGTCCAGCACTCACTGTCATATAGGAGGACCGATATGACATCACAGTTCAGTATTGTTTTCTTTGTTTCCGACGAAATGTTCCTGTTTCTTAATAATTAATACATACTATCCCAATCCACCTTCGGATTTCTGTGTCACATTTTCCGTCCTCTGTTAAAACAATTTGGATCGAATATTATATGCGGGTTTACTACCACATCAGGATGAAAGATTGCTTCCCGTACGAACACTGAAATTAAACACCATCGAAAATGGTCTGTACCTAGTTGGGCGACCGCTTGGGAATATTAGATGCCGTAAGCTTGGATGTGCGGTTGGTGTAATGGATAATGACGCGGAATTGTTAATCGGAGAGCTGAGTTACAATTCCCGTTGGTTCGTTATATTCAGTTACGCAAAATACGCATAGGAAAGGCATGAATGCGCCTCTTCTCCCCCAGCTACGGTATAATTAGTAAAACCTGTATCACTAAACAAATAAAAAAAAAATCTTAGAATCTAAAAATATTTTCTGGCTTTAATTGACCTGCAAAGGGTTGATAAGCCATAAAAAAAGAGTCAATCAATAACTTGAGAAAACTATTTACCTATATGTTTTGAGAGAATGAGTTGATAAATTTCAAAAGACTTTATTTGAACCGATCTCCTCATTTGGTTATAATAGCCAAATCGTTTTGGTCGTTTTAAACGAATCAATCAATAAAACACATACTGATTAGCTACACAGGCATGTCTTTTAGATTTATTTACATTCTCTGGAATATAAATGTAGAGAAACTACTGCAGCCACTAAATGAGGGATCATTTTTTACATTGATTGTAATATAGAATTGATTCCCACTTTATGTCCACATATATATAACTACTTGTTCGTTTATCAAATTCTAATTAGGTATAAATCACCTCTTCTCCCCACCACGGCTATGGGTTAATTAGTAATACTTGTATCACTAAAACCATTATTGTCGCCAAAAAAGAAAGCTCCTTATAATGTCAAAATATTTTCTGGCTTTAAATAACCTCGTTTAATAACGAATCAATCAATCAAAACAAAAAAAAGAAGATTGTAAACGTGCAATACTCTGTAAGAATCCTACTCACAACAGCAGTAAATGTCTGACCTCTACTCCATTCGATAACGTAAGAGCTTCTGTCAGGTGAAGGAACACTTATGAAATACATTGGTATTTATTTGACGAGACTTTGCAAACAGACACGTCCTTTATTACACAGTAGCTTGATTATTCATTATTGCCAACAACTGAAATTGATCCAGCTGGTTAAGTCGCGTCTTTGAACATTTGACAAGAGGCATTTCTGTTGTTTCGCAATAATTTGCATAGACATGAATAGCATATCAATGTAAAGATTTGTTACGAACAACACCGATACCAACTAAGTCAACGGAGACCTTTTTGAAAGATATTTTCATGATTAGGACCCGTTCCCTGTATATATTAGCCATTAGGTAAATGTTGACTTAGCAAAGTGAATTGAAAATCAAGAATCGAATCAAAATAACTAAGATCTGCTTCTCTAAATAAATTTTGTAATTAATGATCATCTATTAAACCAGAGACTATCTTTTATTTCTCTTCCTTTCCCAGCGACCCCCATTTAAAATATCTTTGAAGTTTAAAACTCGCACTGAAGTTGGCAAATAAAATATTAACTAAAATGTATGAAAAGTTAAGCAATTTCGATCAAGTTCAAAATTTTCTCCCAAGCGTCACCAGCTTCAGAATTTTCCCCAGAAATATATTTAAGGAAATATGTTAAGTAACCAAATAAATCAAGCAAATATTAAGTACAACAAGCCTAAATAAAGCCGATGTTATTGAACAGAAATGCACAACCGCTATTAATATTCAATTAATAAGGTACTGTGTGCAAGGAAGATGGTTAAAACTGGGAGTGAATTGTTTCAAATCCGAAGAAGCTCTGAAATGCGAAAATTATGAAAGGTACAATGTTAGGTTTGTCTGAAGATATATGAAAAAGCATGGGCTTCATACAGCAATATCAGAACGGAGGATTTCTTTGATGAACTTGACACTTCTTTAAAATATAAAGTATTACATAATAAAACATATAATAAAAAAACTATAATGTATTAGGTTGGTGCAAAAATAATGTCGTTTTCTCACATATGTTACGTTTATATATGATTTCTGAATTAATTCATTGATATATATAGCTATATTATATATCATTTTGAAGCGCGTTTTTCACTCTATCGAATCGTGTTATTCGTTACCGTTCTCAATCTCTTCATTCATTATTTTGCAGGCTTTTCGACAGCATGGACAAAATTCAAATCCGCACGATTTTCTTGTTCCAGTTCAAACTAGGCCGAAAAGCTGCCGAGACAGCTCGTGATATCAATGATGCGTTTGGCCCATGAACCACTAACGAACGTGTGGCACAACGGTGGTTCAAGAAATTTCGCAATGGTGACGAGTGCCTCGAAGATGAAGACGGTCGCGGCCGGCCGACTGCGGTTGATAACGAACATTTGAAAGCCTTAATTGAAGCCGATCCTCGCAAAACCACACGAGAAGTTGCTGTTGAACTCGAGGTCGACCACTCAACAGTCGTTCGCCATTTAAAGCAAATAGGGAAGTCAAAAAAGTTGGATAAATGGGTGAACGATAATAAAAAAAAAATCGTCAAAAAACGACATTATTTTTGCACCAACCTAATATAAAACATTAAAAAATTGGACCTGGTTCAGGATTTTTCCCAAAATATATATTAACGAATATACATTAAATAACCCCAATGCATCAAGCAAATAATATATTAAGTAGACCAAACGTAAATGCAGCCGATGTTATATTTGTAAAGAAGTAATTGATTTTCATTTATTAAACATTTTATCACTTATTTTTAGTGGGTACCCGTATATTTGAGTAGATGCTCCATTTACTTTTTAAACATTTATTGAATTTTAAAAAAATCTGTAATAATTTAAATATGAAAAATAATTCAATATCATTTACTTATTTTCATTTGTTAGACTTTAAATTATGTCACTTAGCATCCTCCATAGTTTATCTAATTTCAACTCCCTTAACTGCTATCAATAACTGATTATTATTACGAACGTTATATGAGGCGAGCTGAAATTCTCACTGTCTGGCTATGAAGCTGTGAAATCTCGCTTGCATTAATTTCAAATCTTCTTATTAATAACTGCATTATTTCTTTCCAGGTAATCTTACGTCTTACTGTTCAAAGAAGACTTAAAATGTATCAAGTAGCAACTTCTCTTGAAAATGAACATTGTGGTGTCATCAAATACCGGCAAAAAATGGTTTAGCCGCGAAAGACATTAATACAGACATGGTTACTATATTAGGAAATAACGTCACAGCTTTATCAGCAGTGCAAAAGTAGGCAGCTGAATTTAGGAGGGTAAGGGCGAGTCTTGAAGATGACTCAAGGCCTAGATGTCCTGCGACTGACAACACCGAGTAAAACATTGTGTCCAAAACAAGGTGATGGATGACAGATGATTAACTATATATCAAATAGCCAATGCTATTATCATATCCTGTGAGTGTGATGAGAATATTCTGCACAATGAACTTGCCATAACGTAGGTTTCTGCTCGGTATGTTCCATGTTTTCTGACACCTGATCAAAAGCGCACCAGACTGACCACATCACGGGAAAATCTGATATTCTTTGAAGAAGATCTAGCTGGTTTCTTTGAGGGATTCCTCAATCAAGATGAGTGTTGAGCTCATCACTTTGAGCCAGAGAGAGTGATGACCCATGCAGTGGAAGCAACGCTCCACACTTGACCCAAACTAGGCCAATGTCGTTTTATCTGTGAGTAAGGTGAAATGCAAAAGGCATTGCGCTTATTTACCGTCTTCAAAAGCGCCATACCATGCCAACTTGCTGAGGCAAACACCAGGTGAAAAGCATATTTTCCATTCCGGAATCATCCTGATTCTAAAAAGGTATAATATTTTCTGTGTAGAGACAGTGTGCAACGAATTATAGAACAGACAAACATAATTCGCTGTTTATTTATTCACAGTGCGATGGATAAATTGTCGTCTAAGTTATGCAAAATAACACTGACACCTCATTTTATCTGATATATTTACCAAAATTACACAAAAATATTTTGAAATACTTAAGGGTTAATTTATTAAATAAAATCGCCATTCGCTTCAATTACGGCCTCCAGACAGCGCCAGAATTTCCTGCAGCTGTTCTGAATCGTCTCCTTCTTTAAGTTGGTTAATGCTGTCATAAACCTCGTCTTCAGGTTCTGTTTGGTGTTACAAGGAGTTTAACTGATCTCTCGCTGAATTGCTCCCCACACATACTAATCAAGGAGGTTGCAATCTGGGGAGTTAGGTGGCCAGATGTAAGGGGTGATGCGGTCACAGAAATTGCCTGACAGCCATAACTAGGTACTCCTGCTTGAGTGGCATGATGCGGAATACTTTTGCCAGTTATAGGATATCCCAGCAGCCACGCTTTTGACCCAGGGCAGCACTGTCTCCTCAAGGCATGATGTACGCCTTCGTGTTGAGGTACGATGAAAAAACGACGAAGTTTCCCCCACCACTTCCACAATAATACCAATACACGCAATCTACATAAAACCAAAATCTTTAAAAAAAATAATCAGTTTGTCTGACGATCGCTAAAGCGTGAAACCCAGGGTCAAAAGCTCACATCTATCCAACCATATATATATATATATATATATATATATATATAAGTGTAGTTGTTTATTTCTCTAGGTGTGCACGCTCGTGTATTACTCATTTCAGTTTTCAGCGAATGTGAAAATGTCAATTATCATTTCTTACAGGTAAGCGAAGAAAAAAAATTCCCTTGCCTTGATGTCCATATTACAACATAGACCTTGCCCTTTTCAGTCTACTACTCTTGCTGTACGACGATATTTACCTCCGATCCTTGCTTAAACTGACCCACATTTTCCATATTTGAGATTGATTACCCAGTACCAGGTTTCGATCCATTATTCATATTCTCTGACTGAGCCGAGAAAAGACATGAATTATTCATATGTACATGGGCCTGCATTCACATGTACGTACATATACATGTAGCCATATATAGATATAGATATAGATATAGATATAAATTCAGACATATAGATATGTATGTGTTTATAGTGATTTTAGAACAGCATTATATACATCCTAATCTCTATGCGCGCACACACACACACACATATATATATATATATATATATATATATATATATATGTGTGTGTGTGTGTGTGTGTGTGTGTGTGTGTGTATTTGTGGGAAATAAAAAGATCTTGTTCGAAGCTCTTTATTTACCGTAAGTTCTCAAAATTTGACTGAAATGACAAATTTCAGAATGAGTTATTAAGTGATTCAAATATTCTTTCATGATCGACTCACTGTAGAGCAATGATTTGAAAGTCCATCTCGCAGTTCCCTTCTAAATGAGTAACTCCGAATCTCGCTTTTTTCTCATATGGTAAAACTTACTAAATGCTATAGTAATTCTTGGAGCAAGAAATGGAGTTGGACAGGCAGGTAGAATTTTAAATAAATTAATAAACCTGGAGAGATATTTATCGATGTTAATATCGTTATACTTCCTGGTATGATCGTTTGACAGTGCAGAAAACACACACATACAAACACATTCATATATATATATATATATATATATATATATATATATATATATATATATATTATTTACATTATTCGGACTATTGTCCTCATCTTTGTCGCCATATTTATTACAACGTTTCGGCTGTTGTACGCTCCGGCCTTCTTCAGGTGATTGGAATGTCGAACTGAATCCTTTATTTCGCTCACTGAGGGAGACTGTTCTAGTTCCATGTGCCATGTTTAATGGATGTCAGTTATCAGTTATCTTATCTCCTGTTAATTTCCCTCTGAAAGTTAACTGGGTATTGAACTCACACTCTGGGTCCTGTCAATGGATCTAATCAACGCCTTTATCCACTGTGCCATGTGTCCTTGAGGACATCAGTGTATGAATTTCTGGGTATTATAAATCTAATGTCTTCAGCAACCACTTTTACCAGTGCTCGTATTGCAATTTTTGATGTTATCATTACATGTTTTTACCAGAGCTCATATTGCAACTTTTGTTGTTATTATCGCTTTTCTCTGGCACTCCTTATTATTAAGGACACATGGCACAGTGGATAAAGGCGTTGATTAGATCCAGTGACAGGACCCAAAGAGTGTGAGTTCAATACCCGGTTAAGGCAGTGAAGAACTTTCAGAGGGAAATTAACAGATAACTGATAACTGACATCCATTAAACACGTGGAACTAGAACAGTCTACCCCAGTGAGCGAAATAAAGGGTTCCGTTCGACATTCCAACCACCTGAAGAAGGCCGGAGCGTACAACGGCCGAAACGTTGTAATAAATATGGCGACAAAGATGAGGACAATAGTCTGAATAATGTAAATAATGTACATAATACTTCATCTCAGAAATATATATATATATATATATATATATATATATATATATATATATATAAGTGTATGCATATGTGTGCAAATACATACATGCGTATATAGAATACCGCAAATTGAGTTCTAGTGCTAATAAAATAGGTTTCAATGTATAATAAGATAGCTGTAATTTATATGAATAATAAACGTTTGTTGCATCACTGGGAGCCTAACATGCCCAATGCAGTCGTCACAAGTGAAAAGTTGTTTCAAAGAATAGTTTACCATTCTCTGTATATTTATTCATCTTTCTCTTTCTCTTTCTCTCGCTCATTCAATCTTTCTCTCTATATATATATATGTTTTTGTCTATTTCTGTTGGTCTGTATTTCTCTAGCTTTGCTCTCATTTCTCTAGCTTTGCTCTCATTTCTCTTAGTGTTAATTTAACATCAAACTGGTCAAAAGAAGACAATATCCAACACTGTCATCGCTGATATTTTAGTAGACATGGATTCACAACTACAAACGCAGAGAAAATCTATTATCTCCGAAATGAAGTTGTTAAAAAATGACAAAGAAATACAGCAAATTCTTAATCCATCATTACCAGCATTTGAACTTCAGTGGTTATGAAAAGAATACTTCAGTATTTCAATCCAGATATTTGCAAAAAATAAAACTCTGAATAAAGCATTTTTTTTAATATTTTATTTATTTTCAAATTGCTCTAAACTTAACAGCATTAGTATTTTTATGCCGTTTCGTTCAGCATTAATATTTTGTACAATATCCAACATTAGAGTCGAGTCACGCGAAGTTACCCAATTTACAGAGTTAAGTCATGGTGCATTCAGATTAGTATTTAGATCAGTGAATGATTTAGAATACTGGGTACTAATAGCACACTAAGCCAAAATCTCTCATATACACACACACACACACATATATATATATATATATATATATATATATATATATATATATATATATGTATGCATGTATAAAATAAATAATATTTAACTTTTATCGAAAAAATAAAGAAACCATGAATAAAAAGCTATACTTTTGAATAAAAGTATCCGACTTTAAAATATTATTCGTTTAAGTAATCTTAAGATAAAAGGCTATATATTCTGAAAAAAATACTTATATGTTTTGAAAAGCCTTGTAAAAATAACAAAATTCTTCATGGAAGATAATCAGCTGTCACGTTGGAACAAGGGTTATAAGAATTCGCACGTATAAAAAAAGTAAATAAAATTTTATTACGAAAATCATACGGCAATTTTACTAGATTCATTTATTTAAAGAAAAGAAAGATACATTAAAATTAACCCCAAACCTTCAATAGACGCAAATCTTCTCACATTAAAGACGAGAATCCCATAAAATTCTGACGCGAATTGGGATTAGTTTGGCGGGAAAGTAATAACTACGACCTACCGACCCACAACTTTTATTTCATGAATAAAACTATAAAGTTTTCCTATTTTATAAGTGCCGCCTCATTTTTTTTTTCAGTTTTATTTTATTTTATTTTTACGTAATTGATTATTTGACTTTGTCCTGATGTCGACTTGGCAGCGACACAGTGTCTACAGAATCGAAGATTTTTTCCCCCATGGAATCTCCTTTGTTTGGCTTTTATGGTAGCGAAAAGTCTCACAGACATTCGAGCAGCAATTATGTCAGCAGCTCACACAGGGGCCAGACGGACTTGACAAGGTGGGAGAAAAAGGAGCGGTCGGGAAACCAAAGACGGAAACAGGTATATGAATCTACTCTCTCTCTCTCTCTCTCTCTCTCTCTCACACACGCACACACACACGTGCGCGCACACATATACACGTGGATAAATATAAATATATTGACAGAAAACAACGTGTTTGAATGTATGTTCGTGCATATTTATTTTTTGAACACACACACACACACACACATATATATATATATATATATATATATATATATATATATATATATATATATGCGTTTTTTTATATATGCATGCATACGGTCAAACACATTCATTAATATAATCTTGTTTCTCGTGCGCGTACACACATAAACGCATATATAGAGAGATAGCGAGAGAGACATAATTTGTAATATATATATATATATGTTATATATTTGGGACAATTCGACATATGTGTGTGTGTGTGTGTGTGTGTGTGTGTGTGTGTGTTGGTGGGTGCAATCTAATGTACCAAATAGCAGTACGCTGGATAATTTCACGCTCCGTTCTTGTAGAAATAGATTCAACTGAATGATATATGTGACACGTAAGAAGCAAGAAGTTAGTGTAGCTGTGGCAGTATAGTTGAGGCAGTCATGGAAAGCGGAACAGATTTAATAGGATTTCCTCAGAATCTTTTAGATGACGATTTATATTGGACAATGGCATGTGATTCAAAATTACGCCATCGAGCGAAAGATTGTGTATGAAATCCAAGATGTGTTTCTGAGCCTGAATTTCAATTTATCTAATAATTATTTTTAAATATTTGACCGCAGATCGTGTTTACACTTGATTCACGACTGCTCTTTTTTCTTCTTTTTTGGGTAATACTATCAAGAATATATCAATACTGTGTGAATTCTGGACATATATCAGCCGGGCACATGAATTTTGAGGTTGCCCATATGTGATGTAAGAATGGGACAGTGAAAAGAAAATACTAACCATGAACTGTAAGAAGACAGAATGTATGTCCGTTAACAAGATGGATACCCGAATGTGTGAACTCCGAACTGGAGATATCAGAAGCAAGCAAGTACATAAATTTAAGTATTCAATAATATTTTAAGGCACAACGGAAAATATGACATAAATCCGAATTTGTATTGCAACAGAAAAAGGTGTCTTCCAAAAGCTAAGCAAAGTATTAAGAAACAGAAAATTTTCGTTAGAAACAAAGAAAAGAATATTGAAATACTATGTAATATTAGTCCTCCTATATGACAGTAGATGCTGGACAATTTCCTCACAGATGAAATTAGATTTGAGGCAACGCAGATGCGGTTCTACAGAATGCTAATAATACCATGGGCAGCACAAAAAAGTAAATGCAAATTAAAAAATCTACTTCAACCGAAAGAGACAACTGAAAGTTCCGGGGATCATGATAAGAAAGAGGGGCTGGCAATTTTGGCACTCACAGGACTTATTGAAGGTAAGAGAGGCCGAGGAAAACATTGAGTTACCTACTTAAGGGATTTGTGTAAATGCATGTCAGAATAGGAAGTGGGATAGGAATAAGGGGAAACTTGCTTAGTGCTGCAAAGGGTAGGGAGTTGAGAGAGCGGCCGTTCCGTCATTCGGTCTTCATCAGATGGTTACCGACCCTAGTAACCTTCTGAGAATTTCAAACTGAGCACTTTAATTAATCTAGGGGCAGATTGCTCTCATTCCGCTGACCATGTAACGGAATCACCCCGTTTCCAGAGTCCAATTAAGCTCTAACCAGCCCAGGGATTGAACTCACGATTGCTATGTCAACAAATTCGTGAACAGGAAAATAGCCCAGTGGATTAAAGCGTTAATTCGTGAATTTAGTGACATAGTAAATGTGGGTTCAATCTCTGTGCTGAGCAGTGTGTACTTGGACTCAGTGAGCGAGCAATAATTAGTCAGTACTAAAATAATAAGTAAATGAGATATTTCTAGGTTTGAGCAATAGAACAATAACGAAATACTTTAATAATAAAAATTATCACAATAGCTGATAGTAGCAGTTAATTCTGGAATAGAAAGGTATGCTGGAATAAAAAAAAAATCATTCAAAGTTTTCGAAACAAAAAAGGAATTGACAAGAAGCTGGGATAAGCGGAAAAATGATCCGTCAAATTGTAAAAAAAAGGGGAAAATAAATTAAATGGAGTATCTGAAATAACAGTGACCAGGTTGGAAAAAAAACAACATTTAAACAGTCGGGAAGGGCTGTCTTTTCCGTATAGAAGAATATATGAAGTTTATTGTTATGCCAAGAACACAAACACTGAAAAAATATAAGCTGAACAACATATTAAATTAAAGAAAACATTGGTGTATATTGAAATACACCAAACAGCGTCAGTCTGTCTCTTGAAATTAATATCCGCATCTTTCAGTAGGCGATTAGAGAACATTGTCAGCATTAATTAGGGATAAAGTTAAGTCAATTACTCTTGAAGATACCATTTTTTTCACATCTACAGACATAACATAAGTGTGAATTAATCTCTTTGTGCTTTTTTTCTTATTGCCAGATAACATGACAGAAAACAAAAACAAAACATCGCTGGTATGTCATGACTGTTGACAAAAAGGAGTGGTTGAGGGAGAAAGATATTGGGCGAATAATGTAAACACTTAATAAATATATCTGTCAAATTTGAATTATATCCAGTTTAATGCAGGGACCTCAAATTTGGTATGCATACTTAGTGGAGACGTGAGAAGGTTTTCAAAATGAAAAAAAAAATCCCCTTTTTTATATTTAAAATCACAAATACGGTTTGTAACCGTTCATTGTAAGACTTTAAAAATGTCGATTCTTCATCAGCCCCTATAGATTGACGCTACAAATTCAATAAAGGCTTTAGCAAATCGCAAAAAAGCCCACCGTTTGAAAACTTTCAACAGCATAACAACAAAAATAGCTTTCACAGTGAAATTGACATATGCACTAGACCTTTGATTTCTAAGATTCTCATGCTAACTATTTTGCTGCAATAAGCTCCTTAATATGCCTTTGTACATATGCACATTCGGGTGCACTCTGGGTATCTACATTTACAATGCACACATGCAAGCATGCACGCACATAGATAGATAGATATTAGGTTGGTGCAAAAATAATGACGTAATAATGTCGTTTTTTGACGTTACAAAATAGGTCAAAAAACGACATTATTACGTCATTATTTTTGCACCTACCTAATAGATAGATAGATAGATGCATTGGGTTAGTTCGGCTGATTTAACGATATGTCAACACTTGCTATGTAATTTAACGCCGAGCTATTTTTTTGGGGGGTGGGTGGGGGGCGCAGTGAGGATCGAACTTATTACTCATTACTAATGGTCAGCAATAATCCAACACTCCAGCATGTTCATATATTTAAGCACATTTATACATAAATGCAACTATCTATGCATGCACGTGAAACAACATGCACATAAACATTTAAATATATATATATATGTGTGTGTGTGTGTGTATTTATGTGTGTGTGTGCTTTTCGTGTGTGTGATGGCAAAGCAGGAAAAAAAAAACATTGTTCTCCTGATTTTATTATTTGCTGTTCTCTCTCATTTTCTTTTCGCACACTATTATGTCCAATCCGTCTCACCAAACACCTGCTGCAAAGGCTCATGGGAAAATGCATTCACACTATATTGGAGTGGCGCGTGCTGGATCTCGCCACACAAAGAACGAGATGTGATGTCCATGTCGGCCTTTTGCTAATATCGTGGGTAGATAAGCAGTTTTACGAGCGATTCGTCTCGATTGTTTAACTTTCTTTTCTTTACGCTAAGTTTTTAAATTATTATTATTATTTCTTTTATTATTTCTATTATTATTATTATTATTATTATTATTATTATTATTAAGATCCTCACAGAAGAAAGCGACTGCATTAAAGTATATATTGATGGATTTTCCCTCGCTATTATCTTTATTATTGGTATTTAATTGAAGATCGCAGAAGTTAGAGATTATGTCATATTAACAGTCGCGATGATGTTATTTTTTTTATTATAACTATTCTTATAACAATTATTACTTTATGCAAGTTTTAAAAGATTAATATATTTTTCAAATTATTTTTATTGTACTCTGTTCTTTCACGTACTCAAATTTTCATCACTGGACTTCCTAGAAACAGTCCACAATTGTCATAAAAAAGACACTGCAAACTGGTGTCGCCATTAGAAAAAAGATTACTCTAGAATCACAAACCATTAGAAACAAAAAAAAAAACAGCGTATTATATATTATGTTGGGACAAAAATAATGACGTAATAATGTCGTTTTTTGACGTATTTTTAACGTCAAAAAACGACATTATTTTTGCACCGAGCTAATATTAAGATTTTTCATTTTTCTATGCCAACATATATCTTAATTAATTAATATATATTTTTTCAGCTATATAACAGCTTTATGGTTACCATCTTTTCACGTTATTCAAACAAGTTCAACCTACAAGTCCACCTCTTTAAATTTTATTATATTTTTTCAATTTCGAAATATGATGTTGCATATCGTTTATTGAAATTATGCACAAACTGTGCAAAGTTAATTTTTTTCTGTGTGGTTCAAGTACATTCAACTATCATTATCAAGAAATAGGTATTGCCAATATAGTAAACAATTATTTTTACTAAACGCTAGAAGTGTCACTGGAATTAATTCGAAGTGACGTCATATGTAATGATTAAACTGAAAAGCATATGTAAATTAAAGTTTTCATAAATAAATATTTTTATTTTTATCAGAAAAACAACAAACACCGGTAACAAGTTCCTTTTCTGGACGGAATGAGTTATTTAGTTTTCTTTCCATTTTGTCATTCGATTACCCAATAATATTCCGATATATAAACTCATATATATATATATATATATATATATATATATATATATATTGATACACGTTTCGTTAAACATTATAGACAAGTGTTGTCTATTTATTTTATGTAAATTTTTTTCGTAACATCTGATAAGTTTAATAACATTATCGTTGAACGAAGAAAGAAATTCACAATAGTGATCCATATTTTTTTAATACAATCTAAGCTTTCGGCTTACATAAGCCATTGTCAAAGATGTCAATTACAACATATTAAACAATATACGGACACGACAGTGATGATAGTCTGTCAATGTTTACATAGATGATTTCTAACCAACGATAAACACGCGCATGTAAGACGCTAGAAGGGAAAATTGCACCGCATCTCATGACATCACACATGACCACACGAGAGTTAATTGAGTATGATAAGCCGTTGGTATAAACCAATGGCTTCTGTTACCAATTATAGACATTTAAGAATATTTGTAGAGATGCCATAATTGATTTTGTTTAGGTTCGGTTTCAACTGTTTGATGTATAATGCTTCAAGGATTTTTAGTTTTTGTCTATTGTTTTCATGTTTTCATATATATATATATATATATATATATATATATATATATATATATATATGTGTGTGTGTGTGTGTGTGTGTGTGTGTGCGTGTGTGTGTGTGTGTGTGTATGTTGAATTCAACACCCAGCGGCGACAATCTGATTCATGCTTATATGCAATTATCAGGTGTATAAGCATGGAGCAGACTACCGCCGATGGAAGATGACTTCAATGTCCATTTTTATATTTACATATGCTCTATCCATGATATCGAGCATTTTAACCTATAACTTAAACCTACATTTTTATCATATACACTCACACACAGACACTCACACACATGCATCATAAATACACAAAAACACACAGGTGTGTGTGTGTATGTATATATGTATGTATATGATAAAAATATTGTTTTAAGGTATGCTATATTTACGGTTATAGGTGCTCAATATCCGGGATTGATCGTATGTATCCTCAACATTAGAAACGAGCATTCACAGTCCACAAATCTAATAAAAGCAATCTATTTCAGACCTGAAGATTGAGCTGAAGCATGAAACACACTGTCACCTCTCGGTGGTGATGGTTCACACACACACACACACACACACATATATATATATATAGATAGAAAGAATGAGAGAGAGATCTTAGTTGATTCCAAGTAACTATCGACAACACCGACCCTACTCCTCTAGAATCTGGTAGGTTTTTGATTGCTAAAGAAAGAAATCTGTTATTTTAATATCATCTCCAGCCATTTTGTTTCTGCTAGACTGAACGCCAATCAGTAATCGATGTAAAAGGGCTAAGCAAAGTCGATGTGTGTGACCTATCGTAAAAAGATCCTAAAATGACATTTCAAGTGACTAGAAATATAACATTACAACCTCACTCGAATGTAAATAACTTCACAGGAAAATAATGACGTCCATCGAGAAAAATTAATTCCAACCTTCTTCACATTTTACCATTTAGCGATTAAACAGGTATTGGTAGCATGGTAAACTTCATATTTGCTTCTATTAACATATTTAGGTCTCTCCCACTTAATATAAGTAGGATTAGTAAGAGAAACGAGGGTCAGTCGACGCCGTTCGGGCAGGTAAACCGACCCTGAACCCGTTTATACGTGTTCAAAGGGTATATTCCCACGTTAAACCGGTCTTGTGCCACACGATACCCTTGTGTGGGGGGTGACTAAATACTAGTCGATGTCGGACGACCGGCTGAACGGTTGAACTCTCTGCCTTCGGTCGGGGAGGAACCCGAACGAGGCTATGCCGAAGGGCAGAGTCTCGTTCGGGGGAGGTAAACCGACGCTGAACCCGTTTATACGGGTTCAAAGGACATATATTTGACCGAGCCCACGGGCTCGGATATCCCACGTTAAACCGGCCTTGTACTACATGATACCCTCGTGGGGGGTGACTAAATACTGTTCAGTCTGAAGTCTAGAGTGAAGTCCGTCAGGAGTCTGTTAGTCAGTCAGAGCTAGCGAGTCAGTCAGTCGAGTCAGAGGCAGTCCGAAACAGAGTCGCGTTCAGACAATTACTACTGAACCTGATTGTTCGTACTAACACTTTCTACTTCTCTCTATATATTCCTGTTTGTAATATATCTGTGTTATTCCATATTCGTATTCGAGTTCTTCTTTATTGGTTCTACCTTGGACTATCACCGTGGTGCAAGGAACCGGACCATAACACTTATAAATTATGTTTAGTCTTTCTTCTTGCTTTCTTTTACTATTTTCTGTCAGAGTTCCTCTATTTTCCTTTCTGTGTCTGCTACTAACACTGCGTCATCTGCATAGCTAATGTTTTTAAGATTGTGTCCGCTAATAATGAATATTGGTAGGACTTCTAATTCCCTCAGGATTGCTTCATTGCAAAGGCTGAATAAATTTGTCGATAAGAAATATTCTTGTCTTACGCCTCTTTCTATTTTTTGTATTTACTGAATTAGTTTCTATCCGTATGCAGGCGGTCTGCTCCCAGTATGAATTCTGGATTAGTCTAATATCTTTCCCAAATAAATCAAGCTTACCTGACAGTTCAAACGGTTCTTTGTTGATTGTGTTTTTTTTTTATTTTCTGTGTCTTTTCATTATGATTTTGTCACGAGTTAAGTTAGATTGTGTGACTGTTAAAGACCTATTTATACGGTGTTTTCTCAACAAAGACATCAGCATACATAACATTCACACGCTTAAATTGTCAATACAACAAAAGGCTGGTTTTTAAACATTGGCGTATTACTATTATGATGTTTGTTCACTGTTCGTGTGACTCTACTTTCCTGTTTTTCTTAAGTAAGGATGGTCTTTCTCTTTTTTTGTTTAAATCAATGTCATTATTTTGTTTATTCCAATAGTATATTTTTACTCTTGTAAATAACACAACAAATATCTTCTTAAGTTTTAGCCATGCAGCGAGGGGGTGAATTTTTTTTTTTTTTTTTTTTTTTCATATGCCATGCTATTCAGCACGAAGGTGGCCACCACTCTCTACAACTTCCTGTGTTGTAACGCTTGAAGTAATTTTGCTCCTTTGAGCCATGTTCTTAAATAACCTCGTCAGATCGGAACTTTAATACAGACATCATGCATTCTGTTAAATTCGTTCAGAAATATCTAAAGTGACAGCTATATACAGGATGTCCTTAAAGTCTGGACGCACAGGCATATTTTCAAGAAATTAAATTTTCAACAACATTTTATTGAATTGGAATATTAACAAATTACATCTTCAAGATTCACGTGAATTCCATGCAATAGCTCCACATTGCTGTCAATTTAACACATTCATTCTTTATCAGTTTAATCAAGTGTGTTGTATCTATAATTTTCATTGAGTACACCTTCTCTTTTTGTCATATCCCAGAAAATTAAGTCAGTTCTTTCTTCTTTCGACAAAGCCATGTTTAAACTGCGTAGGTAAAAAAAATATAGTTAATGAAATTTCCGATGCGTCCAGACTTTGGGGACACGCTTTACAACCACCACTTTATCAGATCAATGATTAAAATTTGCTTCAATCTAATAAAGTGTGTGTGCCTTCGTGAGTACTATCATTCTTCGAACCTCGTTGACTGGCGCTACATAATCACAAACAAAGGACTGTATCAAATAATAGAACTTCATCACTTTAAGACTTTCAACAACTAAAATGGATGCACATGCAAATTGAGAGAAAATAATGACATAATGAAGACGTTGACATTTCACACTGCTTCAAACAAATTTAGGATGGAACCTCCCAACGATAGTGAGAAGAGCGATAACAGTTACTGTATTTAAGAAACTTTTCTTTTCCTGAATTTTTTTTTTTAATAGAAACATTTTATAAATTCGAAACCCCAAGTAGCAATGGCTGCTTGGTCAATGAATGCTGAATGTTTTCTCATACTTTCTTATCATGTTAGCATTGCCCCAGCATTTTTCCGTGTTCTGCCATCCATTCAGATAAACGTATTAAAGGGGATAGGTTACTCACTATTTCTTTTTGCTTCTCTTGCTTTCAACATATCGTGTTTGTGTTAAATTCTTCGGGCCAATTCCCTTCATTATTTATCCCAGCTATTTTAACTGATTCGTTCTGATTGTAAGTATACTTTCTTTTATTTTCCTTAAAACTTCTTAGTTATCCACATATTATATCCATGCTTTTCTTAGCATTCATCAATAGAAACGCATCATTGTTGCTTCAATAGACAGAATTGCATTTTTGTTGGTTCGTCATCTCTGAGAACATTACCCAGCATTCATTGCTATACAGGGGATTGGATAATAGTAATTTAGCACTCGTTTTTGCAAAAAAAATTAATGTTTTAATACTTTTTTTATAGTTTCATTCGCTCTTCTTATTTGGCTTTTAATTATGTCTCAAATTTCCCATCGTAAATTACTTCAAAAGCCAGATATTTAAATTACTGTACCTGCTTAATTCCGACGTCCACGGATTCTGTCTTCATACAGCCGATAGTTCTTTTTAGATATTTTTTTTTTTTAGACCTTTCTTGTTTTCCTTTGCTGCCTTGTCTAAGAGTTATTTCATTTTACCTTCTGAGTCTGCCATAAACACAACGGCATCCCTGTATTTATGTTTTTAATATACAATAAATCCGGGGTACCAAAAATACGCCCATCGGTTGTATACACCCCACCTGACGATTTTATGCGACACGCAAATGTACAACAGGCATTATATTTAATCCCCCATTAATAGATTTAAGTGTATTTTGGATGCATGTTGAACAAAATAGTTATTAATTCAAAACAGGAATAAAGACAACAAAGAGGTGAACCGAATATATTTTACATCTAGCTCAGAATTAACAGAAAAGCCCCAAAATCATTCCAGCTAGAGGGTTACAGAGTAAGAGGTAAGAAACACAGTTTATGAGGATATGTTCGGAAGATAATGAACAGGTTAAGATTGTCGTGATCGGAAAAGCATCCACTTGGGAGTCGGTTCCACAAATAGTTGTTCGTGGGAAGAAGCTGCTCGAGAGGAAATTACATCTCACCGCTGTTATAAGAACAGAATGAGAGTTATTCGCTACAATGTGCGTGACAAAGCGGGTCTTAGCAGTGAAGATTAGAACTGGTGGAAATAGGGAATGTAGTCCGTCGGACCACTTTCTATGGAAACAGTGACGAGAGCCTTACAACGTTTCATCTGTGGGAAATGGGTTGTTGGGTGGGAAATATTGTCATCTCCCACAAGGCTACAGAGACGCTTATGAAATTGTGACTTGAAAGTGAAGACTAAGCGGTACCTGTTCATATATAACAGCAGTACCTCATTCTGTTTGATCTGGTTCCTGTAAAGGTATAAGATAGCAGAAGAAGCGAAGTTTAAGGAACCGATCTTTTTCCCAACATCTTTAGCGATATATTCTACAAAATCAATATATCGTATTATGTACTATTACAGAGACACTTAGATCAACACGGTCCACAATTTATCGGTGTCAGTCCTCGGCGCAGTATAAATTGTAGCTTTGCTATGAACATTTTTCCTCCGATGTACAAATCACATTAATGGTAGCAAATGTATTAAATATTAAACTAAGTTCTCCAATCTTTATACAGTTTCTATGGCTATGGCTAAATAGCAGGACACATTGGGTCATGCAGTCTTGGGTTGCAACCGGTCTAGGAAAGGTGACGTTTGAATTCAAAACCTCCAACTATAGGTCAAATAGACTCACCAACCTACAACTAGCCCATAGTACGGCTGCAATCCTGGGGACATGTTCAACCAGGAAGGATTTCTTCCAAGGAGAGAGAAAGCACTGGATCTGGATCTAGATCTGAATTTATTTTAAAGAGCTTTCATTCCTGGCACCTTTTTATACAGTGTGTTCACAAAATGTAATAAGCAGTTTCTTTTCTAGCATTTCTTGCTTAGGGAACTCTCTTATGGACTCTTGATTTTCAGTCATTTTTGATTTTCAAAAATTTAATACAATATCATTTGTAATCATATGTCGACTTAATTCCTGTCCATTTATTTTAACTTCTCCCTGATATTTTTTTCTTTTTCTCATAATCTTTCGCACTCACTAACCTCTTGCGTCTTAGTAGCTTCATTGCATTTCTTAGAGTGAAATGATTAAAAAATACAAATAATATACTAATAATATGCGTATATATGATTGTTATTTATATTGTCGCTGTGAATCTCGTGTATCTTTTATGATGCGGCTGACTTAGTACAGGCCTAAAAATGACGCGACCCATCGTAAATCAAATTTACCCAACCCTTCATAAATAATAAATCTTTATAGATGCTCTTGTACCCTGAGGATCCTCTCTCTATACGTTTGAATGAATTTGGTTATAAAGTTTATCGTCATGTTCCTTTTTTTTTCTGTTTTTGTGTTTCACTGAATTCGTTCTATATCCCTATACAGGTTCTTTGTTGCGAGTAGTGATGGTAGATTGTGCGAATATATTTCCCATCTAAATCAAGCGTTTCAGGTAACTCTCGTCGAACTTTGTATTGTCCCTTATCTGATGCTTTTGTGTAATCTATGAAACTTAGACAAACGTTTTTCTGTATTTCTGTTGCTCGTTCTGCTGTGTGTTGTGAATTCAATTTTCATTGGTGCCCACACGTTTGGACGAATCTAAACTTTAAATTATAAACATTAATCGCTTCTCTATTGCAGGCGCAAAAATCAATAGCTACAAAAAGGTCAGTAAGTTTATTTAATCAAGTCTCTTATGTAATGAGAATGATTCATTGATTGTAGCAATCTTTATTTTTCTTTGTCCCGAGAATCAAATTCATGCTTGACAAAATGACTTCAATTTAGAGGCAATAAATTACCCACTGTTATTTACCAAGACTGTCAGTGCAGTTGAAAGAAGATTTAGTAAGGATCATCGGAGGTTATCCCCTTATGACACAACTCATTAGAATCAAATACGCACCCTTTAGAATCCAGTAACTGGTGAAGAAGTTATTTTTTTTTAGAAGCAACAGGTTTTATCCATAACAAACTAAGAAGGACAGACAGACGCCTCTGTAAACCTGAGATTCACATCTCATTTAGTTTATATGGTAAAACTACATAAACTGATTTGCATATTTGCTGACATGTTAGAACTAGATTTGTATATGGAAAGATGACATGTCGCTACTCAATTTACATATGTAAGTATGATATATCGCAACCCGATTTTCATCTGTAAGGATGACATATTACAATTTAATATACACAAGTAGGCATGTCATATCAAAACTCGATTCGCATATGTAAGGATGAAATTTTGCATCTTGATTTGCATATGTAAGCTTGATATGTCACAACTCGTTTTGCATATGTAAGGATGACATTTCACAACATGATTTGTATTGATAAAATTACTGACAAAGAAATTTTTCGAAAAATCATTAAGCGATTTAATAACATGATTCGACAAAACAGCTAAATTTACATATAGAATAATTTTAACCATTCATTTTACATATCGCAACATAACCTCTGCATATATTGCATTGCAATTAAATTTTGTATCATTTTTCAATAGGTCGCGTTAAAATATGTTATGTCGTTTTATATGGGACCGAAATATCGACATATATGCATAAGGTGTCATTTCATCGCATCTTTCTATATGATTCGTGTAAGGATTCTGAATTTTAACTGATTTATTTTTCGTTAAAATTGAAAATGGAAAGAAATGAGATGCTTTTTAATTATTTGATGCTCTTTTATTACCAGAAAGGAAAACCGTTTTAAAAACAGCAAAAAATATATGTGCCGTTTATGGAAATTGTGCCCTAGCTGTGAGTAGAGTTCATAAGTAATTTGTAAGGTTCAGAAGTGTAAATTTTGTAGTGAAAATCGAAAACGTTCCCTCAGGCCTGCAATTGTGCATGATGATCCAACCGGAACGATGATTAAAAATAATCTGCGTTTTAAGACACATTTGAAAATACTTAGGATATCAGTAGTTACGATAATTTAGTACCCTACCGATTTAACGGAAAAAAATGGACCGCGTTTCTTTCTGGATGTGCGCTGTGGTGTAATGTATATCGGCTCGAAATGAGAAAACAGAGAACCGAGTTCAAATTCCATTCAAGTTCATTACATTCACTTACATGTAAATACCCTTGGAAAAGGTATGAATCTATCTTTTCTCCTTCCAGCTATGGATTAAATATCAGGACAGACTCGGTTATATAGTTGAGTAACCAGTCTACCGCAGAAAGAAATGGCAACCTATTGCAGGAAAATCTTCTATCTAGTCAATCATAGTTCGGAAGCGTGTATCACGTATGGAAATTAACTAACGGATTTCTAAAACAAAACGATCCATTTTGAAAAAAAAATCACAAGCAATTGATAGTTGATTGTTTACAACAATATGGAGCGAAAAATATCCCGGGGGAAGTGAAATGAGCCACTATTGACTTCTACAAAAGAAAGTCTACATCCCCGAAAAAGTAATGCTGTGTATATGATGAGATTATGACATTGGGTATTACGAGTTCCTTCCGCAAAATTAAACATTGACATTCAAGCAAGTATTTTAAACAATTAAACCAATTAAGGCAATAATATATGCTAAGCGTCCGGATCAGAATTGTTCCGTCTTTCATCGGGGCAGCCTTTGCAGTATTTTTTGCAGGCACGGCAGAAATTCGTACATCTTATCCTTGTACTAAATTCTCTTATTGGAAAGAAATTTAATTGTCTAAAAATCCGTAGAGTCATTTCAACCATTTCATCACCCAGAAAAATATCAAGTTCTGAGAGAGTGAAATACTGAAGTCTTTTCAAATACGGAGAAAGGCAGATGGGGGGGGGGGGGCTTAAAATAGCATATGTGTGGTTGAATACGTCTATATGCATATATATGACTATTTTCTTTGAAATGAATGTAAAACACGCTAGGAAATTTTATTCTGACCCATATAATGAGATTTAACAAGTTAATATGCGTATGGTATGAATAGAATTAATGACTTACGTATGTAATAATGGAAGAGAGCAACCGTAAGTCCAGCTTGAACTCAATTCAAAAAGAGATCCGATTTGCAAGAAAGTAAATATAGGCATACATTGTTATCCTTGTGTTTGAAAGTTTCCCTCCGGTAGGTGGCGTTTGTTGCTGGGGAAAACCCTGTACTGGGAATGCTGTCGGCGTATTCGATGCTAAATTTTACTAAGTTCTTTACTAACTTTTTTGACAAAATGAGTTAAATCCGGACAGAAAATAAGCTGTATTTTTGTTTAAAGGTTATTTTAACCGAAAGAATAAGCGTATAAAATTATCCGAATTTCTTAAACGAAGCCTTGTCATTATTAATTTACCTTTCATTCTGGTGCTGTTTATTTATAAGCAATTACCGTATATACTCGTGTATCATGCGAAATTTGAAGATTTAATTATAAAGCTAATTTGACTACAGTAAATTGATATATAGTTCCGTCAACTGCGTAGCCTGGAGCAGCAGTACATACGCTAATTTTATATCTCGTGTATGATGCGACCCCCTTAAAATTAGCTTCAAAATTAGGCCTTCAAAAGTCGCATGATACGCGAGTATATACGGTATGACTTTTTATATATTACCACCATTAAACGGTGTTGGTCGAGAACAAAGTAGTTTTCAACCAGAAAAAAATAAGACTACATATACTACTAATAATACGGCTGCCGATGCCGTTGATGGTACTGAAGAAATTAGCCCTATCCTTTTAAAGCAACATTTGATTTTCTTTGACAGGGTAGACGGTGCTATTGTTGAATGAAATTCAAAAAATCTTTCTGTTAAAAGAGTTTCTGAGGCAAATAGGTTTCACAAATGCATTAACTGTTATCGCACGTTTCGGTAATAATTAGGGCTTCCATCCTAATTTTCTGTTCGAAATACTTACATATGCTTATTCATTTTAAGTGCCTTTACTGTTAAAAGTCCTCTAGTGATTTGGGTTTTGTTTTTTAGTACAGTTCTATTTGTCTGCGATTCTGTAGCATAAGTCCACGAAGTTCGAGGAAATATGATCCTCGCTAAAACTTATATTCTTTCTTCGCTTAAAGCCATTTCAATCGTTGGTATGCGTTTATATTCAGTTAACTATTTAGATATGTCTGGGCGAGTTTGGCACCATGCATGTAAAACTATGTAAGAATATGGTTAATGTTTTTCGATAATCTAGCAATTTGCAATGTTGCGTGAAACTATGCCTGCCGCAGCCTATTCTATGTTCAATTTTCTTGTCACTTTCATTCATTTTGTTATTAACTGATCCATACACCGAGTTATTTGAAATGTTTAGCACATTTTTTTATCATTTCACCCCTAGCAAGGCGATAATGCTACTGCGATGCAAGGGGTTACTAGGAGTGTAAAAGAAAATTAGAAGAATTTAATAGTGAGAAAGTACAATAAAAGGTCAGGTTTCAGGAAGACAGATGATGGCGATTGGCATTACATTTATTTTTTGAATATTGTAAGTGTAAAAGAGAATATAAAGACTTTATTGATGAGAAAGTACAATAAAAGGTCAGGTTTCAGGAAGACAGTTGATGACGATTGGCATTGCATTTATTTTTTGAATATTGTAAGTGTAAAAGAGAATATAAAGACTTTATTGATGAGAATGTACAATAAAAGGTCAGGTTTCAGGAAGACAGATGATAGCGATTGGCATTGCATTTATTTTTTGAATATTGTGAGTGGGAGAGAAGCAAGAAATCAGAAGTGTTTGATGTTACATTTAATTTTTTGAAGATTGTAGTTACTGGAGAATGAAGAAATCAGAAGGGAATTCCAAAGGCGGGAAATGTGATAAAAGAAACTATTAGAATAGGATATGCGGTTACATCAAACTAGTTCAGCAGCAAAACTGAGACCTAGTTGCCAATTAAGTAGCACGCTTAAATTCGTGTAGTCGAGGTACCAATGAAATAAAATCATCAGAAAAATTGCCACTAATATATTTGTAGGAAAAGACAGGGGAAGCCATAACATGTTGGTTAAAATGTAACTGAACACGTGATACCAAGTCAAGATCGACTAATTTACCGACATTTTTAAAATTTTTTCAAGAATCTCAAGATATATAGTCGGAGTGTCAGACCCAGTATGGTAGCAATATTGTCTTGGAAATTTAGTGGGTATTAACTACCGTATTTTCCAGAGTTAATGTCACATCCTGAATTTCATGATGCATTCAATATATGTGACATCACTACATTCATTTCAATTCCAGATTACAGGATATAGCGAGGAATAACTCGGATAATTGATTATATAATGGTTAGTGTCATATTATCTGTTTCCTTATAAGAAAATATTTGGTATTCATTAACTGAGCAGAATGTATAAATGTCAGTTGAAATCTGTGGAATCTTTTCTCTTCAAAGAATTTTTATAGTCCTGGATATGATAATAAAATACATCCGGGACTAATCCCTCTGATCGAGAGATTGGATGTTTTGAGGAGCGTCGAACCACCTCTTAATTGCTATTGTTCCCAGGTTCACCCTGACCCGTGCTGGTAGAACCTGTTAGAGTCCCAACTATGGGCAAATAGTGAATACCCAAACCAAAATTATGAAAGTATATAAATACATTTTATATCAAAAATACCAGCAATACATTTTATATAAAAAAAATTACCAACAATACATATTTATAGTAAAATTACCAACAGTACGCACAGACTAACAAATTGTAGTGACTTTAACCAAATTATATTTAAAATACTACCAAACAGCCAACATGAAATAACTCTTTCATGACATTAATCAATATAATATTCTAAAATTTCGTAAAGAATGAAACTGTATTTCAACGTAAAAAAATATATATCCCCACCTCTAGTAATTATGTATACACAAATATGTATATGCATAAAAGTCGTGTGTTATCTACCATGTATTCAATTTTGAAAGTAGAATAACATTACTTGAATTACTTGAAAGCTCCCCCCACAAAAAAAAAAATTAAATTTCGGCATTAAATGATCCATAAGGTGTTGATATGCTGTAACGCGCGCACACACTCACGCACACACACACACGCACACATCAATCAATCAATTAAAACAATTGTTATAAGAAATTTTGAATGTAGTCTGATGCGGATTTAAATCTCATCAGAGGGTATTTTTGATACCTTAATGGTCATAGAATGTAAAATTAACTTAAGTGTCGCGATAAACAATATAAGAAATAAAATTAAAAGCAAAATTTATAAAAAAAATAATTCATTAACTGATATTCATTACATAATTTGTTTATTTTATTATGAAATTAAAAAAAAAACAACTTCAGTTACTAATTGAAGTAGATATTAACAGAGTGTAGTATATATATTTTTGACACCCTTGGCATTTTTTTCTTTGACACAAGATCTCGTCTGCTGGCCGTAGTCATGTTTTCTTCGAGACTTGAGAGATGACCCTAACTCAGAAGTCAGCATTGGCATAACAATGACACAGAAGAAGCCCTGTTCTCAAACTGAATTTTTCCGCCCTACTCATAGACATTTACAAACAATATGTTTACACTGGATCTGTCTGTCAGATCTGTATGCATAATATGACGAGGTGTGGGAGTGGGTGGGGGGGGAAGGAAGCACTTCTCATATTTCCCCAGTACGTTCTGTATGCAATACCACTTCAAATGTCCATCTTGCCTCGACTGGAAGAATTTACAAGCAAACAGAATGTACTGACATGGATGTATTTTTCACTTTATTTAATTTAATTTTTTTTTAGCAGCCTTTTCTACGCAATATATTAGGGTGGTGCAAAAATATTGTCGTTTTTGACGTTAAAAAAATACGTCAAAAAACGACAATATTTTTGCACCAAACTAATAGCATCGACCAGCGGACTAAATATATACAGTCAACGACGAAATTATTCGTACACCCATGAATTTTGAATATTTTTATCCATTTCTCAGAATCTAATGCCTGTATGATGCCAGGTTCTTTATCTTTTAATAAGCACAAAAAGTATCTGAGTTTTATATTCCTTTTTTGGTGCTTCTTAACATATAAAAAAACTGTCATCATACAGGCATTATATTCTGAGAAATGGATAAAAATATTCAAAATTGATGGGTGTGCGAATAATTTCGTCGTTGACTGTAACTTCGGGAAGGAGTAAATTATAATTTTGCATTCAAGTTGAATTATTTTACGGGCACATCTGCGACTGCAGTTACCTATATTCGTTTTCAACACGCTTGACCCTTAATCACAGCATACAACACAAGCTTTCGGAGCAACGAGTAAGTTTTAAGGAAATTAGAAAGGAAAAGAACGAAAGTGACAATTGAAATTTCTAGACTACATAAAAAGAAAAGGCGGCTTAGAGAAATTGACATTCACTGAACAATAATAACAAAGAGAAACAGCGAAAAACATACATCTTTTCAAATGGATGGTAAAACATGAACGAAGAAGGCTAGTAAAGGAACCAGCATTGCTAAAGACTGCAAAGAGCAAGAAGATGTGAAGAGCCATGATCGCTCAAGTCCACAAGTGCACCGAAAACAAAAACACACACAAACAGATATGCGTTATTATAAACGTGTGTGCATTGGGCTTGTCAGAGAATGTGAAAATTCCGATTTTCAGGACCAAGGCAGGAACTGACGTGTTGGCAGATTAGAATGATTAACATGAACAAACTGTCATCATGACGTGTCGTTAGAAAACAGTGTCCCGAGACTTTGGTATATGGCATTTCAAATTAATCAGATACCAAAGCTAAAGTAAAGATTTCGGACACTAAAATTTAATCGAAGAGCTTGAAAACAGTGGTTAGTAGAATTAAAATTTCGTGTGTTTCTGTTTCAGTAGAAATCTTAACTAAAATATAGTTACGACTCTGGACTTTGTCAGGAGAAAGGAAAATTTAATTAATATGCGAATGTACAAAGACTCGTATATGACACAGGAGTTGGGGATAGATTTGAAGAAACCAAAACAAACAGCCCTTTTGATAAGCACCACCAAATAATTATAATATAAAATATCTTGAAAACAGATGATCGTGATCATAAAGACTGAACATACATTTATAGTTTATCATTTTGTATATCACCAAAATTTATTTCTATATCACCAATATTCCTCTACAGCTCCCTCCTTTTATATATATATATATATATATATATATATATATATATATATATATATATATATATATATATATATGAAAAAATTATAACATAAATATGTTATAAAATCACTACAAAAATAGCCATTTTGTTTCAACACCGGAGGTGTCTTATCAAGTGATGATGTTGAATGTCAACTTGAGAGTCACTCAGAGTAGTGGGTTACGTTAAGAGTTGGTTTATATGGATAGGAGGTGAGGATAACGGTTGAATCTTGATTGGACAAGTTAAGTCTCTAAAATGATTAAAAGAAAGCTGATTCGTTTTTGAGGCATTAAAATTAACAAACCATTTCTTGCCCCAGTTAATAACAGATTGATATTAATTTTATAGACCAGCTGCTAATTTCCCCTTATTGAACCGATCAAACATATCATTAACAGAGGAGCAAATGGAGGTGTTATCAGCGTAGATACTGAGTTGAGAACTGATGACATTCTGAAGGCTATTGAGGAAAATTTGGAACAACGTACATCCAAATATAGAGCCCTGGGCATTAATGTAAAAAGATATAGAATAGTGGCCCTTCGCGGCAACTTTTATTTTCGATTCGATAAGAAAGAACCGACCAAATAAAATATAGTTACGACTCTGGACTTTGTCAGGAGAAAGGAAAATTTAATTAATATGCGAATGTACAAAGACTCGTATATGACACAGGAGTTGGGGATAGATTTGAAGAAACCAAAACAAACAGCCCTTTTGATAAGCACCACCAAAAATTAAATTAAGACAGGAAATAATTAGATTCTGTATCTATTTAGTACAGGAACGTTGTTACATTTGTTTATGGCGTATAAATTTTCGTGGAAGTAGGCGGAGATTGTTTCCTTTTCAACTGCTTCGAGAGGCTTTCAAGATATTCAGCCTTCGTTAGCCGGCTTTATTTATTCAAAATACATCTGGGTAAACTGAGAATGTGGCTCGGTGTTAAATAATAGTGTCTTCCGTAATACCATAATGTTTCAACTTGTGAAAAAGGCCAGCATGTCAAGCCTTATCAAGTGCCTTCGAGATAACCCAGAGCAACAGCTTCACCATTGATATCTAAAGCTTCATAGAATCATTCAGCAATCATTAATGACGCATCAACAGTTCATCTAGAGAAGCGAAATCCGTACTGCTTTTCTGAAAGAAGACCCTGCGAGGTGAAATTTTTAACCAATTCAGAGCCTTTAGTACATTTTTGAAAATAAGTAGAAGAGAAATAGGCATATAGTTCAAAGGGTAAGACTGTTCGCTTCAGTTCTTAAAACCGGAACTACAAAAGAGGATTTCTAACGAGTAGGAACGCAGAAAGGAACAAGACATTTATTGTACAGTTGAGAGAGGACATGAGCCAGTTCATAAATCATTTCCAAAGAACTATTGCAAGGATACCATCAAAATCCATATTGATGTGTGAAGATCGAGTTAAAAGATGATAGCACAAACCAGGAACGGAGTTATATGCATTTCACCCAACAGAAATCCAGTTCTAAATGAAAAGTCAGGCAAAAATAATCTAACTGAATCAAGAGTAATACTGGAAGAGAATTTACGTGCAAATCATTCTACTTTATCAGCAGATGATGTTAACACCAAATTAAGTGAAGATAGGATGGACAGACGACTTATTCTTATTAAACACACTACAACAGATAAACTAGCAGTCGCAAGAAGCTTACTTGTTAGAGCCTATATCCATTCTGTCAACAAACTAAGACATTGAAGAAAAGTTTGCAGCTATTACATGCTTAAACGAATAATGCTGTGAACCGGACGATAGGCAGATATATATACTTCTATTCATGATAAATTAAGAACAGGAATTAATTAGACACTGTTCTTAAAAAAATCAGAGGACAGTTAAAAAATTTTTTTAACACAATGTGTAAATAAGTTTTGAGAGATATAAGACTTAAACAACACATCAAAGACAAGAGAAGAAAAGAATGTGTAAATGCTATGTAATATGAATCAACCTATATGGCAGTGAATGCTATGCTGAAAATAACATAGAAGGAGCACGTAAGCAACTAGAATAATTTAAGGAAAATGGTAATAAAATGTACTTCAAATCATAAAGACAGAACGGAAACGTCTGGGATTAGAAAAACCGACACTCACAGTGCATATCAATTGCAGGAGTATAAGAGTGAAACGGCAAGAAGCCTACGATCTTGTGTAAATTGATGACAGAATAGTGAGTGGGAAAGATATTAAAAATCTGTTAAGAGTAATAATGAATAAGTTGTGGAGAGTCATGATCGCTCACATTAATAGGGACAAGACTCATATCGATATCTTGAGCCAGTTTGGCAATCGTCTCATGTATTCTTTCAAGAACTGACCCAATCTATTTAACTTAATCACTAGGAACGTTCACGGTGCTCTCATGATTATAAGACGAGAAGAAGGAGCAGGCTTTGATGTATTTATATATAGGAGCGATTATAGTGTTCAACTGTATTTTTTTTATTTCTCCAATTATTTAAATGAAAGATAGAGAGGTCAGAATGTGCTTTCAAAGTAGTATTGATCGTAGCGTAAGATGTGGTTATTATTATTGCCATCGGCGGCGTTGTTACATTTGTTTATGGTGTATAAATTTTCGTGGAAGTAGGCGGAGATTGTTTCCGTTTCAACTGCTTCGAGAGGCTTTCAAGATATTCAACCTTCGTTAGCCGGCTTTATTTATTCAAAATACATCTCTTTAGTTGGGTAAATTGAGAATGTGGCTCGGTGTTAAATAATAGCGTCTTTTGGACACAGTCGTCTGAAAACTGCGAAGCGGTAAACCCCTCCCAAATTCTTGATCACCAAAATCAGACTCATTTTAATAATAATAATAATAATAATAATAATAATAATAATGATGATAATGATGATGATGATGATGATGATAATAATAATAATAATAATGAGAAAAAATTACGAAAGGAGTGTTAAGAAAAATCTGGAAACAGAGCTGTATGCCAGAAATAAAATTGAAGCCATATACTCACTAACCATGTCTGTAATCACATGCACCTTCAATATTATTAAGTGACCCATCTACGAGATAAAAAAAAAATGTTGATGCCAAAATATTAAATCTTCTCACAATGCATCGCATGCCACCCAAAATCAAATATTGATTGATTGTGCCTTCCAAGAAGAGATGCTGGTCGTAGATTAATCCAGCAGCAATTATCAATCGGAACTGCAACCGTGACTATATATATTTAGACACGTTATGCAACACGAGGCTGCTTCCAAAAACTGTACTCTGTGACAAAAAAAAAAAACTCTATAAAATATCTTCATCTAAACGAACCAGAACCTGAAAAAAATTTGCCCGAACTGAAAAAGCAAAACAAATTTAAAATGCAGCAAAAGAATTAATCCTTAAAAACGTTAACGAGAAAGAGAAGAAAACAAATATCTCCATGGCAAAAACCCGAACAGAACCAACGATCCTGATATAACTCCCACTCTCATCTATCAGTGGCTGGCAGGCTCTGGTCTCAAACCGGAAGTTGTTGAACTGAAAGATTCTGCCCAGTATCAATGCCGTCCAACTAGCAACTACCAATGCAATGTCTTGAAATTTAACAGCAGCCTTCCCCGCCGCGTATGCGGAGAACATCCGAGGACAACTGTCATATCTATCTATCTATCTATCTATCTATCTATCTATCTATCTATCTATCTATCTATCTATCCCAGTATGATCATATCTATCTATCTATCTATCTATCTATCTATCTATCTATCTATCTATCTATCTATCTATCTATCTATCTCAGTGTGTTCATAACTATCTATTTATCCAAGCGTTTTTATATCTATCTATCTATCTATCTATCTATCTATCTATCTATCACAGTCTGTTCAAACCTATCTATTTATCTATCTATCTATCTATCTTAGTCTGTCCATATCTATCTATCTATCTATCTATCTATCGATAGATAGATAGATATGAACACACTGAGATATGAAATGACTGAGATAGAAAGATAGATAGACAGATAAAGAAGATATCTGAGGTAGCAAAAGTGTTGTTCTACAGGACACAGAAGATACGATGGGCCGAACATGTGAACATCAACGAAATTTCAAAGAAAATGGAAACAAAAAAGATACTTACGGGATAAGTCAAAACTTATTCACTCTTTCTGCATAACGTATCTTTATTCACGAGTGAGGATATTTTTTACTTTCCTTTGTTGAATCAGAAAGAGACTAGTGAAATTTCTAGAGAAGATGATGAGGAAAGAGGTCTTGGAACATTTTATACTTACAGGACAGATTGAAGGTAAGAGGGTCCGAAAACATAGCATAACCTGCCTAACGTATATAGTTATGACCGCCTATCCGTCTATCTGTCTATCATCAAACGGATATTTCTGACCCCTTTTTTTCAACATTTCTGTCATCCCAGTTCTTCCTTTCTGATTCCATTTTCATTTATAAATTAATCCCAACGAAGGAATAGGCAAAGATGTACACAATGTCAAAGACGAAACCGGCGGAAGAGAACAGCGCCAGATGGACTGGCGTAACCAAGACTTACATTGACATACCAAGCATCCGATAGCCCGATGCAACCAGGTTTGCTAGACTCGCCTGTCTCAATCCCCTTTGAGCCACAAGGGAGGCGCTTATGGCTAAATATGTGGGCTTCTACGTCGTACAGTGTTGTCCACCAAAATCAAATTCACTCGAATGACCTCATCAAACACCCTTTGACTACTCTACAGACTGTGCCTTCACAGCCATCTCCACAACCGCCACCAGAGAGGAGAAAGGTAACAAAAGGATCAAGATCCCGATGCTCGGATGCGAGCGGGTGTCGAATGCGATTACGATGATCAGTTAATCGATATAGGTTCTGGCTGGCCTATCTCTTGTTCCTTTCCCATAATTTGAATAGCATGATGCATGGTATCTTGATTACTGCTCCAGCAATGGCTACTAAACTGCGCAGACCTTTCACAGGTTGTGCCCGCAATGTTTGACAGGTTTCCATATCGTCCTACATTGGACATAAGTTGTTTCAAGCTGGCAATTAGCGCTGCACTCAAAAACCTAGCAGCAAATAAAATAATAATCAAAACACGCGAATTGTACAAGATAAATCACTGCTGTATATCCAGAAAAAAAAATCTGCTTCTGAGAATAAAAAAAAAGAAAAGAATTTGGTATTTTGAAATTCAAATATATCGCCTTGTCCAAGTAAGTCGACTATATCTACTGATCCAGGACATTAGCACTCAAATCTATCACTTCATCTAAACCAGTCGATATAAACCTGAAGAATCGGTAAGAAGTTTTGTCAGATAGTTCATGAATTCAAGCGCCCTAGGAGGCTGGCATCCCGGTTTCACCCTTTCACTGTTGAAACTCCTAAATGTAGCCGTCTCTTCTACTCCAATAGCTTCATGCCTCTCGCCTCTCGCCTCTCGCCTGTGGAACTCTCTTCCCTATTCCAGTTTCCCTGAGAGCTATAATCTCCAGCTATTCAAGTGTAATGTCAATCGACATCACCAGTTGCCTTGATCTATCCACTATCCTTCTCCTCATCCTTTCCTCTATCACTCCTATCTGATCTTGCTCCAAATCTTCTGTAACCACTTGCGTCCTAGTTGCTTCTCGCCTTGCTTGGGGTGAAACGCTTAAAAAAAAAAAGTTAATAAATCTTTCCTTTTATTAAACCACAGAATAAATTTCGAAGTTAAGTGACAGGTGAAAAATGTCAGTAGTGAGCGGAAAAAGTGAAATTTATTGGCGAATAGGAAGGTAGCAGTTATACACATCATTACTAGCGCACTTGGAACTATCTGGAACAGCAATCCGGAAAAGTGAAGAATAATTGGAAATCCGCATAACAGGTGAGAATCTATCCAGAAGTCCGCGAATGACCACGCAATGGAGTATAGGAAATATCCTATAATAACCATATATAATATCTGTAATGAATGTCTTAAAACACAATGAGTATAAATATTATGAATAACAGAAGCTCGCCCGAGATGAGAAGAACACTGGAAAATGTGCAACCGACATTAAGACACTAGAAACATGATTGGAGATAAGTGAAAGATTCAAAAATGTATTTAGTATGTTGACAGATACTGTAGATATGAACTGGGTTTCGTCCACTATTTTCTACGAACATCTACTCAAATAAAAATAATCGCAGTGAAGAAAATACTATCGCTATTACTATTAATACCACCACTACTATTACTACTAGTAATAATAATAATAATAATAATAATACTGCTATTAATAACAATAATAATAATATTATTATTACTACTACAAATAATAATACTAATATAAACACTACTACTACTACTACTACTACTACTAATAATAATAATAATAATAATGCCCCATGAAAATTTCAAGGCTTTCCGATTTTCATTTTTTGATGAATCTTAATTCTTAAGTTAATGATTGAATAAGCTCATGGTAAGTTCTACGAGAATAAAATATCCATAGAAATTCCCCTATAACATCGATAACTATTTGAGCTTAACAACTTTAACAAAATATTGCAATAGCTATCATAAATATGAGTGTTGGTCGTTGTTTCAAGAAATAAGGAGGTACAAATAAAAAGATTTGAAATTGACGACGTTTTCTATTTAACTACTTCTATATTCCCTACTTTATTTCATTAATTTTCTCACTGAAACCAAGTAGCGTCTCTGATATGTGTTTCAATCAAATCAAAACGGAGCAGACCATTATCAAAATGGAGTAGACCATTATTCATTAAGCATTGGCAGGAGACGTTAAACACTTCTATCTCCCCTTCTTTATTTCTTTCTTTTTCTCACTGAAACCAAGTAATGTGTTTTTCCCTCCATATGATGAAAACGGAATAGTCCATTATTTATGAGGTATTGGTAAGACGTAGCGGTCGTCAGAACTAGCGAAAGGAGAGACGAGCACAATTATTATATGCTAAGAATGATAAAGTCCTTACAAGATGAATTCCCCAAAATAATTAGAAGCATCCAGAAAACCTTATTTTATGAGCTGCATACCTTCAGTGCGTAGGCGGTCATGGCTCTCGACAATTTCCTGTCTCTTACTTAAAATCAGCTAAAATGCTGAGGAGTGTGACGCTGCATTGACAATCGCTTCTAGATATAACTAGTATGAAAACTCAGCGCAAGTAAAGCGTACTGAGGAGAGTTCTAAAGATGTGCGTGACACATCACCAGAGAAGTTCACAGCAGTTACTCTTTCTTTAAATATTAGACGAGACTGATGGCGTAGTAGAAATAGAATTTTGTTTGTTTTTAACTTGACAAATAAAAGACAACAATTTATTTTTAGTTTACCAATTATTGTAGCTCACCGAAAACGTTTATTAAATTCATAGCTTCACTCTGCTGATAAAATATCAAGGATTAAAATATTCCCCAATGTTCGACAATACATACAATCTAGGAATAAGGTAGATTAATTAAGATGGCTGCCGTAAATGTAAAACGAGGAAACTAATAACGATATATGAATATTGACATCCAGGTGATGGCATTTATAGAACTTATGAGAAAAGAAATGGAATAGGAAAAAATATTTCTTAAAAAGTAGCAAACATAGGATCTTCTTCTTCAGTGAGCTGTGTCATTTCAGGACGATGGCGATCATGGTTCTTTTCAACTGGCAGTCGTTTATATCGCTTTAAAATGCTGTCTTTTTGTTATCTCTCCTAAACCCTGTCCAGCCATCCATTGACCCAAGCACGTTAGGTAGGCTATGCGTTGTTTTCTTTAGTCACTCTTGACTTATGTCCAGTGGGTGTCAAGTTTTCCGAGCCCTCTCTCTTCATCACGTGATTTAAAAAATTAACTTGCATCTGTTTGATTCTAAGTATAAATATCCCTTTTGCTTCCATTTTCTTTAAAAATTCGCAGGGGCTCACATGTTCAGTCCATGATATTCTCAGCATCCTTCTGTAGGACCACGTTTCTGTTGCCTCAAATCTTTACCTCGCGGTCCTCGACAAAATCTGACGAGGGATCTGCACTGTGATCGGTGCTGACTTGGCAGCTTCACTCCAGCCACTTTCTCACATACTTGATGTGGCTTCCCTCTGTCTTTTCTACAAATATTTTCATGGCAACTGCACTGATAAGATATTTTCCCTGGTGCAAATATGTCTCTCCACTACTTCTTGTCTTTTATGAAGTAATATTTTGATCTATATCTTTCCTCTTTATCCTTGTTCTGCCATTCACATGCTTCTTTTATGCACCCTGTTCCTGTAAGACATGGGTGATTACGACTCTCTACAACTTTCTGTCTTTTGTTGCTCTAAGTAACTTTTGATTATTTTGCCATTCCATTTGTTCTTCTGCCTTCCATTCACAGAGATTCGTTGAGATTGCTCGCGCTTTTCCCCTGCATTTCTTTTATGTCCCGTCAGTGTCAAATTCTCTGAACATTCTTTCCTTAATATGCGTTTCTGAAATATCACTTTTCTGTAGGACTCAATGGCTGCCCTGTTTCTATTTTTCTTAATTTCTCGTTGCTCGTATGAACAGCGTATTCTCAGCATCCGTTGTTAGAAATACATCTTTGTCGATACAATTTTTTTTCTGTGAGATTATCCGGCATTTACTGCCAGATAGAAGATTAGATATTACATAGTATTTCAATAATAGTTACTATTAGCTTGGTGCAAAAATAATGACGTAATAATGTCGTTTTTGACGTATTTTTTAACGTCAAAAAACGACATTATTACGTCATTATTTTTGCACCAACCTAATGCTAATGTGAAAAACTAAATATCTATAAAATATTTTAGCGTCGGTGTCAGTCTTTTTATGAACTCACTATTATTCTTACTTTTATTCTTATACTTCTTTACCTCCATATTTCCGCTACTACTACTACTACTATTATTATTATTTCTATTTCTGTATAACTTGTATATATGTGTGTATGTGTCATAGAGAGAATTCCCAGAGGTTCATTTTTAAACCGAGTGATTGAATACAAAATTAAAAAACGATTTTTCATATAAACCTCTTGCATCAAATCAAGTTTTGCTAAATCAAATTGATAAGTATTTTTGCTTAAATTTTATCCCGTCCTGGATAAGACGATAAGCTACATTCAACAGCAAGGAATGTTGGCCACCCGACTTGTTTCTATTACTCACCCAGCACTTCAGACTCTTCATGACATCGATACTTTCTACCCTTTTTATGTAGCCTCATTCTTTTCGTGGAAGCCTTATTTTAGATTCTAAGGAACGTTTTAAGGAACGTGGAGTCACCTCTTAATTGTTGATGTTCCCAGGCCCATCCTGACCCAGGGTGGTTAGGGACCCAGCTATGGACAAATAGTTGGCTCCAAAACTGTGTTCAAAACACTATGAAAGTGGAAAAATAGGTTTTAATACCAGCAATATATTTTTGTGGAAAAAATTATTACCAGCAATACATTTTTGAAAACAGAGATAAGCAGCAATACATTTTTGAAAAAAAATATTACCAGCAATAAAATTCATATCGGCATCAAGTAACACATAGAGGCTGATATGCCATAAAACAAACCCAACCAATTAAATTTTATTATATTTTATATATGTAGTTTATATGTTTGTGTGCATATATATATATATTATAAATTAATTGATTTAACATATGTTTTTTCGCTACACAGACTCCAAAATATGTTTTTTTCGCTACACAGTCTCTAAAATTCGCTTGAGAAGGAAATCGAACTAATCTCTTTAATTTAATTACAAAATTAAATTCGAAACTTTTAGCTTCCATTTTTGTAACATGGTTAGAACTGTGTAGCGAAAAAAAACATATTTTAAATCAATTAATTTATAATATTAATGCTCTGTAAATTTACATTGAGCACTATTTTGTAAATATAAAAATATCTATAGGAACACCAGATTATATATCTTTATATGTTATTTCCTTACATATATATATATATATATATATATATATATATATATATATATATATATAAACCCTTTTTGGGTCCAAGATTCTTTCTTATTTTTATTTTTATTCTTTACTTCTTTCTTTCTTCGTCTTTGTTTCTACTTTCTTCTTTACTTTCTTTCTCTTCTCTTTTCTCTTTCTACCTCCAAATTCTCAATGTCCACTTCCTGTTCTTTCTACTTTCCTATACTTTCTTCGTGTCCTCTTCTTTTTTCTTTCTCTTCTTTTTCTTCTCTCAATCTCCCTATTTTCAACACCTTCATCCAGTTTTTCTTTCCTTCACCCATTCAAATGCTTCATTTACAAACTCCCCACTTCTTTATTCTCATTGACTGCTCCAATCGCTTTCAAGTTTTATTTCTCTCCCTTTTATTTTCTCTTCTCTGTTTAACAGCACCACCCGCTATCCACCGAAGAGCCCCAGTCGAGCCACCCGACTTGTTTCTATTACTCACCCAGCACTTCAGACTCTTCATGACGTCGATACTTTCTACCCTTTTTATGTAGCCTCATTCTTTTCGTGGAAGCCTTATTTTAGATTCTTTATACAAACCGAAACACTTTTTAAAGGGAATTCATACGAAGTTCAAATGACTCCTTAACACCAATTCAAACAAATATGACTCGATATAGGATGCTAGCATTAACTTTCATATATTACAAGTATATACGAATATATTTTTAGACATTTGCCTGCGACAAAAGAAAACGTTAAAGACTATGTATTTTTAAGGCAAACAAATGCTAAATTAAATATTCATATTCATAAACATATAATCGTTCAAACATACACATATATATATATATGTGTGTATCTGTGTGTGTATATATGTATGTGTGTGTGATAGAGAAAGTTCCTAGACCTTCACTTTGAAAACTAGTGATTGAATACAAAACTGAAAAAAGATTTTTCGTATAAACCTTCGAATCGAATTTTGATAAATCGAATTGATAAATATTTTTGCTTAAATTTTATTATATTTTATATATATAACTGATATATATATATATATATATATATATATATATATATAACTGATATATATATATATATATATATATATATATATATATAAAAGTGAACATAGAAGTCAACACTTAGAGCCGACAGTCTGTTTCATGCTATATGCAATCGTCGCCTTTAAGTGTTGACTTCTATGTTCACTTTTATATTTACACACGCTCTATCTCTGATATTGAGCACTTTATTCCATAAATATAGCACACCTTAAGACTATATTTCTTATATATATATATATATATATATATATATATATATATATATATATATATATATAACTGATATATATATAGAGAGAGAAAGATAGAGAGAGAGAAAGAGGTATGAGTATGATAAAAAATATATACACATATACTTGCCCGTAATTATGAATATATGTCTTCGTTAGGTATTATAAATACAATGCTCAATGTTTTGTAACAGAGCTATAAGAATATACTCATCACCTGAAGATTACAAGACTGCATGATACCCTGGGTCGTGTTACAGACAGTGGATATTATGTATATTCACTAATGTATGTATATATATATATATATATATATATAATTTATATATTTTATATATATTAGGTTGATGCAAAAATAATATCGTTTTTTGACGTTAAAAAATACGTCAAAAAACTATATTATTTTTGCACCAACCTAATATTTTATATATATGTATTATATATTATATATATATTTTTTATATATATATATTGCTTAAAATTCATTATATGTTTTGTAAATTATGGATAAACTGTTCGCAAGTTCATATTACGTTACGTTTTGTTTCAAGTTTATTGGGATGTTTTTAATCATTTCACCCTGAACAAGGAAATAAAGCCATTATGGTGAGGGTTTTATTTTCTGAGTGTTAAAGAATATAACGAAAGAAAAACATTATTAAAGAGCGAGAACAATAAAAGAACAGGAATTTAGAAACCGAAAATAGCAATTGACATTACATTTAGATTTCTGAAGAACAAAGTTGATTTCAAAGGTAGAAGCAAGAAGAGAGTCCCACAAGTGAGAAGTGCGAGAAATAAAACTGAGAACTTACCGTTACATTTCGAGACCTTGCCGCCATTCTAGTACTGCGTTTAAGTTCATAAATTCTAGATACCATAGAACAATTACCACGACGAAAGTTTCACCTATACATCGGTACACACGCTTATTTTGAACAGGAGTAGTGGTTTAACCACTGTTTTATGTTTAGGATTGGGTTTCTTGTTCCTTCTAAAAATCTTTGCATTCTCTTTAACTCCCAATAACCCCTTGCATCATAGTGTCATTATCGCCTTGCATGGCGGAAACGAATTAAAAAAGAAAAGACAGTACTTATAGAAAAGGTACACGAAAGTTACATTTTAGCGGTGGGAAAATGACTAAATCTCACAAAAAGCTACATTTTGCTAAATAAGCACAAATATACTAGAAAAAATAGGCTGACCCCTAAGGGCACAAAAGCAACTATTAATTGGTTTAATAATATTAACATAAAAGAAAACTGTTCTTTCACTCAATTTGATATAAAATACTTTATCAATCTATAAATAAGTGCATATTTAACAACACACAAAATTTAGCCAAACAACATATGATTCTCTCCAATGATTAAATAGAAAAACTAAAACACTGTAGAAAATCTGTACTACACTACAACAAAAAATATGGATAAAAATTGGCCAAAATAACTTTGATGTAACAATGAGGAGCTGGAATGGTGCTTGTATGGGAGCTTGCACACACACACACACACACACACACACACACACACACATATATATATATATATATATATATATATATATATATATATATATATATATATATTCGAAGATGTGGGTTTATACAGAGACGATGGACATGGTGATGACAAAACAACAGACTTAGTCCCAAAAAATAATAAAACATTCAAAATCCTAAGATTGACAATCGATATAAAATCTGATTAAAAATAGTAATTTTCTTAGATATCATCAACTTAAACAGCGGAATATATAAACCACGCAGAAAACCAAATAACAACCTAATATATATTAAAAATTCCAACCACTCACTTGCCATACCGTATTCAAACAAATACCCATATTTATAAATAAAAGAATTGCAACTTAATGATATTCAATGAAAATAAATAACATACGAATAAGGCCTAAGAAATTACGAATATTTTAACAAACTAAAATATAAAAAGGAAAACAATACAATCAAAAACCACATAAATCGGAATATAATTTGATTAAATCTATCCTATAAAAATGCAATAAAAACAAAAATAGATAAAATATTAATCAAACTGATGAACACTTTCTTAAACGCAAAATACCGTAAAAAATTATCAATAAAAATGCAATAAAAATTAGTTACAGTTGCATGGAAAAGCTAGAAAAAATAATAACTAAGGACAACAATAGCAGGTCTATTCAGAAGAATACAATGAAATGTAATTATTGAAACAAAGAAAGTTGACTTAAAAATCTTTAACGAAAAACATAATATACAAAGTTACCATAACTAACACAGACGACAAAGTTTATATAGTTGATAGAGTAAAAAAAAACTTAAAAGAAAGATACTATAAGCATAATATGCCCTTTGACAGAAAAAAAAAATAAAACACGTCAACAGCACAACCCTATCAAAATGCATATGGACCCAAAAAGAAAACAATATCTTCACCAAAATTAAATGAAAAATTATAAAAAAAGACAGCCTCATAAAGTATTAATAACAAAAAGGGCAAACTATGCTTAGAGGAAAAAATTACAAATAATTAGTTTTATTAAAAAATCTATTAAATAAGAAAAAGGAAATAACAGGTAAGTGCAAACAGATAAACAAATATTTTCTTTACTATTTAAGCATTAATTAAACATGTGTGTGAATGTTCAAACATCAATAAATAAAATACAGTTTTTTAAAAAATCTGTATCTCCATACACGGCAGTAAAGCCACTAAGACACAAGGTGCCAGGGTGTGGAAGAATTAAGAACAGAAGCATTAATAATGAGCGCGAAGAGGAAAGAGTAATCAGGACAGTAGATAGCGATTGACATTGCATTTAAATATTTGAAGATTGAAAGCATGTTGGCTGGACAGCATGGAGCCGGGAGATAGTTTCACACGCGAGAAGTGCGAGAAAAGAAGCCATTACCACAGAACTTACATCTCGCCAGTTCAACAGTACATTGATGAGAGCTTGACGCCAGTTTAAGACTGCGCTTAAATTCATAAAGTCAAGGTATAATAGCGAAGAGATCATCCGAACAATTATCATGAAAATATTTATAGAAAAGACACAGAGCGGCAACCTTATGGCGGTTGGAAAGTGACGGAAGACGAGCTGCTACAGGACCAATAATATTGCTGATTCTTCTTTGGATCTTATCAAGGAGCTCATGGTACATAGCAAGGGCACCGGACCACATGTGACTCTAAACGTGAACGAATGGTAGACTTAAAAATATGTAAGAGAGATTCCAAAGAAAAAAATTGTTTAGCATGCCACAGTGAACCAACTTTCCTAGGAGCTGACCTAACAATGGATTCAATAAAGTCTTTCCGCTTCATATCAGCCGAGAACGGAAGGTCGAGAAGGCCCAACAAGTCACGTTCCTGGAGGTTAGCATCAGCCATGCTGATGGAAGACAGGAGAGGTCTCTCAGATGATTAATAGAGGGAAGTTTAGTTTTGAGGGTGTTAAAATTAACAAGCCATCTTTTGCCCCAGTTAACGACGGACTTGAAGTCGTTTTGGACATCGGCTGCCAATTTGACCTTGTTGGACTGATCAGCTTTACTATCGAGGCAGAAATAAATAGATGTGTCATCAGAGGTAGATGCCAAATTGATAGCTGATGTCATCGGAAAGGTCATTAATGAAGATTAAAACAAGAATAGGACCAAGGATGTAGCCCTGCTGGAAGCACGTGTTAGAACAAAAGGATTTAGACGAGTGGTTTTCCATCTCATGATTTGATAAGAAAGACTAGATAAATTGAAAAATGTGTCCAGCTTGTAAAGAAGACCTGTACACCAGACACTGTCAAAGACTTTCAGAATGTCCAATGCTAGATCCCGGGCTTCACCATTTTGATCTAGAGCATTATCCGCATTTCTTTCCGCGATTATCGTCTGTACATTAGCAATTGACCTGGAAAAACGAAAGACATATTTATTGCTTGTCTGAAAAAAGACCCTGCGAGGTGAGATGATGAACTAATTCTGCATTGGTTAGGGCTTCTAGAAGTTTTCCCCAAAAAGAGATAGAAAGATAGCAAACCGATAATTGGAACTTTTAACTACTAAATAAGAAAAATAAGTTATGGGTAAGTGAAGATATGTAAGTAAATATTTTCTTTGCCATTTAAGCATTAATTAATAAAATATTATTTAAACTAGAAATAAAACAAAAACAGAACATACCTATATTTTTTAAATATATGCACACACACACACACATAGATAGATAGATAGATAGATAGATAGATAGATAGATATTAGACGGAACCACTTGAGTATGCTGTCCTTATTAAATTTGATAATCACGCTAGTAACACGGTCTTTCCCAGAAACTGTAACTAAGGTCTGCTCAGCATAGTTGCAGTATAAACCACAGGTGGGCTCTGTGGGTTTTGAATAAACACAAATACGCCTGAGCAAGCGTCTGCAATAAGGATTGGCTAGCCGCACTAGGAGACAGGTATCCTCGAATACGAGTGGCCAGCTATATATATATATATATATATATATATATATATATATATATATAACTATTTGTTTAACCGTTATTTTTAAAATGGATACTCATATTTGAGCAGATGCTCTGTTTTTGTTTATTTATTAAAAAGTATATTTATTCACATCTACCGACAGGAATATTCAAGAAATCTTGTTAGAAAAATAGTCGTCCGCAGATTTCGAACCTACGTCTTCTAACGGGAATGTCATTAGATCTAACGTGCCTTAGACCAATTCGATCACGTAAGGCCTCCTGTGTGAAACAAAACCCGAATAATCATTTTGAGCACATATCTTTCCGATTCTTGAAATATACATATCTGCTCTGTTTTCTATCCTAACGTAAACAGAGATAATTTTTAGGAAATGGATTAAGTCCGACAGATTTTTAGTAAAGCATAAAAATAACGTTCAAACAAATTAAAAATCTATTGGATTTAATTCATTCCTAATATATATCTATCTATTTATTTATCTAACTACATCTGCCTGTCTGTCTCTCTCACTCTCTCTCTCTCTCCCTCTCGCTCACTCTCCCACCTCTCTCTCTCCCACCTCTCTCTCTCTCTCTCTCTCTATATATATATATATATATATATATATATATATATATATATATATATATATATATATATATAAATATTTATTAGGTTGGTGCAAAAATAATGACGTAATAATGTCGTTTTTTGACGTATTTTTAACGTCAAAAAACGACATTATTACGTCATTATTTTTGCACCAACCTAATAGTTTATGAAAAATTAGGTAATCCGTATGGGTAAACCCAAGGAGGATAAAATCCAGAGAGCTCTTTGTAAATCCAGAGCAAATAATTTAAATAAAAACAGACCACTTTAAGGTTCCATGTAATAAATTATTTCACCACAGCCCTTTTAAAGGACTGCGGATCATCAGACTTTACTTCCAAAGGGTGAAACAAAAAATATATATATGCATGCCTATGCATGTAAATGATACCATTAAAAGTCTTTGGCGACTGTAATGTATTACTGTATAATGTCTAATAATTGCTCTCTTACAGTTGAATATTTCATATTGCGTTTTTTACAGATGAAACACTGGTTCTGTTAGAAACATTTTCATACTTAATTATTATATTTTTATAGGGCTCTGAATGAGAACACAGATTGCGAGATCATCCCAAAAAATTGGAATGAAAAAGATAATGAAGAACATCTTTTGTACAAAAGGCTGTTGAAAATATCTCTCTCTATATATATATAAAGAGAGAGAGATTATGGATAATGGAAATATTGTCACCATATATATATATATATATATATATATATATATATATATATATATGGTGACACTGTTTCCATTATTCACCTTAGCAGAAAGACAGCTAAACTTAGCACACAGACAGACAGACACGCACGCATAAGAGACGTTCCTATTTAAGCCTCTTTCTGGCTAATATTAACTTCCTTTTTTTCTTTCCCTGTCGACAATATAGTAAAATTCCAAGAACAATTCTGTTGATAAGACACACACACACACACACACACACACAGACATATATATATATATATGATCGACTCTCCCGTCGAGATTCGACGTATGAGGGTCAAGCAGATCAGTTTCCAGGAAACCGACAGCCCGACACCGGCACATGAGATTTGATTATAGTGGTGAAGGCCTCGTGCAGGACCATCCACACTTTTTGGAGGGACGAATACAGAGACCTGGTGCACCGAATGCCACAAGGTTCCCAAACGACCCTCCGCAGGTTTTGAATTCAGAGTTGTCCTTCTCCTAGACCAGTTGCCATCCAAGGCTATAGAACCCAGTCTGTCCTGCTATTTTACCCATAGCTGGAGGGAGAAGAAGAGGATTCATACCTTTCCCAAGGGTATTAGCACGTAAGTGAATGTAATGGATTCGACTGGATTCGAATATATATATATATATATATATATATAGTTTTAAATTGAGAGTTGTCCTCCAAGTCTCCCAAGAAGATTCTTCCCTGATCACTACAATCTTAACCTGTTGAATTCTAGGGTTAACCGTTATCTTCCCGACATATCTTCATAAATGGTGCCTCTTACCTCTTACTCTGTAACACTCTACTTGAGTGGCTCATTGTGAACATTATTGTAAAATATATAAGAGATCGCTAGGGAATACAGTGTACTAAAAGCAACTGAAAATATGTATCGTCATTAAATAACTCACAAAGGCTTAATAAGCAGTAAAAATTCAACTAGTCTAACATTTTCACATCAAGTTTAACCCATACATATATTCGTGCGTACATGAAGCTACAAGAATAAGTACAGGTTGGTTCGAAAATCTTGTCACTGCTGCATAATATAATTTTCCGTTCCAGATGGCTGATACGAAAATGATGGCGTTCATAAAGTCCTTCTCCTCAATGTGTGACAGCGTCAATAAAAGTGAATAAACTGAATCCAGTAGATCTGCTTTGGTGCAAAAATAATGTTGTTTTCTCACATATGTTACTATGTGAGAAAACGAAATTATTTTAGCACCAAACTAATATTACTCTGTCACTTTTTCTTCTTCTAGTTCTAGTTATTTTTGGGTGACTGGTTTGTTTTTTACGGCATATCAACCTTTTACAAATTATTTAGAACTAGAAAGTATGTTTTAGATTGTAATAATTAGAGAAAGGTGTTGGATTCGTGCGTATCTCAATGGGTATTTGCCCGTAAATAAATATAACAAACCAGACTGGAATTGCAACTCACTTCTTCGAAGAATAATTACATCTATTCCATCTGTAAACGCAAGTCTTTAAAAATTGGTAGACAAAATACAGTTCGAAGAAACCCGAACGGATTCTTGACATAACAGATAGTACCGAATCTGTTTTATTTATGCTACGTGGTTGCAACGGGGGAGGCACGGTGGAGCGACTCGGAGTGAGAAATCGGAAAGCCGAGTTCGAATTCCAATCAAATCCATTACATTTCTATACGTGCTTACCTCCCTTTGAAAAGGTATGAACCCTCTTCTTCTCCCTCCCCACAGCTATGGGTAAATAGCAGGACAACTGCGTGGCAACTGGTCTACCGCAAAAAGAAATGACAACCTACTGCGGGAAAAAATCTGCCTCGTCAGTCATGTAAGATCGAAAGATCATGATCGGCTAAGCGTGTATCAAGCACGTCACGTAACTGACAGGCTGCAACAAAGTTTAATTTATAAATTAGGTATAATAATAAATTGAAAAAAAAATTTTTCTGTTTCCCGTGCCACTTCAGAACGAGAGAAATCATGGCTCTCCACAGCTTCACATCCTTTACACCTCTAATAGTTGGCCCCATACTATTCCTTCCAATCCATGTTCCATCGTCCATTTGCACAAGCTTGTTCAATAGTTTACTCACGGTTTTCCTCTTAATCTTTCGTCTCCTGTATATCCTATGAGTAGCAAACTCTCTAAGTCTTCTTTCCTCAGCATGTGTCCAAAAATGCAAACTGTCTATTTCTGATTCTAAACACAAATGTCTTTTATGTTCCGGTTTTCCTTAAAACTTTCGCGTTGGTCTCATTCTTCGTCATAGTATTCTCGTCATTATTCTGTAGAAGCCCATTCTGGGTTACATCAAAGCTCCTCTTCATTTGTACAAAAACTGTCTAGCGTTCATTCCATATTGATATTATATAACATTTCAAAATTCTTTTCTTTGTTTCTAAATTTGTACATAAAAATATTTTCTTTGTATCTAAATATACGCATAAAATGTCGAAATAGTCAAAAAACGTGTTTATTAAATAGACTATCAAAAAACCATATTACTTGAACATTTCTAATAACAGTAACATCAAAAATGGGTAGTACATGTAATTATAAAAAAAGTAAAAGTTTTTTGGGTTTTTTTCACTCTAGCAAATATAAAAGATTTGAAAAGAAAATCCCAACAATGCTACAAAAAGCGATAACAGTGTAATTTCAGGAAAAACTTAACAATTTTTTTTTAATAAATTTCAGTCGAGAAGGGTGCTAACTATTCGATCAATACATGCTGAATTTTTCAGTTAATTTCACAACCACTACAACTACTATTAAAATATGGTCTACCTGTTATCTGAAATAAGTAATTATTTCTAACTAGATATTGTCTTTTTGGATTCAAGTAAAAAGTGACAATTTTTAATAATGATTTTCAGAGTAGAAAGATCATTATCCCCTTTAAAATTAACGAAACACAATCTTCCTATTCTCATCTCTCTTATTAATGACCTGTTTACTGACTGAAATTGTTACATATTCCTACCTATACAAGACGTTGGCGTTCAGATCCAGATTTACAAGAACGTTTTGAATATGGATTTACAATGACCCCCACTTAGAAGTTTGGCGCAAAACAATCTTCATACTCCTATCTCGCTCTTCTATTCGGCTTTGTGCTTTACTTAGCTCAGCTTAGGAAATATCATTAACCAAAGTAGTCATCAACAAATGAACCCACGCTTGCGTATTCGCAAGTCTATATCATGGAAAGTTTCTTCGCAAGACTGTACATAAAATAATCACAAGCGCGATAGACATGCATATAATAAATGCATCAAAATAATGTATACGTACACACACTCTTGCTTGTGAACACGGTTGGGTAATCTAAAAGGTTTTTATTTATTACGTAATTCAATAAAATGGCTTCCAGGCACGCGCGTGTGTAACCTCGGCTATTGAATCACGAGTAAAGGCAAGCAAGGACGAAGAAAGGGGGACAGCACAAACATAATTATATCATCTATTAGCCATTAGACCTCATGGACGGTAGGGACAATACACGCACGCTGCTTTACATATAAAAGATAAATAGAAAGAAAGAGAAGAAAAAGAAATAATTTTCTTTTTGTGTGTTTAAGACTACACGTGAATAGGTATTTGCTAAGCTGGGTTTAGTCTGATGCAAGGCCACAAATACGGAACATTTGGTAATTGTCGAAATCACTGTATGATAGTAATAGTTTATTAGACTTATTCTTGAACTAAGACCCTACATTGAGGCACCTAGATCTTTACTATACTTAATTTCAGACCACAAGTGTGGGTCACTTATTAAAAACCGAGCTACACATTTGCCTAACTAGAGTCATTCGCAGAGTATTGCTCAATATTGAGGCTGTTAGATATTCCCTAAGATTAACATCATTTAGCATAAAACGTAACACTGAAATTTGAAGGCGTATTACAATAGCAAAAGATACCTTCCAAAAGGTAAGCACAGAAACAGAAAAATTTCATTGAACAAAGAAAAGACAGCTGAGCTGCTATGTAATAGTTCTTCTATATGGTAATGAGTACTCTACAATTTCCCTATTATGGGGAGACTTAAGGCAACATAAATGTTGTTCTACAGAAGGATGCTGAGAATACTATGACGTGAGCATGTGAACAATGAGGAAGTTTTTAGGAAAATTGAAACAAAAAGTGGCACTTTTAATTAACATCAGGAACAGACTGCTGAAATTTCTGGGACAAATACCGAGGAAAGAAGGCTTGGAAATGTTGACAGTCACGAAGCATATTGAAGGTAAAGATGCACAAGAAATTAGCTAGTAATTTAGATAACGCGCTTGTGTAAATGGAAGTCAGAATAGGGAATGAGTGGGATGATAAAAAAGACAAACTTTGCCAAGAACTACAAATGCTAGGAAGTTGTGGAGAGCCATGTTCTTCCTGACTGTATGCTGAATATAGAAGACACGGCGAGAAATTAAATCATGAAACACTTGCATGCAAAAATAAGATACAAGATCGGAATGTCTATGAATATCCATATACGTGAATCAGTGTGTGATGATCTTAGGAAGGTACCAATCTTTTAAGTAGGGGTCATTGTAAATCAGTATTCAAAAAGTTGTTTTAAATCTGAACCTGAATTTCGACCTCTTCTATAAGTAGAAATATTCAACTATTTCAGCTACGAAACAAACCATAGAATGACTGGATGCGCGTTTCTGACTCATCGGAACCGTCCGCTAAGATGGCTACCTAATCCTCCTTGCAGACGTCTGTGCAGGCATATCCGTGTTTCTTTAATACCCACGGTTTATATCAGCAGGAGAAATACAAGAAAACCGTACTACGGGTTGACTAAAGCTTTGTGATTAAAACTGTCCGATGGTTGTGCATATATATAGTCTAAGCGGTTTTGTGAGGGAAAACTTATTGTCACTATTCTTATTGTCACTATGTACAGCTTCTTTTTCAAAAGACACAGTGTAGCAAAGCTATCTCTACTCTGTCACTATTTCTATGGCAAATGAGCCCCAATCTTTACTCCCACCAGTTCAGAACTTTAGAGCTAGAACACGCCATGCAACATCCAAGGATTCGAAACACCCTCACTTCCCCGTATTTCAAATGTACGAAGAAAGCTACACCTTTCTGTAAGAGACTCTAGTGTGGGTACTTACTTGAACGCTACGATTTTAACCTCTTCAAGTCAATGGCCAGTCATTATCTATCTTTCTTATCCTCACTTCCTAATACTTCTCTTTAATATATATATCACATTTTATTCATCATTATTCTAACAGTAACTCTCTCCCTTAAGTGGCGCTCGAGTCATGTTTTGTTTAGTATATAAACACCACCTTAGTTTAACACAGGAGTACAAGAGTCGGGTAGTCGAAATAGCTACACTAAGAAATGCTTTGCGAAACTAATTTTCATCACTCAATTACAGTGACCCATTAATAGTGTTTATTTACCAAATCTAACATCTGAGAGAGGTTCAAAAGTATGTTTGTATTCAATGTTTCTATTTGTGTATGTCTTTAATAAAAATATAAAAACTTTCTAACTGGTCTGCTGATGTCAAGACGATGGGTAATTTGAAAAATCGAGCAATTTTCAAACAGTAATACCGATATTCCTATTACATGGATAAACATGGTTACTGCATAGGCGATCTTGTATCTTTCGTTACATGACTGACGAGGCAGATTTTTTTTCCCGCAGTAGGTTGCCATTTCTTTCTGCGGTGAGTCCTGCTATTTCCCGGTAAGTCCTGCTATTTACCCATAGACGGGGGAAGAAAAAGAGGATTCATACCTTCCCCAAGGGTATTAGCACATAAGTAAATGTAATGGATTCGACAGGAATTCGAACTCGGCTCTCCGATTACTCAATCCGAGACGCTATCAATGACCCCCACCGTGCCTCTACTTTATAGAAATAATCTAATAGATTACAAATACTAGAAAAATAATTAGGATATTGTATCTGGCATACTATTTTTAAATGAGAAGCTATCAAACTGTACATTGTCATGTTGCATTTCGGTTATTTTCAAAAAATAAAAGTATATATATATATATATATATATATATATATATATATATATATATATATATATATATATATATATATATATATATATATTGGTGTGAAACTTGGTGACAGCAGTTAATGTTTACTGTAGATTACAAAAATATAAACAGCTTAGGTCATATATATATATATATATATATATATATATATATATATATTACAAAAATATACAGTAACATTACAGTAAACATTAACTGCTGTCACCAATATATATATATATATATATATATATATATATATATATATATATATATATATATATATATATATATATATATATATAATTCCAAGCATATTGCAAGTACAGGTGTGAACCAAATTTCACACCTGTATGTGTAATATGCTTGGAGTTATGAATGTCAAAATTTGGTTGAGAACGTTATATAGCAAAATTTTGTTGAAAGCGTTATTTAGCAAAATGGAAAAAATGCAGTGAAATTTCAGGATACTCTAAGTTCAAACAATGAAAGATACAGATGTAATATGCGGAATTTATCGATAATTTTGATCAAGGAACGCATATGAATTTTCCAAGATTTTTCAGTGAATATCACCTGTGGCAGTGAGTTGATTTCAGAAGTCGGAGAAATAGTTGTAGAGACGGATACTTGGATGTTACTGCTACAGCTTTGTTATGTATTGTTACCCAATTCGGGTTTCTTTATTCTAGAAGCGTTGAGTATAGTTGGCTTTTATTAAAATATGTATATGTTTCTTTTGTGCCAGCTTTGTATCACTAGGGTTTGTTTTGCAATTTCCCTTCAATTTTTAGCGGGTTTATTTCATATATATATATATATATATATATATATATATATATATATATATATATATGTATGTATGTATGTGTGTGTGTGTTCTTTAAATAGGTGCATTTTAAGTTTAACGGAATTCAATAGTTCTGGCTACAATGCACTGTTTCTGCAACTGAAAGATTACCATTAGGTTGGTGCAAAAATAATGACGTAATAATGTCGTTTTTTGACGTATTTTTAACGTCAAAAAACAACATTATTACGTCATTATTTTAGCACGAACCTAATAACAAACATAGTTTTTGTTAACTGATTCATTTTTATTTTTTTTAATTGCATATTTATGATTTGTGGGTTATTTAAAGTCTAAACATATTGTTTGAAATTGTTAAACATTGTTGGATTGTTAGAATATTTTTGCGCGTGAATATTGCATTAATAATCAAAATGATTTTTTTCCAGATAAAAAACCGACTATTTAACCCATAGCTGATAAGGAAAAGACATAGATTCATACATTTCCAATAATATTTAAGCGGAAGTAAATGTAATGAACTCGACTGAAATTCGAACTCGGCTCTCCGATTACGCATTCCGAGCCGTTATCCATTAAAACAATGTCTCATACTTACTTACTTTTTTTCTTTATCTTTCTTTTCTTCCTTTTATCTATCTATCTATGTAAATGTATTTCTTTCTTTCTTTTCTTCTTTCTGTTTTTCTTTCTTTTTGCTTTCTTTCTTTGTTTGACTACAAACATACGAAATCAGTTTTAATATTATAGAGGGAGATATAACGGAGCATCTACTTTAATATATACATATAATGTACAAATGTATATTCGTCGGTGCTAAAGATTTATATTAATTTTCAAAGTCTTCTTTGTAACACGTTTTCCAAAACACCATTCTAATCTCTTCACTGATTGGGTGATTTATTTTTCAATACCGAATGGCACACTCAAGAACAACTATCGACAAACAGAAACAAATGTGATTATTTCTTAGGTTCATCTTTAATCTGGCACGAGGTCAATATCTTAGGATGTATCGAACTTAGTACAGGATTGTCTGCAAGTTTAGCTTGCTAACCAGTGCTTCATGGTGATACCACCGTAAAAATTTACTACCCTTCCATTTTAGGAAGATAACTTTTTCTTCTTTGTTTCGTATCCCTTCAGGACGTGGCGATCATTACTCTCCAAAATTCCCTGTCATTTGTAGCTCTTAAAATTTTTTCTCTTTTTTCTTTTTTATTTCTCCTAAACCTTTTTCCGCCATTCGTTTATGCATTGTTTTCCCCTGTCTCTCTTGCCTATGAGTATCTATCTATCTATCTATCTATCTATCTATCTATCTATCTCTCTCTCTCTCTCTCTCTCTCTCTCTCTCTATATATATATATATATATATATATATATATATATATATATATATATATATATATATATATATATATCTGTCCTGTGAGTATAAGATTTTCCAATTCCTCTTTCCTTCTTATGTATGCCAGAAAATTTAACTGTCTCTTCCTGATGTTAAGTATGAGTTTCCGTTTTGTCTCCATTTTCTCCAAAACTTCGTCGTTGCTCGCAGATTAGGTCCACGGTAATCTCAGCATTATCCTGCAGAATCATATTTCTGCTGTCTCAAAAGTTTTCTTCATCTGTGTCCAGCATTCACTAGCATACAGGAGGACTGATATTATGTATTCAGTACTCTTTTCTCTGCTTCTAACAAAGCATCATTCAAAAAACGTAGAGAAAGAAACGTATAAGCCCGCTACTATATTTTCCAAGGATAACCATGCTGATTTACTATTTACAGATATTAAAGAGGAAGCTGGAGAAAGCAATGATTACCTATAGAAACACACTACTTCAAGACAGAGTTATGGCGTTTCTGCCTATGCTACTTCGACGTGCTGTAACGGTTACCAAGCTTGTCTCGGTAGATCAATTACGACTGAATAGTGAGTTCGATCATCACTGGGTGCCCCATACTTTCGGCCTTGTGCCACATCTAAGCTACGCTTACAATATCACCATAACACACACTTTGTTTCATTGTTAAGATTTGATCGATTTCTATTTATATTGTTCCCTCGGGACGATGCGTCTGTTTTTTCCTATGAAATATAATATATTGTCAGTATTAAAATTGATAACAATACCTACTTTATTTCACTTACACACATTTCAAATATTATTTTTAATCTTAATTTAATTTGTCTCAGAACGCAGATTTCTAACTACACCACATACCTCATTTGGCATAAAATAATCGTATTATAACACTACTTGTTTTTTTAGTCAGCAGGTACGTTACGCGCTACCATTACCTCAGATAAATCATGGACTATTCCGTTTTAAATGAGAGGAAAGACGAAGTAAACAGATATATTAAGAGATGTATTAGGTTGGTGCAAAAATAATGACGTAATAATGTCGTTTTTTGACGTATTTTTAACGTCAAAAAACGACATTATTACGTCATTATTTTTGCACCAACCTAAGAGTTTAGATTTAGTCAAAGAAAGGAAAAAAAGAAGCAAACACGCAAATAAGCAAACAAATAAGAAAAGAAGGAAAAGAAAGAAGAAAAGGGAGATAGAAGGCAGAAAAGAAAGAAGAAAAGAAAAAAGAAAAAGATAAAAAAGAAAAGAAAGAAAAAGATAGACAGATAGAAAGAAAAGAAGAAATACATAAAGAAAGAAAGAAAGAAAGAAAGAAAAGAAACACAGAAGAAATTATAATGGCCCCCATGCATTTAACGTCTGCTCCAGTGAAATGGCAAACTTTCTCAATTTTGAATCTTTTCATTTCTACCCACGTGCTTCTTTAAGCAATGACCTACATTCATAATTATGATTGACTTACTGATATTCTGGTAATGTTGTTGAGCTCAAATATTTAACAATGAAAGAGGGGAATTTCTACTGCTATTGTATAATCGAAGAACTCGCGAGAATCATTTAAGTCATTAACTTAAGAATTATAAATCATCAGAAAATTTAAACAGAAAACCGTGAAATTTTCATTAGCAGGACTAGTATTTTTTTTTTTTTTTTTGATTACGCAAAAACTGCATTGGGTTCAATATATATATTTAATTTTTCTTGTGTTCTTATAATTTTTTTCTTATCTGGAAGTAAACTTTTTAGAAATTATCCGAATGTTCTGGATGTTCGAGCGCTTTCGGCTATTCTTTTAGCCATTATCAAGGATGATTTCATTTTACTTTTAACTGAATGTATGGATTGTTTTATGTATGTATCTAGAGTTATAGGAATGTTTTATTTTCCAAACACGGTCAGCACATTCTGGCCGTGTTCATAGTAGATATTACCGTGTGATGGCTTTTACTTCTTTATTAATAATGCTTCCATTATTTTAGACCTTTTTTTACATGTAGATGAGATTATTATATTTGTATTATCAGCAAGTATGCTGCGGATAGAGTTTGGTAGGTCTCCCTGCGTATTTAAATGAGACCTAACTGAGCTATGGTCCGAAAAATATAACGTGAGTCTTCTTGTTGGGCATGTTGTCGTATACCCAATATAATTATTTATGAATTTGGATTGATCAAGATCACAGTATACACAGCAATCAATGATTTTAAATCCAAAATGATTACCTAGTACTATAAATGTTATATTTAGAGTATACGTGTATGAGTAGATATCGTTGCTTTTTGAACAGTAAAATTAATATCGACTCGCCTATAGGCCACAGTAAAAAAAATGTTTCCTAGATACAGCAAAAGAATTGGTATTCGCTTTCTAATCACGTAAACTGTCCTTTATAAAGACTCTTTATCTTCAGGCTAGTAGACATTAATTTTAGCGTTAGAAACAAAAATAAATACAGTGTGTCTACTTAAACGTGTGTACCGACTAAATATAAAGTATATCATAATATATATATATATATATATATATATATATATATATATATATATATATATATATATGTGTGTGTGTGTATATAGTTAAAATGGGCAATATTTATAGAGGCAGAGTGCTCAGTATAGGCAATAGAGCGAATATAAATATATATAAGATGCACCATTATGTGTGCATGAATTTTGAGATTGTAATTTTCCACTGAAAATCATGTTGCTGGCAGGAGGCCACATCTTTAATCGTCAAGCTTGTTTTCTTCCTTCGTCTCTCTTTAAGCATCTTCTCACATCGTTACCAAGCTCTTTACTCACAAAGGATGACCTTCAATGTGCATTTATAAAAAAAAAAAATGTCGACTCAACCCTGCAGGGTAAGAGCTTTGTAGAATTTAAAAAAAAAAAAAATGAATCCATTTAAAAAAAAAAAAATGT
>OZ010594.1:42077050-42089550 GCA_963932145.1 Acanthosepion lycidas
TATTCATATGAAATTTTCTCTGATTTAACCAGTAGAAAAGACAATATTTCATAAATATATATATATATATATATATATATATATATATATATATATAAATGGTATATAAAAATGGTGTCTGATGAGTGGCAAAAAGTCATTTCATATATATATATATATATATATATATATATATATATATATATATATTAGTTTGGTGCAAAAATAATGACGTAATAATGTCGTTTTTTGACGTTAAAAATACGTCAAAAAACGTCATTATTATGTCATTATTTTTGCAACAACCTAAAATATACATATTAAAATTTTTGCGATTTAACCAGTAGAGAAGACAATATTTCATAAACATATACGTATATATGCATATATATATATATATATATATATATATATATATATATATATATATATATATATATGAAATGTCAAGTCATATATATGACAAGTCATTTCATACATATATATATTCTAGCTTAAAAGCTACCTTATCATGTGGCATTTAAGTTACCTGAGGAGGGCTCTTGATTAGGCCTTCATCACACAAGTTAGGGAAGAGTAGATGCGATAAACTATAGAACTCAAACTTGGTCGCTGCATTTAAGTATTGCTTTAATATTTTAGCTTATCTTTTAAAAGTTCAACGATAATTCTTCTGTCGCCACTTAATTTAAAGACAATTTGATGTACGCAAGTTCTTATTTTCTGTACAAACAATTATTTTCATTTCATGTGTGAGTTTCGCTGGTTTTCGCAATTAATTTCGATTATTCCCAAAGTTATAAATATTGTTATCGTTGTACGATAACAATTTTTATAACTTTGGGAATAATATATAAATAAATATCTAGTAAAAAAAATACATGAAGAATCACCGGTAACAATCGCAGTAATGAAAACTTGGGAAACCATAATTTCATGCTTGCAGGTTCAGATCCGCCCTGGAATGTTTTCAATTTGCTAATGTAGTCGGTCTGATTCCAAAATGGGATGATATGTTTGTTGGGATACGGTTCCTAGGAGTAAATTTGGAAAAGGGTAACACAGTGACATTCGCATTTATATATATATATATATATATATATATATATATATATATATATATATATATATATAAAGAAATATAGTCTTAAGGTGTGCTATATTTATGGAATAAAGTGCTCAATATCAGAGATAGAGCGTGTGTAAATATAAAAGTGAACATAGAAGTCAACACTTAGAGGCGACAGTCTGTTTCATGCTATATGCAATCGTCAAGCCACCATATATATATATATAAGCATTGAAATCTATCCTTTACATAAATGGTTAAAACCCATTTACAGCCTCTTTCGATTTACTTCCCTCTCCCTCTCTCCTGGCTGTAACACTCATTTGTATATTTCTGTATTACTGTTTTCTGTCTCCTCTTTCTTTTTCATTTTTCCTTTTTCTTTTCTCCCTACTCCCCTCCCATTTCTATATATCATTTCCGTTAAGTTAACCATCTAAATAGGTCATGGTCTGGTCATTCCTCCTACCCCAATATAAAGTACACTTGAGAGAGATATGAAATTAACCCCTCCCTATACTCTACCGTGTCTCTTTAACTATCCTTCTGACACCCCCTGTTAAATTCCAAATCTTACACTATCCATCAATTTTAATCTAATTTTTCGTTTCATTTCGTTGTTGGAAGTGCTATCTGATGATCCGGCGTCCTTTTAAAAGGACTCTGGTGAAATAAATTATTATAATGGTACCTTAAAGTGGTCTGTTTTTCTTTTATATATATATATATATATATATATATATATATATATATATATATATATATGCGTGTGTGTGTGTGTGTGTGTGTGTGTGTGTCTGTGTCTGTGTGTGTGAAATGACGTTGCAACTTATCAGGCATCCCTTCGATACCTTCTGATTAAATTTCCATAGGTTTTAAATTGAAAATGTTTTCGACGAACTCTTAAATTACGTTGTAAGGTCGGGTAGAACAGACCAACCGAGGTACCTTAAAGTGGTCTGTTTTTCTTTTAAATTAGGTTGTAAGGTCGGGTAGAACAGACCAACCGAGGTACCTTAAAGTGGTCTGTTTTTCTTTTAAATTACGTTGTAAGGTCGGGTAGAACAGACCAACCGAGGTACCTTAAAGTGGTCTGTTTTTCTTTTAAATTAGGTTGTAAGGTCGGGTAGAACAGACCAACCGAGGTACCTTAAAGTGGTCTGTTTTTCTTTTAAATTAGGTTGTAAGGTCGGGTAGAACAGACCAACCGAGGTACCTTAAAGTGGTCTGTTATTCTTTTAAATTAGGTTGTAAGGTCGGGTAGAACAGACCAACCGAGGTTCAAATTTTTTCCTGTGTTAATCTTGTTGCATGCGACATTGCGTTGTCACGGAGGAGAACAATATGTTTCCAACTAACGAATGCTGTACCCTTTTCAACCAAACGTTTATGGGCACGTTGCGTTTGTCTAGGTTCGATTTGGCGTTCTGTTCATGTTTCACAGGGCCTATGTGTGTGGCTGATAATTCCTGAAACGGCAGCACTAATTACATACACACACACACACACACACACACACACACACACACACACACACACATATATATATATATATATATATATATATATATATATATATATATATATATTAACTTATAGCTTAAATGCTTAAACAATAAATTAAAATATATCGGATTAATAAATAAAAAGACCATTCTAATATATATATATATATATATATATATATATATATATATATATATATATATATATATATATATTCTGGCTTTTTGTAGTGAGGCCACTGGGTTAGTGGAACGACAGTAGGTAATTTAAAATTGCTGAGGGTAAAGGTATTATCATTTTCATCAAAGGACCCCAGGCACAGACACAAGCCGCCACACCCCAAATCCTTCTTATAAATTCGCACGCCCCGACACCGGCTTCTCTCTCTGCCTCAGGAGCATGATCCTAGCCTTGCTGATAATTACAAACGCACAATAGACTTACCTACGCGAATGAAGCGACGCACATATACAAATACAATGCAATGTACTTACTTCCTTACTCGTAAAGACACTGTCGTTAGATGTTTATATATTTCATGAATAGGTAAGAAGACAATGTAGGCGTACAAGTAAAGAAAAAAAAAGTAAGCCTAAATCTCATATGCACGAATGCATATGTAAGCACACGATTGAACTCCTTGTCGTGGAGCAATTGCATTAGGACCTCGATGTACGCGGTAGGTAGGTTTTCAAGATCTATGCAGATGATGAATTCTTCTGATAATAGCGGACAATTCAGTTGTGTCCAAAAATTTTCATCGGAAAATCTCCATCCTATTTTAGTCGTGTAGCTTTGCTGTGCCTTTTCTATATATACTTTCAGCGTAATTGTTCGCTATGGTACCTAGATTTAATGAATTTAAGCCTCGGTACCTAGATTGGCAGCAAGGTCGCATCAATTAACAGTTGAATTAGCTAGATACAACCGTAAGATCTATGCTAACAGTACCTTCCTCGCACTTCTCGCTTGTAGAACTCTCTTCTAGCTTCATGATTTCCAGACAACTTTGATCATCAAAAATTTAAATGCATTGTCAATCGTTATCTGCTGTCTTTTTTATTGCTCTTCTTTCTTATTTTTTCACACTCAGTGACCTGACATCGGATGTAATTATTAAAAAAATAGTCACACAATGGGGGATGGGCCTATACGTTTCAAAACTTGATAAACTTTGTGAAAATATTAACAATCTAAATTAATATTATAAAATAAAACCTATGAATGATTTATAGTCTAGTAGACAAATAAGGCATTCACGAAACTCATTAATGTTACATAAAAGAAGATATTCTGTTCGCTCCTGATGACTGACGGATTGCATGACTTTTGAGATCGTCCTGTATGTTACTCAGCGCAAAAGCAAAGGCAAGAAAGTGTGATTTGCCAGTCCCTATCTTCTGTCTGTATAACTTAGGACATGAATTAAATTATACCACTTGAATCTATTCTTCCATCACTTCATCCTTCTCAGTTAGCAATTGTGGCACGAGAGTGACAGAGTAGAGCCTGCTGAAGACGGATATATATATATATATATATATATATATATATATATATATATATATATATATATATATATATTTGGTTGGATTGATGTGAGTTTGTGACCCTGGGTTTCACGCTTTTGCGATCGTCAGACAAACTGATTAATTTTTATTGTATTTATCATTCTCCCACCACCATTACTAATCACTTCTACCAATTTACAATAAATATTAGCTACTTATATTATCATTGTCTCCAATCCCCTTACAACATTACTATCACATCACATCTACTATTATCATATAAACCCGCTATAATTATTAACGTAAACTAACCCCCTCCCCCCCCAGCATATTTAATATCACTATAAAAATAACCAATAAGGATTACAAACCGAAATTTCTACCAGTTACATATACGCAGTCATCAAAAACAAGCAAATAACCAGCTTTAAAATGATAGCAAATAAACTTTTTTTTTAAATTAAAAATAAAAATAATAGTAATTTTTACCTGTCATAATTTACACAGACCCCACCACACGTATATACGTGCATGCGAGGAAATATTATTCAGGGAAAAAATAGAAAAATGCTCTAATTGCTGACATGTATACATTCACGAGACATTCACAAGAAATTTTCGCGACACTTCCAATCTTTGAATTTCAACATACAAATGCGCATGTATAGACACAACACCACCCATATACATACATATGTCAAATCTCAAACTGTCCACATATGTTTATATGTGTATGAGTCCCGGCGGACGAGCAAGTGTGTATGTGTGTCTGCGTACCTCATCGGGTGTAGGGACATGCATCTATGTTTGCGTTAGCACAATGACATCACGACGACGATTCCCCCCACTTCCATAATAACACCAATACACGCAATTTACATAAACCCAAATTTTTTAAAAATTAATCAGTTTGTCTGACGATTGCAAAAGCGCGAAACCCAGGGTCACAAACTTACATCAATCCAACCAAATATGTTAGCTCTATCTCTGATATTGAGCGCTTTCTAATAAGTACTGCGCATATAATATATAATTATATATACATATATATATATATATATATATATATATATATATATAAATTTATATTTTTATTTATGTTTATATATACACACTTTTCACAGATATATATATGCATATATATATGCGAATATATATACATATATATGCATATATACATATAGATATACATGCATATATATATACATACATATATACATGCAAATATATATATACATATGTAAACATATATATGTGTACATACATATATATACATATATATGTATATATATATATACATGTATATTTACATACACGATCGCAAATAGCGTGAAACCTATGGTCAAAATCTCACATCAATCCAACTAAATATATGTACATACATATGTATACATATATATATATATATATATATATATATATATATATATATATATATAGTGTATCACAAATGTGAGTACACCCCTCACATTTCTTCAAATATTTAAGTATATCTCTTCATGGGACAGCACTGAAAAAATTACCTTTTGACACAATGAAAAGTAGTCTGTCTGCAACATATATAACAGAGTTAATTTCTTTTCCCCTCAAAATAGCTCAAAATATAGCCATTAAAAGCTAAATCCCTGGCAACAAATGTGAGTACATCCCTAAGAAACTACACCCCTAAAAAGTGAGAACACACCTAAGAAACTACACCCCTAAATATCTAAATTGAGTACTGCTTTTTATTTTCCCTCCAAAATGTCATGTGACTCATTAGTGTAACTATGCCCATGTGTTCATGGGGAGCAGGTGTATTCAAATTTGTAGTGCAGCTCTAACACTCTCTCTTACCGGTCACTGAAAGTTCCAACATGGCACCACATGGCAAAGAACTCTCTGAGGATCTTAAAAAACGTATTGTTGCACTACATAAAGATGGCCAAGGCTACAAGAAGATTGCCAACACCCTGAAACTGAGCTGTAGCACAGTGGCTAAGATCATCCAGCATTTTAAAAGAGCAGGGTCCACTCAGAACAGTCCTCGAGTAGGTCGTCCAAAGAAGCTGAGCGTACGTGCTGAGCGTCACATCCAAATGCTTTCTTTGAAAGAACGGCGTAGGAGTGCTGTTAGCATTGCTGCAGAGATTAAAGAGATTGGGATTCAGCCTGTTAGTGTTCAGACCATACGCCGCACACTACATCAAATTGGTGTGCATGGCTGTCACCCCAGGAGAAAGCCTCTTCTGAAGGCAATACACAAGAAATCCAGCAAACAGTTTGCTGAAGACATGTCAACAAAGCTCATAGATTACTGGAACCATGTCCTATGGTCTGATGAGACGAAATTTAATTTGTTTGGTTCTGATGGCCTTAAGCATGTGTGGCGGCGACCAGGTGAGGAGTACAAAGATAAGTGTGTCATGCCTACAATCAAGCATGGTGGTGGGATTGTCATGGTCTGGGGCTGCATGAGTGCTGCAGGTATTGGAGAGTTACATTTCATTGAGGGAAACATGAACTCCAACATGTACTGTGAAATACTGCAGCAGAGCATGATCCCCTCCCTCCAGAAACTGGGTTGCAGAGCAGTGTTCCAGCATGACAATGACCCCGAACACACATCCAAGACAACCACTGCTTTACTGAAGAGGCTGAGGGTAAAGGTGATGGACTGGCCAAGCATGTCTCCAGACTTGAACCCAATAGAACATCTTTGGGGCATCCTCAAGCAGAAGGTGGAGGTGCGCAGAGTCTCAAATATCCGCCAGTTCCACGACGTCGTCATTGAGGAGTGGAAGAGCATTCCAGTGACTACCTGTGAAGATCTGATAAACTCCATTCCCAGGATAGTAAAGGCAGTTTTGGATAATGATGGTGGCCACACAAAATATTGACAGTTGACATGTTGTATGTTAATATTGACAACTTTTCCTAAGGGATGTACTCTCACTTTTGTTGCCAGGGATTTAGCTTTTAATGGCTATATTTTGAGTTATTTTGAGGGAAAAATAAATTAACTCTGTTATATATGCTGCAGACAGGCTACTTTTCATTGTGTCAAAGTGTCATTTTGTCAGTGTTGTCCCATGAAGAGATATACTTAAATATTTGAAGAAATGTGAGGGGTGTACTCACTTTTGTGATACACTGTATATATATATATATATATATATATATATATATATATATATATATATATATATATATATATATATATTCAACAATAAAAAAAAATTAAAAAATTAAAATCTTCAGACACACTGGGTTGTAGATTAATATTCTTTCGTTTTTTTTTTATTATTATTCCTTTTAGATTCCTCGACTAGTTTCGGCCGAAATGGCCATCATCGGGAGGAGAAATATTTCTGCTTGCTGCTAGCACTAAACTACAGAAATGAATGTCTTGATGGAGAAAATGAACTTTTGTCTGTAGTTTTCATTTGTTTGTATTTTTTATTTTTTTATCTTTTTAACATGAATCTTTTAACATTCCTTGTGTTGGTCAAACAGTCTCTTTTAAGTTGTTATTTGAGATAAGAGCTGAATAGATACATGCTGCTATGAATTCTCTGGTCAGTTTGACAGTTTTATTGGACTTGGTGAGGGGATGTGTCTCTGTTTAGTGTTTGTGCGTGTGTTATTTGGTTCTTAGGGAGTGAGTGAGTATGATATGTGTAAGCGTGTGTATTGCTGTGGGTGTGTGTTATCATTTGGCTCATTAGGGAGTGAGTGCGTATGATGTGTGTAAGTGTGTATATTCGTGTGGGTGAGTGTATAAGTGTGAGGCCTCCACACCTCCGTAAGCCCGTCTGTCTTGTGTGGGTGAGAAATGTGGGTAGGTTTTTTTATTTGTTGAGTTATATCTATATATTGTTAAATTTGTGATTTAGCCCGGCTGGATATTTTGTTTTTAGACGTTGTATCCACTTATTTTCATGCGACTCTAAAATCTTTCTAATGTTATCTGCTCTGAACTTTTCTATTCTCTCAATTATAGTGAATTTGGCATGGGTTTTGAAATCGTGTTTTTCCAGGCGGAAATGTTGTTCTACAGGTAATAATTTTTCATGGAGAGTCGACTTAATTCGTTTACGATAATTGTTAATTCTGTAGTGAAAGGGCCATTCAGATTTTCCTACATATTGTTTCTGGCATAGTGTGCATTCTAGGAGGTAAATTATGTTATGACTTCTACAGTTAGAATCGTGGTAGATTTTGAAAGTAGATTTAGTGACTGAGCTAGTGAATGAATTCGTGTTTTCAATATGGTTGCAACATAAACTTCTTTTGTTGTTGCATGGTTGGGAAAATCCTGTTGTTTTTGTTCTTAGTTTATTACGGATTACCTTGTCCCCTGAAATGTGGTTACTACCTATGATTTCTTTTAGGTTCTTAGGTCTACGATATGCAAGAAGGCCAGGTTCCTTAAACAGTTTTGTTAGGTCTGGTTTGAGATGTAGTATTTCCCAGCGACGTTTGATTATTTGGGATAGTGGAGGCAGAGTGGGGTTGAAAGTGGTTACTAGAGGGATGCGGCTAGATTTATTTTTAATCTTGTACATTAGGGTGTCTTCTCTAGGTGTGGAAATTGCTTTATTTATTTGTTCCCTGATTAGGTGTTGTTTATAGCCACGTGTTGTGAATTGATGCTCCAGATTTTCAATGTGTTTATTTAATTCTTCATTTTTGGAACATATCCTTCTGAGTCTAAGTGCTTGTGAATAGGGAAGGTTCTCTTTGAGGTGTTTAGGGTGGGAAGACTTAAAGTGTAGATAGTTGTGGGTGTCGGTGATTTTAGTGTGTAGTGTCGTTTGTAGTTTCCTGTTTTCATCTATGTAAATGCGGGTGTCTAAAAATGTTACTGATGTTGTGGATTTTTCATAGTCAAACTTAATTGAGTCGTGCACTGTTTAGGGTCATAAGGAATTGGGTAAGTTTGTCATCACTACCCGTGTATACAAAGAATATATCATCGATATATCTTGCATAGAATACGCAGTCGCTACCAATGATTGGATAGATATGGGTCTCCTCAAATTTTCCCATGAATATTGTGGCATATAATGGAGCTGCTATGGTGCCCATGGCACAACCTCTTATTTGAAGGTAGTGTGCTCCATTGAAGTTGAAAATATTCAATGTAAGAACATGCTCCATGAGTTTTATGATGACTTCTGTGGGGGTGTCTTGTTTTCTTCTTTTAGTAAGTGCTTCCTGAAGGGCGGTTAGCCCTTCGATGTTTTTAATGTTTGAATAGAGTGACCTAACGTCCATAGTCACTAGAGTAGCTTTCTCTGGTACTGTTTGTATGTGATTAATTTTGTTCAGTAGATCTGTTGTGTCTCTGATGTATGATTTTACTTCCTTAGCTAGCGGTTGTATGTAATGATCTATGTATTTGGAAATTTTTGTCGTGTGGCAGTTGAACGATGAAATAACCGGCTTCCTGGGTTTTTGCTTTTGTGTATTTTAGGAAGGAGATAGAAACGAGCAGGTGTAATGTTTGTGGGTGTAAGTGCTGTGTATGTTTCCTTGTCGATTAGATTGTTGCGAAGCATTATGTTTAGTGAGCTAGTTAATTCTTTTTGGTGTTCTGGAAGGGGATCTGTAGGTATGCTTTTATAGGTTTCTTTGTATATATATATATATATATATATATATATATATATATATATATATATATATATATATATACATGTATATATACATATATATACCTATGTATATATAGATACATATATGTATATATATATACATATATATATATGCGTATATATATATGTAAAATGCGTGTGTATATATTAGGTTGGTGCAAAAATAATGACGTAATAATGTCGTTTTCTGACGTATTTTTAACGTCAAAAAACGACATTATTACGTCATTATTTTTGCATCAACTTAATACATATAAATATACATATGTATGTAATATATATTATTATTTATATATTATATACGCGGTACTTATTAGAAAGCGCTCAGTATCAGAGATAGAGCTAACATATTTTGTTGGATTGATGTGAGTTTGTGACACTGTGTTTCACGCTTTTGCGATCGTCAGACAAACTTTTGTCTGACGATCGCCAAAGCGTGAAGCCCAGGGTCATAAACTCACATCAATCCAACCAAATATATGCGTATATATAGATATATACATACATATAAGCATATATAGAGATATATATATATACATACATATGTACATATATATAGATATATAGATATATATACATACCTATATACATACGTATATAAATATATATATTTGTATATACATATATATATACATATATAAATATATATACATATGCACATATATAAATATATATATATATATAGAGAGAGAGAGATATGAATACACTGATGCAAATTAATTTAAACAAGTGTTTTAGTTTACTTTCTTTCATCATATGTTCAGCGTTTGTCAAGCGTTTCACCCGATGAAGTCGTAACGAATGAAACGCGTTACAAGAAACTTTTTAAATTTTGTCTTAAAATTTCGCCAATATATATATATATATATATATAACGTCATCCACAGACTGTTTCGCTGTTTCACAGCTCATCAGTGTGGCTAGACATCCGGTTGCCTCTAGCTTGGATCGAAACCCGACTGAATTGGTGTCAGCCGGAGATTCTACCACTAAGCCGTCGGCGCACGGTAGGGAAGCAGGTGGATTTTTTTAGCGTATTTATTTTTAGAAACACGCCCAGTGACTGACAGTGACTCAATTCGCTATGCGAAGAGTCTCGCTATATTAGCTATAATAGTCACTGTTTACAAACCCATACCTACTCCCTAGAGAGCTCAACTGAAAATAATATTTACTTCAGGAGCCAATATATTATGATTATTATTGAAACAAACGATTATACATATTAAACACAGCAGATTTGAGTAGAAATTCTACGTTCAAATAAAATGTAAATAGAATTTACAGAGAATGCCTGCCAACTCTACTGATAAGTTTCTCCTCATGAAGATAATGTCGTTCAATCCCTAGTATTTTATATTCAAAATAATTTAAAGAACTTTTGTCATTTTCAATGAAACAACGTAGAATATTAAGAAAGACTTAAATATATATAAACAATTCCAATTAAATAAACATATATATGCAGTGTATGATGGGTAAATTGTCGCCATTTTATATTTTCAATTTCGCGCATGCGTGATGTTTCTTTTGGATTTTTTCGTTTGCACAGTATAGTAGGGTCAGATTGGCATCGTCTGAGAAAAAAGTGGATCATGACGCAATTTACTCCGCCAGTAATTTGGAAATGATATGCTGTACCGCTTGGCATTCGCACCGGACGCTCAAATACGATCATTTCAGAGTGTTTGCGTGTCAATTAGAGGACACTAATGAGAATACTGTTTCCCCAACAGTGAAGAAAACCAAATATCCACTCATGGAGTGATCATTAATGATGACGACTTTATGCCTCCATTCAGCTTCTCACAAGGCCTCAGACTCAAAACATAAGCCTACATCAAGTGTCTTGAGGAGGTAGTGCTACCCTGGGTCAATAGGATGGCTTCTGAAAGACAGTATATATGGCAACTGGACTCTGCACCATGCCACAGAAGCAGAAGAACCCAGTCAATCTACATCTGGCCGCGTAACGCGCCAGACTGCAATCCCCTTGATTATTATATGTGGGGCGCAGTTGAGCGAGAGACCAACAAATCTTTTTGTAACACCAAAGATAAACTGAAGGCAAGGATTATGGCAGCATTCACCAACTTAAACAAGGAGACCGCCCAGAAGAGTTGTAGGAGAAGTCTTCTGGATGCCGTGGTTGAATCCAAAGGCGATTTCCAGATATTTTTGTGTAATTTTAGTAAATATATCTGTTAAGATGAGATGTCTGTGTTATTTTTAATTTTACGTAATAAACTGTATATATAATTGTGTATTTGGACAGCAATCCTTCTTTTATACAAGTTTCATTAAAAAAGACACGAAAGTAACACCTCTATGACCGCCTTTCAAATCTTCACCACCCAGGATCTCCCGAGCTGAAATTCACAGCATTATCTCCAAATGTCTGACGTATTCGGCGACTTGATATGGCTTTGGACAAGCTCAGGTAAAGTCATAAAGCAGACAAATCCGAATGATCTGCTTCGACACCACCATGGTTCCTCGACATTGCTCATACTTTTTAATAAAGCTTAACTCGACTGGCGTTAAAAAAAAAAAAAGCAGTCGTCTTGGACGCAAATAAGTTTTGAGTACCTAGGATTTCCCACAAACGTGATTTTCTAGGGAATGGAAGAAGCGGTAATCTGCTGGCGCAACGTCCGGGGAGTAAGATGGATTGCACAGTACCTTCCAGCGAAGTTACCATATAGCATCCATAGCCACCCACACCACATGAAGATTGGCATTGTGATGGAGGAAGAGCACACCCTTGCGATTAGCCAATACTGGCCCCTTCTACTT
>OZ010594.1:42092050-42122050 GCA_963932145.1 Acanthosepion lycidas
CTCGGGTGGAGAGGTAAGGAATTTTGTTTCCTCAAAAACCAGTATAGAAAACACTGTCCTTCACGCAGTCACCACTACAGTAAGTAGTTCAAGCTTATCAGATAAATTAGTTTAGACTGGCACAAGATGTATAATCTGGAGTATTCTGAGATTATTAAATTTACAGCTATGCTACAGCCTTGAGCCATGCTCCTGTCGAATTATCTTGCTTTTTAACTTTTGAATGGCCAATCAAAAGATACGTCCGATGTCTCGTCACCGTGGAAAGTGACTGAAGTCAAGATGCCAGGTCAAGACCGATAAAATTACAGACATTCCTTTGAATTTTGTCGAAAATCCAGAGAAATATATAATCGGAGCACGAGACCAAATACGGCAGTAATATTCAATGCGCGGGTGAATGGTAGATTTATAAATGTGCAAGATGGATTCTGACGAGAATGAATTGTATGGTACGACACAGTGAAGCAACTTACCTAACTAGCAATTGATTCAATATTATCACTCCACTCTATGTTAGTGGAAAACGTGAGGCCAAAGTCTTATGATTTGCTCTCCTGGAGTTTAGCATTGGCCATGATGATGGACGGCAAAAACGGTTCTGTATGGGGATTAAAAGATAGTTCCGTTTTGGAGGTGTTAATATACTGTCTAGATGTTTCAGGTATTGAAAGTTACACGCAGTTTTACGTGCTGAGTTTCCTATCCACTGTTCCAAATTGGGACGTTCATATAACTTGTTTATTTCCTTGTGGATAAATTTCTGATTTGACCTTTCGTCATAGACGTGCTGGAAGAAAATAAAATAAGATAAACATTGATGATTCTTTTATATACGATTCTGCTTGCTCTATGCGATACAATCTACCCGATTCGACTGAATTCAATAAGAATAGCAGTCAGCGGACACACCCGTTGAGACGATGAAATGAGAATGTAATCCTCGAAACAAACATTCTATGCGGTCTTATTTGATACAAGATCAGCTGTGATCCCCATCGTATACATGTAAACATGCTCGTTGGCTTAGGCTGAAAAGAACGGTGTCAGGTTCAATCCCTTCTCTCCTCGTGCGGTATTGGCATTAGTGAAACATTTTTGGTGACATACTTTCACATTGATACTCATTATTTGTTAGACAGTAAACAGATGGTAAGAAGAGTGGTAAACATGAAACGGCTAATTTCATTGGAAATTGTTCAAACAATTTGAGTTAGTCATGCAACTTAGAGATGAAAAAACTGGAAAATAGATGTAGAGAGTTTCTCAAATCAACATATGTACGAACATTTATTGGGACTAGAACTTACCACAGATCTTAACTTGTACCACCGAAAAAGTTGCTGGAAAAAATGGTCGGTTCCTTGTGCTGCTGCAGAAATTACCTAACTCCTATTGTTAGGCAATTTCTTTACAAGAGTCAGCTCAGGCCAAAAATCGAGTCAGTTAAGTGCTATACCTGATACGCGCTTGATTGATCATATCTTTCGATTCATGACTGTCTAGGCGGAAGATTTTCCTGGATTAGGTCTCTGTTTCTTTCTGTGTTAGACTGGTTTCCAGTCAAGCCTATAGGACTCAGTCTGTCCTGCTATTGAACCAACATATGGGGGGTAAGAGATGGAATATTGCTGGTTATTACTGCTCAGTCCTCACTGTCTAGCCATGACAGATTTCCAAAGCGATTACGCGGGGTTTAGAGTAATTAATAATTTTCAACACTGCAATCTTTTTCTCGAAAATGAAACGTCGCTACCATTCTTTATTCTGTCGCTATTTCCATGGAAAATGTTCAGACGCTCTACATTCTTTACCTCCAACTGTTCAGACCTTTAGAGCTAAGCCTCTTACTACTCTATTGCTATTTCCATGGAAAATGTTCAGACGCGATACAATCCTTACCTCCAAATGTTCAGACCTTTACAGCTAAGCCTCTTACTACACTATTGCTATTTCCATGGAAAATGTTCAGACGAGCTACATTCCTTACCTCCATCTGTTCAGACCTTTACAGCTAAGCCTCTTACTACTCTATTGCTATTTCCATGGTAAATGTTCACACGAGCTATAATCCTTGCCTCCACCTGTTCAGACCTTTACATCTAAGCCTCTAACAACACTATTGCTATTTCCATGGTAAATGTTCAGACGAGCTATATTCCTTACCTCCACGTGCTCAGACCGTTACAGCTAAGCCTCTTACTAATCTATTGCAATTTCCATGGAAAATGTTCAGACGAGCTATATTCCCTACCTCCACCTGTTGAGACCTTTACAGCTAAGCCTCTTACAACTCTATTGCTATTTCCATGGAAAATGTCCAGACGAGCAAAATCCTTTAATTTCACCTGTTCAGACATTTACAGGTAAGCCTCTCACTACTCTATTGCTATTTCCATGGAAAATGTCCAGACGAGCAAAATCCCTTAATTTCACCTGTTCAGACATTTATAGGTAAGCCTCTTACAACTCTATTGCTATTTTCATGGAAAAAGTTCAGACGAGCTACATTCCTTACCTCCACCTGTTCAGACCTTTACAGGTAAGCCTCTTACAACTCTATTGCTATTTTCATGGAAAAAGTTCAGACGAGCTACATTCCTTACCTCCACCTGTTCAGACCTTTACAGGTAAGCCTCTTACAACTCTATTGCTATTTCCATGGAAAAAGTTCAGACGAGCTACATTCCTTACCTCCACCTGTTCAGACCTTTACAGGTAAGCCTCTTACAACTCTATTGCTATTTTCATGGAAAAAGTTCAGACGAGCTACATTCCTTACCTCCACCTGTTCAGACCTTTACAGGTAAGCCTCTTACAACTCTATTGCTATTTCCATGGAAAATGTTCAGACGAGCTACATTCCTTACCTCCACCTGTTCAGACCTTTACAGGTAAGCCTCTTACAACTCTATTGCAATTTCCATGTAAAATGTTCTGACGAGCTACATCCTTTAATTTCACCAGTTCAGACCTTTACAGCTAAACCTCTTACTACTCTATTGCTATTTCCATGGAAAACGTTCAGTCGAGCTACATTCCTTTCCTCCACTTGTTCAGACCTTTACAGCTAAGCCTCTTACTACTCTATTGCTATTTCCATGGAAAATATTCAGACGAGCTACATCCCTTAATTTCACCTCTTCAGACATTTACAGGTAAGCCTACACTTCTTATTGCCCACCCTTTACAACATTTTTCACGACATCTGAAAATAAGTTTTCACGAATAAACACAATAGTAAACCTTGCCAGTGATTACCAATAAATGCAATCATAAAAACGGTAAGTGTATACGAATAAACACAGGTATAAAACCTGTCAGTGTATGCCAGAAAAAACACAGGCCCAAACTCGACCAATGTTATCGAATAAACATGGCCAGCCTTTACGACTAAACATAGGCATAAACCCAGCCCGTATTCATGTGTAATCTTCAGGAGTAAATTCAGCCAGTGCTTACGAATAAACTCTGGTGCGATCGATCTTGAGTTTCTTCTTTGTCTTTCCATTAATATCTGTCTATCTACCTAGAACACTCGCTAGATATCTACAAGGATTTTTCGCGAGACATGTCTCCCTATATTTATTTTAGCCTGCCACGTCAGATCCGGATCGCTGTGGTATGGTAACAGAAGTTGAATAATCCACCAATAACCCATAATGTTTTTTGTTTTATTTGTTATAGTTGGCAATAGTTTAATAAAATATCGGCTGTTATGAAGGTGTTTCTGTGGCAAGTGTTTTTCCATTGATTTCCCCTGTATCGCAAAATGTTGGACCCACTGATATCCATCGAGGCTTGCTAAACATTTATGAGGGTCAAACGGTAAACGCAAACACAGTTTGGTGGTGATTAACGTGTTTCTCGCAATGTTGATATCAGTGTGCGTGTGAAATAATCAACGTTTCAAGTAACCTTGCATATCTTTCAGCGCAAGAAGCTTCGTAAACTCTTGAGTAATTTTAGTTTCCTTGCCATATATTCGGAGAGAGATAGATAGATAGATTGTATTTTATATTTACATATACATATATAAAACACAATAATAAAATACTACGAAGGAATATCATCATTATTATTAGACATAAATAAAAAATAAAATATAAAATATAATAAAAATGAAAGTTATAAATAGAGTAAAATAAATAAAACAATAACATGCAACAAATAGTGTTCCTGTCGGAAATACGGACATCTCGCCAAAAGACGTTAAATTTAATCTCTTCACCACGAACCTTGGTACGGACAACATGTGTCCTACTTCTTTCCGCAATATGGCTTTTAATATTATGGAGTAAATTCTCCCTTTTATCACATGTACCATAAAAGAATTGTAACCTAAAAAAATACACACAACATATAAATAAATTGCATAAAAGTAACATACATTTACCATGCTTTTTGTGTTACTTCTGCAAATTTTATTTTCTGTCAAGTTAGCTTTTGACTCAGTGAACACAAAGCTAATTTCTGCTGCTCTGATGTGAGTGAACCCCAACAAAATATTTTGGTGACCACCGACGTATATAAGAAAAACAACCTATTCACCCACATCATTTGAGGAATAGGCTGATATCTTGTTTTCTTCGTGAGCAGATATGATGGATCGGGAAAAAATCATCGACGGTGTATGTTTATAAAATGTAATTCGGACTTTGATATCCAGACGCTCCTCTGTGGCTAAATGGTTAACAGCATGTCAGATCATATGATGATTCCCATTAGGTTTACAAGTTCGATTCCTGTCAGAGAAGCACATATTTTCTACGAAATTCCTCGAACATTCAGGCCGGTAAATGTAATTAATATTGTTTAATTAAAAAAATAGAGCATTTACTTATGTAAATTTGGGCTATAAAAATAAAGTATAACCAGAATATATATATATATATATATATATATATATATATATATATATATATATATATATATGTATGTCTATAATATATATGTACATATATGTATATATATGTCGATATATATATATATATGTATGTATCTATATATATGTACAAATATATATGTATGAATATATATATATATATATATATATATATATATATATATATATATATATATATATATATATATATATATATATTCAATCTATCTATCTATAGATAGATAGATAGATAGATAGATAGATAGATAGATAGATAGATAGATAAAAAATGTCACGGCCAAATAATTTTACCTATGCTGAAAAGTTCATTTCACAGTATGATTTGAAAATGGAGGTCCCCAAAGGCAAAGCAGTGATAAAATAAAACATTTACAATTGTCATTGATGTGAAAAGACATCAAAGACGATGTAGACAAATATTGGCGACACTTGATAGCAATTAAGCCTTCCTACAAATTTTATGTGTGCAAATATATATTTACAATTTGAACTTCGTTTTATAAAAGTGATTAATTAGAATCAACTGAGATCTGCCTCAGACTGACAAATTTTCTTTTGAAGAGACTATTCAAATTTGTGTATTTGTGTGAAAGCGTTGACGTAAGTAATTTTAGAGTCTACAGTATCGCTAGGCAAAAGTTAAAGGTCAAACGAAATTTTTAACACCAACCAATTTAGACATCGGAGAAAGAAGAATAAAAATAATTGATTTCTGGAATTGGCGTAAAAAGCCAGTTTGGCAACGCGCATCATTAGGAAGTATATATAATACTTCTTCTTTTCGTCTACGTGCCATATGTGAGTTTTACATATTCTTTTCATCTAAATGTTACTTCATATCTTAATGTAATATATGTTTTAGCAATATTAATTAATTAAAGTATAAACACTCATGTGAAAATACACAGCCATATGCCCCTGGCCCATACCTACGAGCGAAGAATTTAACTATTCAGGTATTTTGATGGGACTTTTCTCGTTATACCTTGAATCTGAGCTTATTTATGGCTATTGCATGTATTCCTCAGAGCAATAAAATTTGAATATTCAGGAAAAAGGGAATTCAGAAGGGAAGTTCTTCCTTTGGGTTATTTTTCACTGATCAGAAGAACAGGATTTCAAAGCCGCAATAATTCCAATAGGTAACATTGATTCTGATGAACTAAATAAAGACAAGGTCGCTGGCCGGTTAGAATCACTACTGCCACAAGCAGCGACAGTACAAACATGGGTAATACCTTAACAATTCACTTTTGCAGCTAAGAACAAGATTTCGAAACAGTAAGAAGTCAACCCAAAACTCTGAACAATCAAACCTAAATGAAAACTAACAATATTTTCTGAAACCGTAATTCAGAGACATAGAGCAAGCTTTTATCTGATCGCCGCCACCAAATGTGATTGTATTATAAGGAAAGGGGATCTCTATGCAGAAATATGCAAAAAAATCGTTATGCTATCCTAAGTGACTCTTACATCTTAATATTATATGTTTGACTCGTATTGTTGATTGTCCTTCGTAATTTTCGCCATATATTTTTACGTAGCGCACAAATTTATAATCTGTTTGTCCTTCACTGAACTTCGAAGAGCGAGAAAAGATAACCGGCTATTCTCTTCTATATATATATATATATATATATATATATATATACATATATATATATATATATATAATTCAATATATATATATATATATATATATATATAAGTAATTCATTTAAGTAATATATTTAAGTAATATATATATATATATATATATATATATATATATATATATATATATATATATATATATATATATATATATATATATTGGATATTCAGACCGGTAGACGAAAGTAAAAAAATATACTGTTTAATAAATAAAAGGAGCGCCTACTCAAATACGAGTATCCACTAAAAAAAACGTTTAAAGTTATATATATATATATATATATATATATATATATATATATATATATATATATATATATATATATATTAGGTTGATGCAAAAATAATGATGTGATAATGTCGTTTTTTGACGTAAAAAATACGTCAAAAAACGACATTATTACGTCATTATTTTTGCACCAACTCAATATAACCCTGAGAACTTTTAACACATACAAAACCAATATTGTAATTAACATTACGAAAAGAAAAAAATACATTCTTATCATTAATTTCAACACGTGTCTCAAGGTTTCATTGTTGTTCGTAATTGTTATACGTTTTCTCCATTTCATTTTCAGTACAAAAAAAGTGAAAAGGAATCCTCTATCAACTACTAATACATACAACACGGGGGTAACTTACATTAACAACTCAACATCGACCACGTTACAAATCCATTGATGAGATCGTCAGAATTGTTTCTGTGTCTGCTGAGCTAATTGTTCCAAGGAAGGAATTTCAGAATTTTGCTATACCTCTAATTTGTGAGGGCCGTTGTTAATCCTGGCTATTAAACCGAGATTATCAACAATACCACCGATTATCGCAAAAGCAATAGAAGCAGAATACGTAGGCTAATTTCAAATCCAATGGATGTTAACAGTTTCAATAAGAAAAAAGTACCTTCTGGCTGTATTATCTGATAAGGTTATTCATTACTCCATGCTCAAAAATTCCAATACACTTCCCTTATACACACGATGGTTTTTCATTCTGACCTGAAGACGCCAACCGCACGGATGCAAAATGTGCTGTCTGTACAAGCTTTTCCATTTTGTCTCATTAATTCAGACATTATTCTACATCCTACTAACATCCAAAAAACCATCTACAAAACCTTTACAACACTAATCATGGCAAACGACTAGACCAAAACTGTCAAATCTCTTCAGTCATATGATATGCGGGAAAACAAATTCCCACGAAAAAAAAGTCCCTTCATTTTTTTATTTCTCGTCCCGTTGAGAAAGAACACAGGTGTGTCCAAAAATTCCGATTTCTCGTCATGATTTCATTTGGTACCTTATATGCAATAAATATTATTACTCTTTTTATCAATATTATAATTTTTGTAATATTTTTTGATCTCACGGAATTATTTCATTGGCCTCTTATACTTGCATATATATATATATATATATATATATATATATATATATATATATATATATATATATATATATATATATATATATATATATATATATATACTTGCATATATATATATATTTTATATATATATATATTTTATATATATATATTTTATATATATATATATATATTTCTCTTTCTCTCTCTCTCTCTCTCTCTCTATATATATATATATATATATATATATATATATATATAAAAGTGAACATAGAAGTCAACATTTAGAGGCGACAGTCTGTTTCATGCTATATGCAATCGTCAGGTCACATGTGCTGTTATTTTTCTCGGCTATTTATATATATACGGGTCAGTGGTGCATTGTGGGAAGTCTATTATGGCGGTTGTTTTACCGGAAGTCGTTTATTTATTTGGGTTAAATTATTTTGCTTGTTTTTATTTTTTGTTTCTTTTTTTTTTTTTTTTTTTTTTTTTCATCGATGTTTTTATTAACGTAGTAAAAATTTGTTGATGTCACTTATTTAATAGTTTTGATTTGGTTTGAGAATTTAATTAAAGCAATTTATTCGATTTTGGGGTTGATTGTTGTAGTTTGTTCTAACTATTATTTTGGCAGGAACAGTTTTTAATTTGTATTTATTTGGGTTGATTATTTTTATTTGTTTTTTCTAACGGTAACTTTATCGGGATTGGTTTGTTCATTTATTTACTTGGATGAATTTAGGAAAATAAGAAACAAAAAATAAAAACAAGCAAAATAATTTAACCCAAATAAATAAATAAACGACTTCCGGTAAAACAACCGCCATAATAGACTTCCCACAATGCACCACTGACCCGTATATATATAAATAGCCGAGAAAAATAACAGCACATGTGGCCTGACGATTGCATATAGCATGAAACAGACTGTCGCCTCTAAATGTTGACTTCTATGTTCACTTTTATATATATATATATATATATATATATATACATATATATATATATATATATATATATATAATTTAATTGTCTTCGAATTTGTGTGAAATCTATCATTATTTTATAATAATAATGAATAACAGTAGAATATTTCATAGATTGTCTTTTACTGGAAAGTTGACGAAGGTCATCAGATTCTAGTATTGTAAGAAATTCAACGTTTCCATTAATAATGATAATAATAAATTTAAAATCACCGGAAAGCAAAAAACATTTACACAGGCAATATGCACTCACAAGTAACGATGCGAATGTTGATAAAAAAAACAAACAAACAAACGAAAAAGCACCAGTGGTTAAAGAGGGCAAAGCTAAAAAACGGAGATGCAGTCCTTTATAATGGTATAGAGGACCCAAACCTATTCACCATATATTATCAAGTAAACAGTAAAATTAGTGCTAATCAAATATGTAGAAGGCATGAACAACATTTTGAAACTACTTATCAGTTTTAATCTGGTTGTCCAATTTTGATACCAAAATACAATGAAAAAATTGGCCAGTATGTTCATTGAAAGGTATGCTGAAATAGACGCTGAAACATTGTGGGAAAATCATTCTGAACAATTAATAAAAGACCATAAAGTCAATATTCTTTGGGTCTTTAGCATTCATACTGACAGACAGATAGAAGCTAACAGACATTAGGACTAAAAATGGTAAACAGAATCCCTTTTCCTAGATATGGTAATGCAATTAGTTAAGCATATCTCTGTTACAGAATATGACAAAATAATTAAATATAAGAATCTTGAAATTCAAAGAATTGATATCACCAAGATTGAAAGCAGCCAGAATTCTAAGAGAGTAGGTGTGGCGAATTGACTTTCTGTCTCTTGATCTTCCGTGAATACGCAATGTTCTTAATAATGAAAGTGAGTGAGATACATATAGGAGGGAGCACGTTTGGAAATGTATTCAAATCATTAAAATCGATATTATTTACACATTAAAGGACGTTTTAATCAGTTGTTAATGACTTGCAGACTTTAACGCCTCCAAAATGAAACCGATCTTTTTTTAATCGAGAATCTTCCAACTGCATAGCTGATACTAACCTTCAGAAGAGTAACTCAGTGGGCCTTCTCTGACATGAAGTTGAAAGATTATATTGAATCAATTGCTAGGCCAGCTTTTAGGAAAGTTGGTTCACTTTATCGTGCCAGACAATTATCTCAACAGAATATATTTTACACATCTATATTCGTCTATGCATTGAATATTACGGTCACATCTGGTCCGCTGCTTCTATTATACATTGAGAGATTACTGAATTTGAAATGTTATTTGTCTTGACCTGGCATGTCGGCTTCAGTCACTTTCCCACCGATGTAATGTAATTTTTCTCTCTCTTTTCTATAAATATTTTCACAGTAAATGTTCTGATGAGCTTTCCTCTTTGGTACCTCAACTTCAGGAATTCCAGTGCAGTACTAGATTGGCAGCTAGGTCTCATCATTTTAATTTGAATTGCTAGATATAAAATTTTGTTAAAGGTTTCTTCACACGAACTTCTCGCTTTTGGAACAGTTTTCCGGCTTCTTGCTTTCCAGTCACCTTTGATCTTTAAGGATTTAAAATGTCAGTCGTTACCTTCTGTTTATTTAATTTGATTTTTTTTATTGTTCTTCATAATTTTTTTTTGTTTGTTTGTTTGTTTGTTTTTGTTATGTTCTTTCATACTCAGTAATCCCTTGCGTCTTAGTGGCTCTATTGCCTTACTTGGAGTGAAATGATTAAAAAGAAATTGAGACTGCCGAAATCTCGCTGTTGCTGTGTTCTTCAGAGATACTTAGAAAGGTGCCGGCTATTTGAGAAGACTTGTTGTCCCTAAATCTCCAGTAGTAACATTTAGATACTGCGTGTAAACATGCAAATACCTGAAGTTATAATAATAATAATAATAATAATAATAATAATAATAATAATAATAATTGATTGTAGTTGACACGAGGTAAAGTTGCCGGCAAAGAGTCTGACGCTACTACACAAACACGTGCACGCTTGGAAGGGCGCGTGATATAGAGCACGCGTTGACACGATACTGTGCAGCCATGAAAGCAATTCAAAGTCCTGGACAAAAGACCCCATCAAAGTGGCTGTAAATGTATATATGCTCGGCGTCTCTGTGACAAATTGCTTAGAACTGAGACATTAATCCTGACACTGAAAAGAAAACGTGAGCCAGATCCCATTAAAACAGTCGTTCATGTCGATAAATAAAGAGAAGTACCAACTATAAACCACTTTCTCTTTTCTTTTCTCTCTTCTTTTTTTAAAATTTTTTAGTGGATAACAATGAAAATTTACACCTCTCAGATCCTCCTTTTTTCCTAACTAAAACTTCATATGTAAGCTTTTTAAAAACAATTTTATTTAAACTGGCCAAGTCTTGATGTTTTTTGCGTTTTTTTTTTTATTTTGACAATTACAGTTCTAAAGTCCAGCTTGATAATTTCTCATATTTTCAAGTACATTCAATCTTAACCGAACGTGACTCCTTTCTCTTTATATGACCAAGGCACAAAGGGCAAACAACCTAATTCAAAGTATAATAAGCACGCATAGAAACTCGAGTGAACACTGTATGCTACGCTTTTAAAAGATAAGCGGGTTTTAATTGAATCTATTCTCTGCGAGATTTGTTTATACGAAATGTTTCACCACTGTTGGGCGTAAAGATTCTAACCTCTCATCTCAGATGAACCACGACTTGATTTAAAAACAAAGTGCTGTCCAACCGCCATGAAACCGAGGCTTAAAGGCGCATGCATGCACAATAACACAAAAAAAAAATAGAAAAAAAAACTTACACCAATGTTAAATGTATATAAAAGAGAAAAATCAAAAAAATATAAGCGGTAAATTGCTGATACAGGTCCGTCTACAAAACTCTGGAGTCGCAATGCAGAAGGTAACATCAATTAGCTAAGTGAGAAATTTATACTCACATTAATCATATATATATATATATATATATATATATATATATATATATATATATATATATATATATATATATATAATATGATTATATATATATATATATATATATATATATATATATATATAATATGATTATATATATATATATAATATGATTATATATATATATATATGTATGATAAATGCGCATAAAAATTTTCTCACGTTGGAGTAGTGAATAGCGGCTCGGATTGAGGAATCGGAGAGCCGAGATCGAATTCCAGTCGAATCAATTACATTCACTTACATGCTAATACCCTTGGGAAAGGTATGAATCCTCTTCTTCTCCCTCCAGTTATGACTAAATAGCAGGGCAGACTGGGTTCTATAGATCTGGATGGCAACTCTGAATTTAAAACCTGCGGAGGGTTGTTTGGGGGCATAGTGACACATAGTGCACCAGATCTCTGCATTCGGCCCTTCAAAAAGTGTGGTTGGTTCTGCACAATGCCTTCACCACTATAATCAAATCATATGTGCTGATGTCTGGGCTGTCGGATCCTAGGAACTGAGCTGCTTGACCAAGTAATTGGTTAAGAAATAACAAAACAAAAGGTTGCAGTTAAATTGTGTATTGAAAAGTAAATACGACAGAAGAGTATTACACGACTTGGGAGTGTGTGTCAGTTGACCAGCGTCTATATCACTGTTAATATTTAACAGCACCTCCACGAGGGATGTATGCGGCACAAGGCCGAATTTACCGTCGATTCTCCGAGCCCGTAAACTCGGCCAAAAATATTCCCTTAGAACCCGTATAAACGGGTTCCGGGCCTATCTACCTCCCCGGACGAAACTTTGCCCTTCGGCAAATCCTCGTCCGGGTTCCTCTCTGTCAAAAGACAGAGTTCGACAATTGAACAGTTTAGACCCTGAGACTTACTTTCCTACTAACTTTATAGTAAGTGGAAGAGTCTACAATAGACTCATTAGAGGGAGATCACCACAACAAATGCAAGAAAAGAAACTATTAGCTTAAAACTGGCGATTGGCATCTGGGCATTTCAACTGTAAAATGATTTTGCCTTACTGCCAATCTCCACTTAAATTCGTAAAATTCATCAGCACAATTACCATAAAAATATTTATAGAATATAGGAAATGCACAGGGAAGCGACATTACGTCGGTAGGAAAGGGAATGAAGCAAAAATGCGAGATCAGAACCAATGACATTGCAGATTCTTCTTTGGATTTTATCAAGAATATCTAAATATATCGTAGAAGCACCAGATCAGGTGTGACAGCAATATTCAATGCATGGAAGACTGGTAGATTTATAAATGTGTAAAACAGATTGCAATGAGAAATATTATTTTGGACGTCACAATGAACCAACTTTCCAAGCAGCAGACCTAGCAATTGATTCAATATAACCTTTAACTTCATATCAACGGAAAAGATTTTCTTCAAAAAAATAAATCTCAATATCATTGTATTCAATTATATATTCACCATTATTTGCAAAGACTTATTGCCGCTTATCAGGCATCTCATCGAGAAAAATTCGTCAGCTTTTGATGTGAAAACAAAAAATCGACAGAATCTTGAATCTGTCTTTTCATTAAAAAATGTTTTCCCATTCAAAGCTTTTTGCAACGCTCAAAAAATGTAATAATGTTTTCGTACAAGGTCAGTTGAATATGGCTGAATGTGTTAGAACAGACCAACCGAGTTCCCAATTATTTCTTGTGTTATTTTTGCATTGTCATGGTAAAGAAGTTGCTTATATTGACGAGCGCAGGTTGCATCTCAACGAAACATTTATAGACACAATGCAGCTGCTGGACATATAATTATGAATTTAATAACTCATTACGTTTTAATTATATATATATATATATATATATATATATATATATATATATATATATAATAATCCAACGATGCAAATACACACACACCGTCACCTTTCTTGCATGTAGTTCAGCTTTTGCGATTGGTTGTGAACTTGTAAATTCACTAACTATTGCGTTTGATATTATTAGGTTGTTGCAAAAATAATGACGTAATAATCTCGTTTTTTGACGTATTTTTAACGTCAAAAAACGACATTATTACGTCATTATTTTTGCAACAACCTAATAGCATATGTAATCCATTTTTCATCACATATTATGATATATTTTAGAAAGGAGTTATTTTTCTGTTTTAAAAGGAAGCTTGTTATAGAATAAACAATCCGCATTGTTCTCCTCGCTCATAATGTGTGCGACCAAAATACCAGCTTACTGATTTTCTCTATGTTTTCCAGATGTCGCTATGTAGTAGTTATTTTCTAAGCGGAGCTTAGATGTGGCACAAGGCCGCAAGTGTGGGGTACCTACTGAGGAGCGAACTCACTTTTCAGTAGTAAGCTTGCTAACCATTACACCACGCCGAGCTGCCCAATGTCGCTATGTAGTAGATTGTGTTAGGTTTAACATCATTGCCAATTGCCTGCTCTGTATTGGATTGCTTCCCATTAATGTCTTTAGACCTTCATCACCAAATACTCGATGAATGCAACCAGTCTGAGTTTATCTTTCAACGAAATTTCTGAAAGATGAAACCTTTATGATAATTTCGGACATACTAGACTCCTTGACCATAAATATTGCATATCTTTCGAGATTCGCCATAAAGCTATACCATTTCTTGAACTTCCATAAGACAAATACACTTTATATCCTTCTATTACTCGGGTTAAGAAATGAATTCTTTCATCCACTGGGTACTCTGCCACTGTTGAGCAAGAGATAATGTATATTAGTGTTGTCTAAATTTATTCTAAACTGCCACGTATGATTAATAGTTAGGATGAGAGGTTCGTCATTACAATTGGTTCCCCTAAATGAGAATTACTTATGACTTAACGTAATATTTGGTTTTAACGGAGTTTTACTGTAAACACACCATCCTAAGTATAGGGTGTTCCAATAACTTGGACCGATTTAAATGTGAATTAAGTTTAAGCGTCTAATGATTTTTTTTCTTTTTCTTTCAGATTTAACAACTTGTGTCTTTGGAAATTTCATCCATGGAAAGATTAACAATCAACGTGTTAAAGTTATCGAAGCCTGTTACGAAAATGGACGTTCAAACAGAAATGATTGTTAATTTAACGGCCGTAGACCCTGTATAAAACGGGGTTGGGTAGCTGTTTCCCGAGATGAGACTCTGCCCTTCGACATGCCCTTGTCTGGGGATCCTCTCTGCTCGGAAGCAGAGAGTTTGACCAGCACAGCTAAAGACGAATCTCCAACTACAGACCAACATACAGTATTTACTACTGTATTTATGTGAATGGGGACATACTTATTATCGTCTTTAGGTAGACTACAACAATATGAAAGAGATGAGTGCCCAAATCGTGAAAGAACATAGCAAATAAATAAATAAAAATAATTTTACCAGTAACTTATATCAAGAAATAAAGTGACGCTTGTTCTGTCGGAAAGTGGTATATACTTATATTGGTTATAAATATAATATTGTACATATGCTTCTACGATTATAGTTCACTGAGTACCAGTGGATAATACGCATATACTATGTTATGTTACAGGAAAATGGCTTCATGGTAATATTATCCAGCCTAAGCAAACATTAATTATCAGCATCCATTTACTGAGTAGGAAGTGCAGTGCTGCTGTCGTTTGAAATTTATAGAATAGTAGACTACATGTGACCCGTTGGGTCACTGACGGTTCAAATTATAAAACATTGAATTTAATTTCACCATTAAAAATATTGTCTGTTTAAAGAAAGTTGAAATAAAAATGCTGTATAAACAACTCATATTTTTAAATCTTTTTCACCTGAAATATTTTTTTTTAATCAGATTAACTTAAAAATATTTTTTAATATGTCAAAAAATATTTTTAAATCATATTCACTTGAAAATATTTTTAAAAATAGCAAAAGATATTTGTTAAATAATTTATTGTTTCTTTAAAGAAAGCTGAAATATTTTTAATTAATCTCCAAACAACTGGACGAAACAGAAAATCTGGATCTCTTTGTGTCTGTCTTTAACTTAAAATATTTAAATTAAAGATATCTGTCTGTTTGAAAAAAGTTAAAATAAACATACTTACTGTATAAACGACACGTATTTTTTTTAATCTTATTCACTTAAATCAGATTAACTTAAATCTTTATGCGCTGGACGGATGCACCACGCAAGCAGGCACTCACTCACAGAGAGGTGGAAAGAGAGAAGTGGAAATAAACTTAAATCTTTATTATGCATCGGACGGACGATACACCATGCAAGCACAAATCACAGACTTTTAGATAGATAGATAGATAGATAGATAGATAGATAGATAGATAGATAGATAGATTTCTCTTAAACATTTTTTGAAGAAAATATGTTTCTCAGGTCCACTGACTATTATCGTTCGTTCCATCATCGATTTGGTGCTTCCTTTGAAACTTTTTATTTGAAACAGTGTGGAACGTCAGCATCTTGATTAGGTCATTGTTTTCTCTCCAAGTTACATGCTCTATACATTTTACCTATTGCTGATCTTAAAGTCCTCAAGTAATCATCTTTTTTTTTTCTCGTACTTTATGATTCTGTAGCACCTGTACTTAAGGTTCGAAGAAGAATAGTATTCGCCAAGATCCACATATTTTGGTGTGGATTAAAGTAAAGGTTTTTCCAAGTATTGTGATTATACTGTATTTGACAAATGTTCGATACTCTCTTCCCCAGCAATAATGCTTGTGCCTTGCTTCGCCTCAGTGATTATCGCCATGGGCGGTAAATCTAGGGCGCAGAGTTAGTGTTCAGGGCTATTATAAGGCACACTGTCATTTTAACAAACTAATTTAACCCTTTGAAACAAGATTAGGTATTTTATATACGCATATTTTTATCTTTTTGCTTTAATATGTACATTCAGTCCAACAGCTTCAATCATATGACATGGTGACAACCACTTAGTTGCTCCCAGAAAAACTTTCGGTGATTACCTTAATGCCAACAAAAAATAAATACGCGGCAGTGAGTCTGTTACATTTGCTCTGCACCATTTATCAGTGCAAATTCGACATAGGGTCACGAGATTATGTAAATATGCAAAATGGCCACTGAGGAGGAAGAAGTTAGGAACATTCCATCTTTATGACGCACAAATGCCGTAATACCGATATTTAAAATTCAAAAATAAAATATGTAAATCCAGATACGTTATTATTATTATTATTATTATTATTATTATTATTATTATTATTATTATTATCACGCCTCTTTAAAATTTTCAGAATGCACACACACACGCAAACAGACACGCACACAAATAATAATAATCATACATATATATATATATATATATATATATATATATATATATAAAAGTGAACATTGAAGTCAACACTCAGAGGCGACAGGCTGATTCATGCTGGACGCAATCGTCAGGCCACCTGATGATTGCGTCCAGCATGAAACAGCCTGTCGCCTCTGAGTGTTGATTTCAATGTTCACTTTTATATTTATATTTGCTGTATCTCTGATATATAGCACTTTATCCCATAAATATAGCACACCTTAAAACTATATTTCTTCATATATATATATATATGTGTGTGTGTGTGTGTGTGTGTGTGTGTGTGTGTGTGTGTGTGTTAAAAATAACAAAAGATATTTTTTAAATAATTTATTGTTTCTTTAAAGAAAGCTGAAATATAAATAATTACTCTACAAACAACTGGACGAAACGGCAAATCTGGATCTCTTTGTGTCTGTCTTTAACTTAAAATATTTAAATTAAAAATATTTGTGTGTTTGAAGAAAGTTAAAATAAACATACTTACTGTATAAACGACTCGTATTTTTTTTAATCTTATTAAATCTTATATGAACATAAGAATAAACACTGAATACTGATTGTCACTTTCATGTCTCATAGTAATCATCATCGTCTGAAGATAGCACGGACGTGTGAAACTAACATTTACCAATCAACATTAATTCCCATATACACACTTGTAGAAAATATTCCCTAAATATTCTCTAAGCATAAGAAATTTTAATTTATTCAATACATAGAAGATTGTAATTTTATAGGTTTTTCCCAGCTAGAAAATCTTTATTTATTTGTGAAAGTTATTACAATAACCAATAATTTATAGTCGAAGCAAACCGCCTTACATTCGGATAGAAAATGAGTAAGTACACAAAATTAGAAAGAAGCGTAAGACAAACTGTTTTCTCATTGGATTTAACTTTTACAGTGAGTCTAACTGAAGAGAGCAAAAATTCCTACCAGGATTTATTATTTGTAGGCACAGACTCAACAACATAATATATTCAGATGACACAGTGTTGATAGCCGACACAGAAAGAAAACTGCAGGAGCTCCTAGAAAATGTAAGTAAAGGAAAGCGAAAAGAAAGGACTAACTGTCAATTGTGAAAAAGACATAATGCATGGTTGTCAGCAAGAGGAACGCTACAGGAGGCGATTTGCAATATGGAGATTTCAAAATCAAGTACAAATATTAAAAATCTGAATTTTTTTTAAAGCGAGCACTGAATATGTTACACTGAAATCCGAAAGTGTATTGGAATAGGAAAAGATGGCATCCCAAATTTAATCAACGTATTAAGAAACAAGAAGGTTTCATTAGATGCTAAGAAAGAAGCGTTGAGCTGCTACTTAATAACTGTTATCCTATATGACAGTGAATAGAGGACAATTTCTACATAGATGAAGAGGAGACGTTAAGCGACAGACATGTGGTCCTACAGAAGGATGTTGAGAATTCCAATAACAACGAGGAAGTTTTAAGGAAAATGGAAACAAACAAAACATTTATACATAGAAAAATACATTTAGAATTTCTAGTACACATAATGAAGAAAGAGGGCTTGGAATATCAAAAACTTATAACATTGAGGGCAAAACGGTCGAAGGGAAACAGCGAGTAACCTACATAACGACCTCGTGTAAATGAATAGCAGAACAGGGATTGAATGAATAATAAAAAGACAAACATTGCTAAGAGGCATAAAGAGCAGAAAGCCGTGGAGAGCTATGATCGCCCACGACTTTAAGGGATACATCACAAATTGGAGAAGATCAAAAGGGTCTAAAATTTTAACTTTAAATTATTATTGAAATCTATAAACATAACTTCCTTGTGTTGGTTTCAACGAATCAACATTGCGTATTTGACAGTATTTGTTTTTAACTGAAATCGAAATGTTTAAGCTACCAAAAATTCAAAGTATGTTTCTACAACGACTACTACCGTAATTATTCGTGTATAAGACGAAGTGTTAAATTTACATTACAAGATTCTGGGTTTGGTTTGGTTTGGTTTATTTTGTTTTACGGCATATCAACCTCAATGGGTTATTTAATGTCGACAACATTGTTTATTGCTGGTAATATTTTGTTTTGTCAAGAATCTGTTTCTGGTAATATTTTTCCTTCAAAATTGTATTGCTAGTAATAATTTTTTCAAAAATGTATTGCTGGTAATAGTTAACTATTTGCCCATAGCTGGGACCCTAACAGGTGCTACCACCCTGGGTCAGGGTGGATCTGGGAACACTAGCAATTAAGAGGTGATTCCACGCTCCTCAAATCTTCCTGATCAGAGGCCTTGCTGCTGGATGTAGTTTATCCTTTCACCGAGGACGCGGATGTAGTTTATCGTCTTACCCAGGACGAACAAGATTCTGGGGAGAACCATCTCTCGTCTATAATACGCAATGTCATTTTAGAATTTGAAGCATCCAGATTTAAGTTCAACATTTGTTAAACACTTTATCCAGTTCATTGCCATCAAAGTTTTTTCGACGTGCAAATCTGTATGATTTCTCATCTTCCCATGAGGCACATTTTGTTTTTTCTTCAGTTTCTTCCGTAACTTATACTTTAGTTACAGTTCATGTACCCGACTGGATTAGGGACATCTACGGTTTTGAATTCTGAATCTTCTTTAACTCATAGCTAAATAGAGAATAGATGGATTCATGCCTTTCCCAAAGATATTTGTGCGAAACTGAATATAACGGTCTCAACTGAAATTCGAACTCGGTTCGCTGATTTCTCGTTCCGTGCCATTACACAACCTTCACATCAAGTTCGAATCGACTAAAAATAAGAACTTGTAGTTCATATTATGTTTTAAAACATAAGACTGCGGCGAATATTAAGTGACGCTATGAGAAAAACATGCATTTCCAGTAACTAGTGGCAATTTCCTTGTAGCATTGTAAAGCTTGAAGTATGTTCAGGTGATGACATCAAGGATGAGAGAGTGATCTACTACATTAGGAGGGTGTTGATCATGGCTCTCTACTATTTCCTATCTTTTGTAGCTCTTAGTAAAATTTGTCTTTTTGTTGTTTCCTAAACCTTGTTCTGTCATCTATTTACATTTATGCGCTGTTTTCCTCTGCCTTCAGTATGCCCTGTGAGTGTCAAACTTTCCAAGCGCTCTTTCCTCGTCATGTTCCCTAGAAATTTCAATTATCACTTTCTGTTGTTAAGTATAAGTTTTCTTTTTGTTCGCATTTTCTCTAGAACGTCGTCGATGCTCACGTGTTTAGGCCATGGTATTTTCAGCATCCTCCTGTAGAACCACATTTCTGTTGCTTCCAGTCTCTGCTACATCTGTGAGGGGACTATTTACATTATTCGGACTATTGTCCTCATCTTTGTCGCCATATCTATTACAACGTTTCGGCCGTTGTACGCTCTGGCCTTCTTCAGGTGGTTGGAATGTCGAACTGAACCCTTTATTTTGCTCACTAGGGTAGACTGTTCTAGTTCTACGTGCCATGATTTAATGGATGTCAGTCGTTCTATGTTTCAGTGTCTTTAACGAAATCTAACTGTTCTTGTCTTATTTACGGGCTAATTCTGCTGCGTTTTCTATTCATCAAAATTCGGAGAAGTTTGTTTTTTATATGACTGATTACGATGATTGTCCGATGGAGTCCACATTCGTTTGCACCAAGATTCTTAAGTAGTATTATGAAAATCGATCTACTTAATTCTTCCGGTATATCACCACTGTTGTATGTTTCATGTATGTCTGTAATCCTGTCTATGGCTTCCAAAATCTCTATTACAATTCCATCCGGTCCTTCTGTTTTATTTCTGTTTAATTTGGCTACTTCTGATTTCACTTTTAATATTACTAGTCCTTCGATATTTATGTGTATTTTCCGGTTGTCCTCTTTCATTTGTAAAAGAATTCTCCGGTGTATTCCTTCTGTCGCTGAAGTATTATTGACAACCTAGATAAAACTGTCATGGCGACTGTCTTTAAGACGGACAGCAGTGAATCAGACTAAATGGATCTTAATTGCTATTTGATTTTTGTTTAAAAATGTTTTTGTTAGTGCTTTAAACACTTTGTTACACATTGACTAGCTTGGATCAAAGATATAACTTAATTTCGGTTGTACCATCTAAACTGCTGGCTGTATACAAAGGCTTTCTCAAATAAATGATTAAAAATGGTCCCGATTGAATGAAGCTTCGGCTCTCAGCGAGGGCAATCTTTCTTCGAAGCTCGCGGACTGTTCCTACAGAATCGCAAATAAAGGATTGTAACAAACAGTAGAAGCCACGTTAAAGTTCAAATTTTACATTCTAATGGAATTCTATTGCCGGCTTTATTCTCTTCTTAGTGCTTATCACCTCCTCCTCTTCCCATAGCCTCTTACTTTTCCTTTACCCGTTTGCTTTTTTCTCTTCCTTTTTTTCGCCCACAATTACTAACTACATAGATTCCCTTCCATCTCCACATGTAAATTCTAGAATACCTTTTCTGAAAATTTCCAAAGGATGGAAGTGGGTGATATTTGCTTCGATAACTGTATTTCTGAATAAAAATTTTTAGTAACATCGTGATTCCCCACCTGATGAGACGTTTAAAAAAGGTTTTCCTTTTTTGACGTTGAAACAAAAATGTACAATTTTGTAGTGGATATGTGCATGTTCTAATGTAACACAGCATAAGAAATAAATAAATACTTACGGCTCTACTTTTTGTATTGAGCACTGTTTTAAAATTAATGTTTTCAACGCGGAGACTCGAAGACTTTCAACAACATCAAAAGCTAAAATGGATATCACATGTAACTCGAAGACAAAATAACTTTATCAAGATGTTGACTTGCTGCACTAAGGAAAAGGATACGAAGGAATCTTCCATGAATATTGGAAAGAGTGACAACAGTTATTGGACATGAGAAACATACTTCCCTGAAAAATTGTTTTAAAAAAGATTTTATAAATTTTAACTGACGATACCACTGCTTGTTCGATCAATGAATACCAAATAATTCCTTATAAGGAAATAACTAACATCAACATTATGGCGATGCACGTGGCTGGAAGAAAAAGTTTATTTTTAATTCTCATGTATTTCGCACCGCCAAAAAGTTTCTGGAAAAAGTTGGTATTATACAAGAATAATTTGGTCCGGGGAAAAAAATGATTTATACTGATTTTTTTTCTTTCTTTTTTATTGCCTTTCCTTTTACAAGATGGATAAAAAAAGAATTGGTAAGGGAAAAGACTAAAATATATATTGAAAAAAGATAGAGAAAAAACAAAAAAAAATACGAACAAATTATAAAAAATCGATAGAGAAAAAAATGACATTGAATAATAAAAAAAGAAAATTTAAATAAGAATTAAGATTCAAATAAAATATAGGATTTCCAATGATTGTTTTCCAGGTAGACAGAAAGATTGGTGCAACCCAATCGTCCGACACAGTACTAAGAAACTTAATAACTAGCCAGAAAAAGAACTATAATAAAAACAATAGCCCAATTCGGACAACCCATGAACCATAAAACCATCGATATGTTATGCTGAATAAACTCACTTCCTTGCATTTTTCAGGGCAACGAAAATCATTTGATCGCACCCGTCTCTTTTCAAAGAAATATGCGACAGTTTGTATAGGGTTACATGGTACATACAGCAAAGAATAATTCTTGAGTTTACCTACACTTATGAAAGATACTAAAGTTGTGTCCTTCTCGATGGTTTGGAATTTGATCGGATCATTCTCCTAGATGTATACCATTGATGGTTTGAGATCTTTACCTAACCATAGCTGGTGGGTAAGAGATAGGTCCATATATTTTCCAAGCGCATTAGCGCGACAATGAACGCCACAAACTTAGTTAGAAATTGAACTCAGTTCGCCAATTCCATTCATAACGCCAGTCATGATGCTAACTTCAAGTTAAAGAAACACATAATTCAAAGTAAATGTTTTTTTCTCTCTCTCTTTACATTAAAGGAAAGTTTAGATCGAGTGATTTGTTTTCTACGGTTAATAGAATCTTTGCCGATTATTTAAAGCCAGAAAATCTTTGTAGATTGTAAGATTTTTGTTTTTTGAAGATAATGATTTAGTGGTAGCGTTCTTACTAATTAACTCGTAGCTAGGGGAAGAAGAGGTAGATTCATACCTTTCACAAGGCTATTTGCGCGTAATTGAATATAACGAACCCAAATGAAACTGGAACTCGGCTCTTCTATTAACAATTCCGTTATTCATTGGACCACCTACACACCCAAGATGGTATTCCCAAACGGGAACCGGTGATTCAACGTGATATGGCCGTAAGTCCCCCCTCCCCCGACGGGAAAGTTTAGGGTCATTTTTTAATAGCGAATGCGTATTTGTTTAAATTGCAATTTTGAAGTCCTTTCAGAGCAATATATGGATATTTTCAAGACAATTTTAAAACTTTGAAATCTAGAAACTAAAATTCAAAAACATGAATAAGTGTATTTTATGTAAAATAATTACCCGTACGTTTTCTTAGCGCAAGTTGTGAAAACTGTAAACTGATTTTCGTATAATTAACGCTCAAAATTTAAGGAGTAAAATTTAACTGAATACAAAAAAAAAAACAAAAAAAAAAAACGAAAAACAGTGACGAAAGCTTGAAGAATAATTGAAAATTTAAACTAAAACTAAAAAAAATAAAAAAATAAATACGAAAGGTCCTGGTTGGGGACGGAATTAAAGTTCAAATTAAAGGTGAGTTATCAAGGTGCAGAGAAAATAAGCCAGACACTGGGAACTGCAAAGGGCGACGAAGAAATATGGGTTTTACTTCATCAGGCCAACAGGCGTCGACAATCATTAAGAAAATTAAAAACGATGATGGTGCAGACAATTTTGGGAGGGGTCCGAGACCAGCTTGCTTTGCCTGTTTGTCTGCTTGTTGGCTGATCTACCGTCCGACCCACCGACCAGCCGTCTGGGCAGCGCGGATGAGGTAACTATGACGCAATAATGAAATAAATATCAAAAAGAATAAAATAAGTGGAACGAAAGAGAGAAAAGGAGAATGGGTTTGTAGTGATAAAAAAAAGGACGTTTATACGTCTGCTGTGGCGTTTGTGTAGCATTCAACAAAATATAGCCCGGCCAACTCTGCAGTTTTCTCAAGGGAACACAGCTAATCTTGAAGAGGGTCTCAACAATGTTGGGTTTTGTGTGAAGGGTGAAAATGCAAAGAAAAGTTACTATTGATACGGATGATCTGAAGTGGTTGTTTTTCTCTCTTTTTCTAGTCTCCGGTTGACGGCTGTAGAAGAAATGGAAGAAAAATAGAGACAGCCTAAGAGTCAAACAATGAAACAAGAATTGCGACGAGAACGTGTTTGGGAGGTAGGGTTTTTCCAATCGAACCGTCTACAATCAATTCTATTCTGTTTGGAAGCATCTCTTTCTTTCTTTGGACAAGTTCTTTATTTACATTTAACTTTTGGGGCGCCCTCCGTTAAACAATAGTTAGCAAGATAGTCTAGTAGACAATTATTTATTCTTTTACGTACCATGTCCCTCCATGCTGTTGGTGACAATGGCTACCCACAACTACTTTTGCTTTGTAGCTCTAAGTAATGTTTGTGTCTTTAATATTTCTCACAGTCCATGTTCTGCTATCTAAGTACATACTTTGTTAGGTTGCTGTTTCCCCTCTGCCATTACTATCCTCAGTATGTCATGTGAGTGTTTAATTCTCTACTCCTACTTTCCTCTTTCTGATCTTAAGTAAAAGTGTTCTTCATTCCTGCTTTCTTTAACACTTCCACGTTGTTCATATGTTATGTCTATGGTTTACTCCGCCTTCATCTGTAGAATCTCCTTTGCCGTAAGTCACCACTTCATCTTAAAAAAATTGCCCAGCCTTCAATTTCATATCAAGAAGATTGATATTGCATAACAGTTGAGTTACTTTTGTTTGCAACGATATTTTCTCGTTTATTGATCTTTTTTTTTTTTAGACTTTGGAAATATTCATTTATTCCAATGCGCCTTCAGATTTCTGTGTGACATATTCCATCGTCTGTTATAACACTTCTCAGATTTCTGTACAAAGTATTTCGAAAAACTCGTTAAACTTACCGAACTTCAAGCAAAATTAGATAGAGATGTCGTTAAGTTCGCGGAACCGTTCCAATACTAGCCTACAAAACCTCGCGTAATAATAGAACACTATCAGATTTCACAAAGCCGATTAGAGAACTCTACTCAGTAAGCTGGGGTATCAGGGGTTTCAATTTCTGTTGAATCATCAGCATACTAAGTCCAGGAATTTTTCGATACCATTTCGTATATATATATATATATTAACTTTAGATTAACCTGGCACAAGTCAGTTGTTGAAGGGCTAATCAGCGAGGTTAAAACTCACTGTATTATGATTAACCATTTTCCTTTTTTAAAATAGTGAAGTCGTTGATTTGGGATGCGACTTGTGCTGATACATTTTCGACCGGTATTTGATCAGATCCGCGGTTGAGCTGGCGTCTGTCGAGATAAAAAAAAATAGTTAAATATTCTTCTCTTGCTGATAGTTTTTATTTTACTCCTGTGGCAGTGGAGACTTCTGGGGTTATTGGCCCTCATTCGATGGCGTTCCTTCGGAGGATTGGCGGGACGACGTCTCGATTGCGAAACCAGAAGAGAAACCTATATACCCACTAATGGGTCTAATTTTTTTTTCTTGCAGACCGCCTAACAGAGTTATTTGCATGGCGTAAGTTATGTGACATAACCACAAATGATATCGTGGTTAAATATTTGGCTAGAACTGGTCGATGTTCTGTTATGTGTCATATAGGTTTTGTCGCTGCATTAATTTCAATGGCTGTCTTCTAACCAATACACCAAAGTCACGCGGTATTTGTTTATTAGTGAAAGTCAAATCAGCCGACGATGAGACAAAAGATTTACCATAATGGTAAACAGCACAACGCATATAGTCTATATCGGCTATTTTTTTAGTTGGGAAATATTTGTTCTCGCTAATCGTTAACTTATTCATCTGCATTTTACCGACACAACGTTAGACTTAGTTTTGGCACAAAGCCATGAATAAAGGGCACTCGGTGAGAATTGAACTCTTTAGTAAAGATCAACGAGATTAACTAATTAACAATGACATCACGATGTCTATCCACAGTCCCTGGTCCGGAAGGTGGTGGTGTCAACAATATTCTGGGTAATCATTCTCTAGTTGTATGATTGATAGTTATTGAAATTTAGCATGTTCTTGTTTTCCACATGTAGTTTCTGGGCCCTATACCTAACCATCTTTGTACAGCGTCAGGTGGCAGTGTCCTCAATTCAGTGTTTTCCACCCACGGCTAGATAGCCCTGTCTGGCCTGTTATTTAACCCATAGGTGGGTATAGAAGAGAGAATGATACCTTTATAGATAGTTTTGTTCGAAAGTGTGTGGAACATATTCTACCAGAACTCGAACTCGGCTCTAACAAATCAGGACTACGAGCTCAGAAGTTCTTATTCATTTTTAACGTGTAATCAACGATAACTTATTTGACATTCACAAATAATCAAGAAAGAGACCTTACCTAATATGTATGCAAAACTGAGGCGTTAATTTTTTTTTTTTTTTGTCTTGAGTTCTGCACGTTACGCCGAAGCAATAAACAGCGAATTATTCTTTCCTTTTAGAATTCGAGAAAGGTTATGTCATAAGCGATATTTCAAATAGGATTTCTTTAAAGCAAGCAAATAAATCTTTTCTTTTTAAAGATCAAACGCGATTTTTGCCCGTTTTTATCTGTCTTCACAACGCAGAGGAAGAAAATGCTATTATATTGTTAAAGAATACGCTTGGCACACTATCAACATGGTCTAATGACATTTAACAAACGACATCAAATGCCAACTGACCTTGATACTCAAAATTTGCAAGTAAAAGCGTTGAAAGGAAATAGATATTTATGAAAGACAGTGATTAATTCTATGATACTGAATCTTAAATAGTTCTCGTTTTTGTTTATTAAGTTTATTCGTCAAATTATTAGGTTGGTGCAAAAATAATGACGTAATAATGTCGTTTTTTGACGTACGTCAAAAAACGACATTATTACGTCATTATTTTTGCACCAACCTAATATTACAGTTGGTTCCGAAAAACTGAAAATTCTTATGACTCAACCTAATATTTACTAACCTTTTTGTTGGTCTTAAAACCATAACATTGTAATATTAGGTTGGATTATAAATAATATCTTCTTTTGATTATCAAATGGATGGTAGAATTAAAAAAAAAACGGGTTGTTAAAGAGGGTTGAAGTTAGAATAACAAAATCCAATTGTGGGTAACCATGTTCACAGACGTTCAAGAGAATAAAGACAAGATTGCCTATGTTCTTTCAGAACATGCTATATAAAAGCAGACCTCTGTCTATATTTCTGAGATGAGGTATTATGTACACTATTTACATTATTCGGACTATTATCCTCATCTTTGTCGCCATATTTATTACATTGTTTCGGCCGTTGAAAAAGGCCGGAGAGTACAACGGCCGAAACGTTGTAATAAATATGGCGACAAAAATGAGGACAATAGCCCGAATAATGTAAAAAGCAGATCTATTTGACCATGAGTTTGAAACCTGAAGAATTCTAAAAATAAATAAAATAACATTTTATTACTTTTTTTTAGTAAATATTATCTGCAATACCACTGATGATATGCACAGGTATATTGACATATTAAATCAGTTATGTATTTGCGCACACATATATCATTCATCTATGGGCTGTGCCTCTTAAGAACACCGGTGATCATAGCCCTCCACAACTTCCTGTTCTTTCTAGACGGCAGTAAAATGTTTTATGTAGGTTATGTGATGCTTTTCATTGTCCCCCTTGCCTTCCTCATTGCGTGTGAGTGTCAAATTTTCTAAGCCCTCTTTCTTCATTATGTACACTAGAAATGTCAGCTGTCTCTTCCTGATGCAAAGTATTTTTTCCCCAATTTTCCTTAAAAATTTATCGTTGCTCGCATATTTTTTAGAGCCGCATTTATGCTGCCTCGAGTCTTTCCTTCATCTGTGATGAGATTGTTCAGCTTTCACTGCCATGAGTGTGTCAGTTAATAGATCCCTAAGAATGACTGATATCTATACTGCCTATGACTACCTCGATAATTTCATTTTAATGCGTACTGCATAGATGTGTATGAAAAGACATCCTTTCTACTTGGAAGATATACGTGCATATGTACGAGATTTAATTGAATAGGAACAGCGCCTTTCCCATGAAATAGATTTCAGACCAGATCAAATAATGAAACTGTTATCAAAGTGAAGACCATTCCTCTTCAAAATAAAGAGCTTTGATAAGTAAAATCAAACTTATGAAACAAATTTTAAGCCAGATAGACTAATAAAACTTGTTATAAAAATTAAGAAAATTTCCCTTCAAAATTATGAAATTTGACTGAAAATGTTTCTAATCCTATGAAATTAATTTTACACCAGAAGCTGGTATCAAGTCATTTTATTTTTTCTTGTTAATTATATTTTTCTCGATCATTTACAACTAGAAAATATTCCAGAAGTTCGATACACATTTTCATTCCATCCATTACGAAAGAATTCTGAATTTTACTGTTCGCAGCAACTTCAATAAAACGTATCACAAAGTGGCAAATTGGAATGGTATTAATGGGTGAGTGACAATTGGGAATGTTGGGCGTCTTTTCTTTTTCTTCAACGCGCTTTTAGTTGATTACACTGCTGCCTGAAGGAAAGAAACGTGTTAGCCTAGAGGGTTTTCTTCTCCTTTATTTTCTTAGTTATTTTCTTTAAAAGATACATTTTTATTTCTGAACTTTTACACAAACATACACACACAAAGATATATATATATATATATATATATATATATATATATATATATACAGTCATTCACTCATTTTCCTTTTCATATATATATATATATATATATATATAGGAAAAGGAAAATGAGTGAATGACTGTTTCTGAAGAAAGTGAACTTTATCTATAGTTCTCATTGTTTTTTATCATTAATTTTGGTCAGTTCTTTTGTTGATTAAACGATCTCTTTCAAGTTGTTTTTTTAAGATAGAGCATAGGAGATTTCTGACTGTCAGAATTCCCTCTTTGGTCATTTTGACAGTTTTATTGGTTGCTGGGAATGGAATGTTTGTGTTAAGTGTTTGTTATCTTTTAGTTTTGGGGGAGTGTGTGTGATGTATATATTTGTATAAGTGCGAGACCTCAACACCTCTGCATGCATGTCTGTCTTGTTTGGGTGAGGAAATTGCCTAGGACTTGAGTTAAGGGGTTATATATTAAACTGTGTTGTTAAACTTGTGGTTAAGCCCGTCTGGATGAAGTGTTTTGAGGCGCAAAATCCATTTGTCTTCATGTACTTCTAGAAATTTTCTAAGGTTATCTTTTGTGTCTATTTCTACTTTTTTCAATTATAGGGAATTTTGCATGGCTTTTAAAATCATGTTCTTCTAGGCGTAAATGTTGTTCTACAGGTAATAATCATTCGTATGGAGCCGACTTAATCCGATTCCAATAATTATTAATTCTGTAGTGAAACGGGCATACACATTTTCCGACATGTTGTTTCTGGCATAGTGTGCATTCTAATCAGTAAATTATGATATGACTTTTACAGGTAGAGTTGTGGTAGATTTTGAAAGCAGATTTAGTGATGAGCTAGTGAACGAATTGGTATGTCTAATGTGGTTACAATATAGGCTCCTTTTGTTGTTACATGGTTGGAAAAATCCTG